>OY747134.1:65389307-65841807 GCA_963556465.1 Berberis vulgaris | reverse complement strand
CACGGAAGAGATGGAACGTTTCCCACAGAGCATAGTTAGAAGTTCGTGGGATCACTGGTCGCAACATCTGTTCTGGATCCAATCTGCTGCCAGAATGCACACAGTGCTATTTGATTGAATCCCATTTCTTACCCCGATTCCGATCAATTGAACAACAATATTATCCTTTATCATCAAGTCAAAGAAGCGATTGAAAAAACTGCATAAAAATCAATAACCTCAACAAACTAATATTACTCTACAAACACCTTTAAGTGTAGTCAAGTCCTACCTAAAATAAGTTCATGAAGCAGACATATTTTTGGATGGAAGAATATAAACTTGCTATGGATGGTATGGCGGGTAGGGGTGTTAATTAGTTACTGAAAACTGGCTAAACTGAACCAAAATATAATTGAAAAAGTCCCCGAATTGAGAAAAACCGAAATCGAACATTAGAAAACTGAACCAAACAATTCGGTTTGGTTCGGTTTTGATTTCGTTTTTTGTTTTTCACACATCCGAAACAGCCAAATTGAACCGAACCCTTCCCCTTATCTTGTTTTTAATCCCTTAACCCACTCTTATTTAAATTCTCACCCCATTCTAATGCACCCCACGTCCCCACCCTCTCTCTTAACTCTCATTTTCTCCTTTTCTTAATGCCTCATTCAGAGAAAAAGTTGAAAAAACCTACATTCTTTATCTTATTTAAGCCCCACCTACTCAACTTCTCTTTATTTATTAATGTTTTGTTTTTCTCTTTTTTAACTCTATATCTTTCTCTGTATCCAACCACTTGCAAGTTAAAGAGGAGAGACAGAGTTTGACTCAATCTTGTTGAAGAAAATCAAACTTTTCACTTGCTTGCTTGCAGCAAAGATGAGCAATGGCGATGGCGACAACTTCGACACTTCTGATTTGATAAAAAAAATCCTTATTGCATGATGAAATTACGAGACTTGTGTCATAGAAGGTTTCGGTCTTGTTTAGATCATCACATGGGTGTGGTGGAGATAAATTAAGATGCAAACAATGTAGTTATGGTTATAATTTTTGTATGATGTTATAGTATTGTGTATCTGAGAGACATGACAAAATTTTTTTAATCTTATGGAATTATCAAGAAGAATAGGCAAGAAAAAATTGAAAGAATTCTCCATAAATGAATAATCGGAGCCTTGAAACTCTCTGTGTTCATCTGGCATTTGCTTTCCCTTTACTGCTTCCCCTTCTCTCTCTTTTTTATTTTATTTGTACTCTCTCCGTCTCTGGGTTTTCCTCCTTTGCAAACCAAGCTTCATTTCCTTTTTCCCATTCTTTGTAGCTTTGAATTATTCCTTTTGTGCTAGAGCCAACTCGGTTGTATGTAACAGTAGAAAATAAATAAAAGAAAGAGAATAAAAAGGGAAAAAAATTAAAAATAACCGAACCGATCGGTTTGGTTATTTATTTGATAAATGTGGAAATCGAACCGAACCAAAAACTGAATTCTTGGTTTGATTTGGTTTGGTTTTGGTCCAACTTTGAACCGACAAAACCGATTAACACCCCTAATGTCAGGATCAATGAGTATATAAAGATAGCCCTGTAAGGCTTCATCATATGAAAAAGGCATTTTTTTTTTCATTTTAAGAACCTATGTAATTATTGATGATACATCACAATAGACCGTCATCACAGCCATACACGTGGCATAAATCGTCCATCACAAGGATCAGGTATCCCATAACCAGGTTAGCTCATAAAGCACAAAGAGGGAAAACCAATAGTAAAATACCAAACAGGGCCCATCAGAAGAATTCATAACTAAGGCCCAGCTCTAGGCCCAAGCGAATTCTTTCATAAAGAAGAGAAGTGTTGCATAAGAAAAGAGTCGTGGAAGGAGTTACGCCTCCATGGACGCGTCTTCATAAAAAAGAGATTGTTACGAAGAACGTCTCACTCTGTTGCACCTCACATGCTTATGTTACACAGAGAATTAACCGCGACCATTATATAAGGTAAAGGGAACAATCGACAAAGGTATACAACTTTGTCGATAGACCGTCATCATAGCCATACACGTGGCATAAATCGTCCACCACGAGGATCAGGTATCCCATAACTAGGTCAGCTCATAAAGCTCAAAGAGGGAAAACCAATAGTGAAATACCAAACAGGGTCCATCATAAAATGTCATAACTAAGGCCCAGATCCAGGCCCAAGCGAATTCTCTCATAAAGAAGAGAAGCGTTGAATAAGAAAAGAGTCGTAGAGGGAGTTACGCTTCCACAGACGCGTCTTCATAAAAGAAGAGATTGTTACGAAGAACGTCTCTCTCCGTTGTGCCTCACATGCTTATGACACGCAGAGAATTAACCACGATCGACAAAGGTATGCAACTTTAACTGAGTTTTGTCCAAATTAACTTCTTTCTCCAACAGAGTTGCTGACTTAAGCATCGGAGTGCCTTCGGCCACCAAAAGGTGGTCTTTGGCATTCTAACATCTGTTTTGCAGGTCAAACTTATAGGAGGACGAGATTTGGACGTATCAGTTTAGCGCCGTTCGTGAGGAACGACAAGTTTCCTTTTTTAAAAGAAGATTCACAGTAACATAACTCACTAAAATCTTATCAACGATCAATAGGCTATCAAAACAGATGGAACACTCTACAGACCCTCAACCAAAAAATAATCGCAGTAACCCTCCTATTGGTGATGCTACATTGCCAGCAGCTCGCAATCGAGACCCAGCAATAACCACCGGGCCAATTGCGCCTGACGATCAAAATCTACAAAATGTAGTAGCTCAGACAACCCAGACATTCGGCAACATCGCTATGGACCCTCGGGTAGATTTGCTCATGACCCAGATGAACCACGAGATGAAGATGATGGAGAAACTCACTCAAGAGTGCACTCAGTCAGCCGAACAAAACTCTACTAACCGAGCCCGATAAAGCAACAAGGTTCCTCCAGAACCTCAACAGGGGAATCCCAAAAGCATTGAACCTCCCCAAGATAAGACTCTACAGAGTAACAGAACACCTACTAAAATCCCGTTCTAGATCGGACTCACAGATCCTAATATATCGTACGAGCTAGCCAAACCACCATTCTCTGACGCCCTCATGATAGCTCTCATGCCAAAGAAGTTCATCCTACCAAAGTTTGAGGCATATGATGGCACCACCAACCCAACATACCATTTTCGACATTTCCACCACATGATGGCATTAAATGAGAGTACGGAATCCATCTTATGGAGAACGTTTCCAACTAGTCTTATCTCTACAACAATGAGCTGATTTAACAACTTACTACCGAGGTCGATAGACTCCTTCTAGGCCCTAGCCACCGCCTTTATCACAAGGTTCATCGATAGTCAGCGAATGAGGAAAGGACCACACTACCTGCTTCACATCAAATAGAAGCTTGAGGAAATGATAAGGGAATACTTCACTCGTTTCACTAACGAGCTGACAATGATCGACGGATGCAACGATGACACGGCCACCGCTACCGCCAGACTGAAAAAATGACCATTTTTTATGCTTTCAACCTGGAACCCTAAAAAAACATGGCGATTCTATTAAAGATTGCCCTAAAACACATTTCTCTTGAGGAGATGAAACTGCAAGGAAAAAAATGATCACGATAGGGAAGGCCACTCAAAGAAGCGAGAAGGGAGGGAGGAAAGAATAAGAGAAGACAGATCTCGAGAGGATATCATTCAGCTGAAGAGGCATCAGACCAATGGGAGACTCGAATCCAACCAACAAGAGTTCGGAAAGTTGCAGTCAGCAAGGCTTAGACATGAGTGGGTAACAAGTGTGATGAAAAAAAAACATACAAACCATACACAACCTTGAAAATGAGTCGGGCCATATACTAAAACACATGGCGAAATGAGAGGACGTCAACTGGCCACTTAGAATGAGATGAGACCCGAAAGGGAAAGACAAGAGTAAGTACTATTCCTTCCACAAGGATCACGGGCACGATATCGGAGACTGCTACAATCTAAAAGATGAAATTGAGCATTGGGTTCAAATAGGGCAATTCGACAAATTCATCGGAATGTCAGACAAGCAGCCCAAAGGAAAGGAAAAGGCAAACACCACTACAGTATCAAAAGAATAGCCCAGGGAACTGATATACGCCCTACACTTCATAGCCGGGGAGAGGAAAACAATCAACTCAATTGAAGAAGCAGTCGGGAACACCTCCTAGTCGAGCTAATCTATATCAAAACATAAACATTAACATCGTCAAACGAAACCAGACAAACTAATATACAAATTCACGATAAAGAACATGGAGAAGTTTGCACTCCAAAGAGGGACCGGGCAACTAACACAGTTCAAAATACCCTACTGACAGATGCAAGCTCAACCTGTATTACCAACGACGAAATTGACTACAACATATTCAATTAGACCTTGGGATTTGGTGATGATGTGAGCATGATTGGACAATTTGGTGCTGATGTGAGCGTGATTGGACAATTTTGCACTGATATGAACATGATTGGGCAATTCAGCACTGCTCAGTTATCAAATTAGGAAGTACCTCGAGTCCATTAGTTACAATAACATATTCAATGAACGACGAGACGCAACAAACAAGTTAAACCAATAGCAAAACTGGCGGCTTGAAGACATACTCCAAGACGATGCGAAACAAAACAACAAAGGCGTAACCCTTTAACAACACAAGGATCGACATCAATCAAGCAAAGGTCAGAAGGACGAAACAAACCACTCTACAACCTAGCGTAACTTTTTGGAAAATAACAACCACTAGGGTTTCTAAGAATACCCGAGAGGGGAATATCAATAAAACTACAAGTTTGAAATCCCCATCTTGTGCGCGAACAATAGAATCAAGGCATCAAAACTTGATAATATGGAATAATCGGCATATAAAGCCAATAAAATCAGGACACGAGTCAGATATACACAATAAACTTCTGGTCTGATCAACCACGAAGTAAATTTTGAACGAACAAACCAATTTATTCATAAAAACTTTGGATCGACTAATACGTCAAACCAATGAAGTAAAAGTTGGACAAACGAGTCAACTTATTCCAAAAAACTTTGGGTTGACTAATACGTCGAACCAACTACGTAAAAGTTGGACGAAGGAGTCAACTTACTCATAAAACTTCGGGTCGAACCAACACAGTAAAAGTTGGACAAACGAGCCAACTTACTCATAAAAACTTTGAATCGACTAGTACGTCAAACCAACGAAGTAAAAGTTGGACGAACGAGCCAACTTACTCATAAAAACTTCTGGTCGACTAGTACATCGAACAAACGAAGTAAAAGTTTGACGAACGAGCCAACTTACTCATAAAAACTTCGGGTCGACTAGTACGTCAAACCAACGAAGTAAATGTTTGACAAACAAGTCAACTTGTAAAAAACTTCGGATCGACTGATACATCGAACCAACAAAGTAACAATTTGACGAACGGGCCAAATTACATGTAAAAAACTTTGCGTCGACTAATACGTCGGACCAACGAAATAAAAGTTGGGACGAAAGAGTCAACATCTAGTCATCTACAATTCGAGTCAATTGGCACATCAGAAAGAACGAATAAAGTCAACCTACTTCGGGTCAACCAACACGTCAAACCAACGAGGCAATAACGAACGAGTCAACTTATTCAGCCCTATACATCGAATCAAGATCCCTTATCTCGGATCAGAAATGCTAATGGGGCGGGAATCGAAGTGGGGGACCTCTCTACCACACCTGTCTCCCCAGACATAGACTACGTACAAGGTCGTAAAGGTCTCCTGGCTGATCAAAAGTCAAACCGCGAAGCAAAAACTGGAGATGCGCAGTACAACTTACTTCAACAACTGCGACAGACCTAAAAGTAAAAAGGTATGAGTCAATTCACATATTACGACACATGCAATTAGTCAACACTCATAGCCCAAGACAAATTATGACTACGATGGAAAAAACATGCAAACAAGAATACCAAGAAGGAAAGTTCTTTTCAGTGATAAAACTATTCTATTACATCCGGAGAAGAACGTAAAGAAGTGGGAGATAAAATGGTGGCAATCACAACATCATTGGTGACATCATCGATGGACAAAGGGAAAATGAGTCACTAGTAGGAGGGGATCAATCTCTCTCTTCAAAAGGAGAAGGAAGCGATGGTTCTTCAATCATTGGATTTCTTAAAGAGCCCGGAACACCTTCTTCACCGTCTTCATCTTCGAAGACTTGATCAACCAAGTGACGATACTCGGATCAATCAACACCAAGCCCTCGATATAGTAAAAAAACAATCCGCTCATCAATGACTCGTTTCCAATCTTCCGCCTCCGCAATGCAAAGCATGTCCTTGGTGGCAAGAAGTTTTTTCTTAGCTGCAATAAGTCGCCCCTCAGTGGTGGTAACCATCGCAGAAGTATCTGCCTTGACCTCGTCGAGTGTAACTATTAACTGCTCCACCCATTTCTCAACAACATCACGAATTGCTCAACCACAACACGTGCAACCTCATCATAAGCCGCATTCTCGACAGACAGCTCCTTCTCCACATCGTGCAAATGCGCACAGACCCCCATCCAACTCGGTCCTCAAAGACTCGAGCTCAATTGTGAACTTATTCCGTGCACCATCTGCTTCAATCAACGAGGCTTGAGCAGCCCCGACTGTTTTCTCCAGTTTTGCGCGTCGTGCTTTCAACACATCGAATTGAAAAATGACGTGAGAAAATATCAGTGACAATGTTGCCAACTTCCTCTCCAAATAAGCAACTTGGTTACGACCAACTCGATAATTCGAGCCCATCACCCCCGCATAAGTAAGATGATTCACCCCGTCCATTATCTGCTTAACACCATAATCGAGATGAGTGTTGGATCTAGCACGAGCATCGAAGGTCTTTCCATAGACCGCCCGTGCCATTCATTTTCAACCTACACGCACCATCCAGCACGTCAAGTTGAGTAAACCAGCAAAACTTTTTGTCTTATTTGATATGGATGTCTTCCGAGCTGGGCTTCATCCAACTAATCAGTGGATGGAGAACATGGGGACTGGAAACACAGATGAACCACCCCCAACAATCGGAAGAGCAAACGAAACAGTGGTGACAACAGAAAAACCACTCTTACCCTCCCGGTGCGGAACAGACATATCGGGATCGGAACAAGTAAAAGTAGCAACAGGAACAGAGGAATCCAAATGAGAGGGAGAAGAAACTAAGAATCCAGCAATGCCACTACATGAATGGAAGGAGATCAAGGAGGAAGAACCTCAAAACTCTGACCACTGCTGACGACCTCCTTAGACTGTTCCACACCAGCTGGAGCATCTTGTCATCGATAGCTCGAGTGTCATCGTTAGACCATTCAACAAGCCCTTATAAAAAATCGGGCAGATCCAGATCGAAAATTTCTTATAGTCGCAATCGTCTGCATATTTGGCATCCCCAAGGTATTGGTTAATGACAACAGAACTCAGTTCGAAGGTAGTAAGGTCAAAGAACTATGTAAGAGATTGGGTATCAATCACCACTTCTCCTCACCTGGACACCCCAGGGTAACGCCCAAGCGGAAGTTACCAACCGGACGATCCTAGAAGCCATCAAAAGAAAGCTCGACACAACAAAAGGAAAGTGGGTTCCAGAGCTACCAGGAATACTCTGGGCATATTGAACTAAAAGAGCCCCTACCGGAGAGACACCTTTTGCCCTAGCATACGGGTCTGAAGCCATGGTTCAGGTAGAGCTTGAGGTGCCAACCTTCCGAATGGAAGAGTTCAAACCAGAAGGCAATGACGAAGCCTTGCGCATGAGACTAGACCTCCTCGACGAAAAAGGGGATCTAGCCTCCACCAAGATAGCCGCATACCAACAACGGATGGCGCAATACTACAACAAAAAGGTCTAGCCACGCGAATTTGAGGTGGGAGACTGGGTACTCAGGAAGACCCAGCAAAATACCAAAAAAGCTAGAGCGGGAAAGCTAAAGTCAACAGACCGCGAACGTACTGGCTGGAAGACACCGACGGGCTTAAATGACCATGGAATGTAGAACACCTCAGAAAATATTATCAATAAAATATCTTGCTTTTATTTCCACTGTTGTCCGTTACAACCCTCGACCAGCCCGACTATGACCAGACTCGAATATCAGCCCAAAACCTAATCCGCTTTGCGGGATCACGAAAGCTAATAAAGTGGGAGTCTAGTTAGCGTTGGTCCGTTGATGACGACGACTCACTAAGGGATCATTGCTCTCAATACAGACAATGATTGTCGAAATTGCCAAGTAAGCTCAGTCAGTTCATGACTGGTGATGATGGCTTCTAGTGCCCAAAGCCTAATCCACTTTTCGCGGATCACGATGGTTGAGGAAGTGAAAGTGTAGTCAGCGTTGGTCCGCTGATGACGACGACTCGCCAAGGGATCATTGCTCTCAATACAAACAATGATCGCCGAACTTGCTAGGTAAGCTCAGTCCGTTCGCGACTGATGACGATGGCTTCTAGTGCCCAAAGCCTAATCCGCTTTGCGCGGATCACGACGGTTGAGGAAGTGGGAGTCTATTTAGTGTTGGTCCGCTGATGACGACAACTCGCCAAGGGATCATTGATATCAATACAAAAGATGATCGCCGAACTTGCCAGGTAAACTCAGTCAGTTCGCGAGTGATGACGACAGCTTCTGGTGCCCAAAACCTAATCTACTTCACGCAGATCACGACGGCTGAGGAAATGGGAGACTAGTCAGCGCTGGTCCGCTGATGATGACGACTCGCCAAGGGATCATTTCTCTCAATACAGACAATGATCGTCAAACTTGCCAGGTAAGCTCAGTCAGTTCGTGACTGATGACAATGGCCTATGGTGCCCAAAGCCTAACCCGCTTCGCGCGGATCAAAACGGTTGAAGAAGTGGGAGTCTAATCAGCGCTGGTCCATTGATGACGACGAATTGCCAAGGGATCATTGATCTCAATATAGACAATGATCACCGAACTTGCCAGGTAAGCTCAGTCAGTTCGTGACTGATGACGACAACTTCTTAATTCGCTTTGCAAGGATCACGACGGCTGAAGAAGTGGGAGTCTAGTCAGCGTTAATGACGACGACTCGCCAAGGGATCATTGCTCTCAATACAGACAATGATCACCGAACGTGCTAGGTAAGCTCAGTCAGTTCACGACGGCTTCTGGTGCCCAAAACCTAATTCGCTTCATTCGGATCACGATGGGTGAGGAAGTGGGAGTCTAGTCAGCGTTGGTCCGCTGATAACGATGACTCGCTAAGGGATCATTTCTCTCAATACAGACAACGATCGCCGAACTTGCCAGGTAAGCTCAGTTAGTTCGCGACTGATGACAATGACTTTTGGTGCCCAAAGCCTAATCTGCTTTGCGCGGGTCATGACGGCTGAAGAAGTGGGAGTCTAATCAGCGTTGGTCCGCTGATGACGATGACTCGTCAAGGGATCATTGCTCTCAATATAGACAATGATCGTCGAACTTGCCAGGTAAGCTCAGTCAGTTTGCGACTGATGACGACGACTTCCGGCACACGAGACCTAATACTCTCATTGCAGATCACAAAGGCCAAAGGGATAAGAGCAGAAGTCAGTGCTAGTCCACTAACACTTAGTAAGTCATTACAGGCAACGATTAAGGAGGCCTGATCAACCCCAGACCAGCAACGGTTTCTGCTGGTTAAACCCTAACCTGTAACAGGAACAACCTAAAGCAACAATATATTTGACTGACGAAGACAAGCAATCCATCTAGCGGTCAAAACTCTACGGTCTACGAAGTGACTAAAGTAAACACCACAATATCTATCCAAGAGAGTACGTTATAATCATTCTAAGGAAAAACATCATCCTCATCATTAAGCCTCGCAGAGCTAGAGCCCTCCCCTAGATTGATCGACCCGAAAGCAACCCTCTTGTAAATAGCAAAATCAAGGTTAGTACCGGGATGTTCTTCCCTAATCAGCTCCAGGAGCTCCAGTCTACCACGAACAACCTCGGACAAGATGAACAACCTCCTGCCTGACACGTCGAAGTCCACTACTCCCAACAGGGCCTCATAATGCAAGCGCTTCTCCGCTAGCAACCGCTCCACCGCGCGATGAAGCCCCTCATCAACTGTGACTTCCAGCAGCTGCCTTTCGGTGGCCCATTTTGTCCCCGCTCGCTTTCTTTCTGCCTCCATGCCCTCGCAGTTAGCGACAATGCCAGAAGCCTGCAACCTACCTTCCAAGGAGTCCGCACAATAAAGAGAGTCTGAATATGATGTCCGCGAAGGCCTTCTCCAAAGCAATCACCCTTCCACGGGCTTCGGGGTGCAACGAAATAGGACCATATGACTCCAGGGCATGAGTAGCCATCCCGAGACCGCAATGACGCAAAACCTCAACATGCTGTCCAACTTCTTCCCCTACTAAGTCAACAGGGGGAGTCGGAGCGTCTAGCGAAAGGTCGCGACCCACCAAGGGGGTCGCCTGTGCAGACCGTGACATACTTGGGGGAGAGGTCGCCCTTACGGAAGTTTGCCTCTTCCTCGGGACAACAACAGGAAGTAAACTCACTTCCAATTCAGCCAGCCCGGAGGGACTGGGTAAGGCCAAACTTCTCTTCCTCATGTGACGAGCAACCACCCCCTCAACCAGTGAACCTAACATGGGTTGAGCACCATAGAACACCACAGTAGACCACAACGTGAAACATTGTTTGGCATTATGATCTCCTCAACAGAAGTAAAAGGAAGCTTGATAAACTCCCCCTCTATCCGCTTCTCTTCCTCGTTGAGAGACGGAATAACAAACCTCTTTGAAACAAAAGAACAACGTCAGAACCAGTATCACAAATGAGACATACAGAAATATGCATACACCAACGATCAAGAGACTCGCAAAGATCAAACTGGATGTATCGAGACACTCTACGATTCTCGAGCTTGAAGTAACCATAATTTGTCGAAGCGAAGAACCATTGCTTCTCCCAAGATTCGGCGTTGTCCGCCGCCAATCGCAAACAAAGAGGACACTTCAACACACAGATACCCTTGGATTCCAATTGAGTCTCGGTCAGGTGATGGATCACCGATGAGGATAAATGAAGACCAGCGTCATGAGCCCTCAAGAGAATTGCAAGCAGTATCTTGAACCCGCTCGGCACCATTTGAACGGGAGGCATTCGAAAATGAGCAAAGAAGCGAAAGACATCATCTGACACTGGAAGTCGAAGCCCGTACTTGAATATACCTCGGTGCAAGCCTATGAACCCATGAGGAAGCACCGTCAAACCTAAAACTTCAAACACGGGAACAATTTTCAAATCTTCCGAAAGACGGTACAAACTACGAAGCTTGATCAACTCATTTTCGTTGACCAAACTACATTCGAAGAAACTGATATAACCAAGGGATAATGGGTATTTGGAAGAAAATTTAACGTTGTCGGCCATTAGAAGATGGAACAAATACTATGACTCAAGAAGATAACGCAAATAACAATGGGGAAATCCTTCTCAAGACAGTGAATAACGCAAATAACAATGGGGAAATCCTTCTCAAACCGCACTTTCCCTCCTCGAGTAATCGCATACCCATTAATGTCATGCGCCGCTCAAGACGAACGCTTTGAGTCCAATCATCACAATTATATAGTTGTTTTTTTAAAGTGTTGGTGGACTGACTTAACACCCCACTAACCCGGGGAGTAGTTGATGATACATAAAAATGGTCATACCTCAAAGCCACACACGTATCATGATGATCTCGAGGAATACGAGCCCCAGCATCAGCCAAACACTGAACAGGCCCAAGCAATTCTAAGCCCGCTCAAATCATTCGGCCAGACGGACCCGAACTCTCACAGCATGCTAGGCCCATACGTCTCACAACTATTCTCAATACCCATAAGCCCTATTTAGGCAAGTATCTCGAGGATTAGCTTCAGACGGGCAACTACATTTGCTTTCTGCTTCCAATTAGGAAGCAAATACGAGAGTGCATTCCACATAGGGAAACTCTCTTCGATGGATTACATTCGCATTGGAAATTATCTCCCGTGTATCTAGGAGAACGGAACTAACATAGAACTTCTCTCTTACAACACGACTCCTAATTAGAAAAGGATATCCACAAAGATCTCCTTCCTAAACTACGCCTACGATGGTCTGGTAGAATCAGGACTCCTAGCACTATAAATAAGACTTGAGGTTGGTAAGCTAAGGTATGCTACAAATTTCATGTTACAGCATTGCACCTTCCTCAGATCCCTGTCTGACTTTAGCATCGAAGTGTCATCGGCCACCACAATGGTGGTCTATGGCTCACGTGTGCTACTTGTGCAGGTCAACAGGTCAGCAGGAACTAGATCAAAGCAGGGAGCAAAAAATGACTGCATCAACAGCCATACACGTGGCAGAAATCGTCCATCACGAGGATCAGGTATCCAGAGCGGGGCCAGCTCATAAAGCTCAAAAACCAATCATAAAAGCCCAAACAGGGCCCATCAGAAGTAGTCAGAACTAAGGCCCAGATCCAGGCCCGAGCGAGTTCTCTCATAAAGAAGAGAGCTGTTGCATAAGAAAAGAGTCATTGAGGAATTACGCCTTCATGGACACGTCTTCATAAAGGAGGAGACTGTTATGAAGAATGTCTCCCTCCGTTGCGCTACACATGCTTAAGTCATGCAGAGAATTAACCACGACCATTATATAAGGTAAATGGAACAATCGACAAAGGTATGCAACTTTAACTGAGTTTTGTCCAGATTTAAGCATCAGAGTTTCTTTAGCCACCAAAAAGGTGGTCTTTGACAGTCTAACATCTGTTTTGCTAGTCAAACTTACAGGAAAATGAGATTTGGATGCATCGGTTATTATGGATCACCATGGAGTATACTCATATTTAGACATCCACATAACACGAAAGTCACTACTCACCTAGAGAATAATACTATATCCTTATCTATGTTAAAACCTTTAATTTACATTAGTAAAGTTCACTTTTTCCCCACACAGCATAGTCAAGTCCAGACATAGCAAGCTTGAAGTTTGGGGGAATAAGATTCCCAATAGAATATCTTGATCCAACTTTAGCATTAACTTTCTCATCAATTTCAGCTACACAGAGATCAACATCTGCTGCTAGAATGCACACGTTGCTAGTAGGTTTAATCGCATTTCTAGTTCTGATTCCAATCAATTGAACAATGGTCTGCTTTAGCCCCCAGTCAAAGAAGTGGTCATAAAACTACACAAAACAATAAATGATGCAGATTTTACTAACATAAATTAATAGATTAATTTAACTTGACTGTTATATTGCAAGTGCATGGTTGCCTTACTAGTAGACAATGACAAATATGAATCGATCTCACGAGGATTGTAGACACTAAAAAAAAAACTACAAACTATTTAAACCAATTTGAAATGGAGGGTTACAGCAATCAAAAATTTCTAAACTAATGGAAAGCTAAAAAACAATTCAATTGAAACTTGAGTTTGAGAATTAAAGAGAAAGATGCTAAGACTTTCAAATCATCCATCAAGTTCATAAAATTATACTAATGTCAACTATTGTCCTCTAGTAATGTAATGTATTGATTTTAGCAAAGATGCAAACCTTAGCATTAATTATTTGCTTAAGGAAAAACTAACCACTGGTTTAACTAATACGAATAAAACATGTTTAAACAAAAACATAAAATAATACTCACTACCATAGATGCATGACATACACGGTGAAAATAATATGTGTTTGTTCACAAATCAGTCAAATGTTAAACCATACAATGCATTAGAGAACAATAAAAAAACAAGTAAACTCTACTAAGTCTGAGGAATCATCTACACCTTAGCGGTGGATTTAGAAACCCATGGTGGAGGTGGTCGCACTGGTGGCATGGGTGAATTTTATCTTTTCAACGAACATGGTTCTATGTGGTGGTGCAAACTAATCTATGGGGTGCAAATAGCGAAGGGGGAAAAAGTATCTCTTTCTTCTTTCTTACTGTTTTCTTGTGTCTCCCCTTCTGTGTTGTTGGGTGATCTCCTGTGTTTTGCTGTTTGTTGTGGGCAATGGCGTTTATGCTGGAAGAGATGAAAGAAATGAAGAGTAGAGCCAATAGAGAAGTGGACGAGGGATCGTTTTGGGATGGAAAGGCGAGACGAATCTGATGTTCTATGTGTGGCTAGACGATGGCGTGACAATGAGATGAGGAAGAAGATGCAATGGAGGTTTTTGTCGAGAAGAGAGGGTGGACGATCAAGATGGAGGATGAGTTTGTAGGTGAAGAAATCAGAGGAAGAAAGGTAGTGTGATGGAATAGGGGAGGAGGTAGTTGTGTACTCTTTGTGTTTTTGGTTGGGGATGTGATGAAAAAGAAGATCTGTGGAGAGATGGTTGTTATGGGAGTTAAATGGTGGGAAGTGGTTTCGAGGTGGTGAATGTAAAAGAGAGGTGAAAAGATGGCGTGATGGAAGAACAGTTGATCAGGAAGAACATGGGAAGAGATGGAGGCGAGATGGGGTGACTTTGTTGCTGGAGAGGTGTTGGTTGGCGGTCCTTCTAGAAAGCGTGAGGATTACCAGTGAGGAATATGTGACGACGTAAGGAATAAGGGGGTTGTCGGTCTTTCTAGCAAGCCAGAATTGCCGACAAGGGGGCATGAAAGATCTTTTTTGGTGGCTGGAAAAATATAGGAGAACAAAAGGAAGTGCAAAAAAGAGATAGGGAGCTGAGTTTAGTAAGAAGGGGGGAATAAATAGGTGTTGGTTGGGAGTGGGTGATATTCACATAATTATTACATAATATATCCCTTAATTTATACATGTTAGTGTTTCGATTATTATATTGTATAGTAATTATTTCGTTTTCGTGTCTTTGTAGGAATTTGAGCTTAAACGATGAATCCATATTAAGCAGTCACAAACGACAATTAGGCAATTTCAATGGTGGTATAAAACAAATCACAAACCTAAACCCAACACCTAGCTCTTAACCTAAAACCCACAAACCTAAACCCGAAACCTAATTCATAACCTAAACCCCATCCATAATCTAATCCATAACCTAAAACCAAACCCAATCCTACCCTCATTGATGAATCTTCCCCTCATCTCATCCTTATTCATCTTGGCTATTTTCTATAAATAGAGGATAATGGGGTGAGAAGAGGGGAGGAGAAAAGAGAAGGGAAAAGAAGCAAATTAGGAAGAAAAATTCAATCCTCTTTCTCTCAAATTCACCTCACCCTCACCACCACCACCTATCCCTCTTCCACTCATCCATCTCTCACTCACTCCACTCACTCAGCACACAGTCACCTCACCATCGCCACCACCGAGCTCCGCAACCGCCACCGTCACCACCGTGAAACAGGGGTGTGACAACCCTGTTTCACGTCCAATTTTCCCTCCACCACCACTCTCTGCTCCTCTCCCCTGTCCACACAACCGCCACCACCTCCGCACGAGTCCCACCACCACAACAGACCACGACTCGCCGCGACAGAACCACCGCAACCACGCCGCGAAACAGAGCCGCACCGCGACTCTGTTCCGCCTCGCAGACCCTGTTTCCCATCATTTCTCGGCCTCTCTTCGTCTCGAGCTTCTTCCTGACTCCCTCTCTCGCGACCACCGTCACGACCAGACCGAGCAATTCCGCCACCACTTCGCGAGACAGCGTTCGCAACTCAGAAACAGGGAGCTCCTGTCCTCGTTTTCATTCTCTGTTTTTGCGGTTTTATTGGTGTTTCCTCACCCTCTATTTCTCTTTTTCAGGTTCTGGAGATGATTTGAGGATGAGGAAGGCCGCGAGGAGCGAAGGAAAGCCGCGAGAACAGGCGCTGTCGCGCTGGAGAAGACGACCGGGCGAGGCAGTACTGTAGCAGTACTGTAGCGAGGGCGGGAGAAAGAGTCAAATTCGGTTATTCGGCTATTCACACCCCCGGTTTTTCTCTGTACCACCACAGAGCATTTTGGGACCATTTCCTCGGGATTCGTGCACAACCACCTGCTGATTTGCTGAGTGCCACCACATCGAGTTTGTGACGAACTAAATGGGTTGTATAAATTAATTTGATTCATTTTACTGAATTGTGTACTTAATTGTTAATTGCAATTTATTTCTGAATTTTTGATAAATTGCTTTCACCTTGCATGTTCGAGTAATTAAACTTGATATGCTTGGTAGTTAGAATTACCCTTTATCAATATTCAAAGCATGTGCTAAAAATATTAAGCTTAAACTTTGATTAAGTGTGCCCTAAAAAGACACTTAATACTTGGTAAAAGCGTATTTGCTTGAAATACTTTGTTAAGGTTTAAAAGAACATGATATAATTTAAATTGGATTTCAACGATCACATATTCGGTGTAAGCAAGGGATTTTCATCCCTAAAGCTTCTCGTAAATTCAGTAATTTAGATTAAATAATTTTGCTAACTCATTGGTGAGTCCAAGCCCACCAAACCCATCTCATTTCATCTATCTTTTATTTTTCCTATTTTTAATTTATTTTTAGTTTAGTTTTAAAAATGCTGTAACCCCATTTTCCATTTAAATTAGTTTAATTAAATTCTAAAATTTCAATTGCATCCACCTTCTTCGTGGGATCGACCCGTACTTGCCGTTGTCTACCAGTTAGGCACCGTGCACTTGCGGTTATTACAAGTGGGCTGAATTAACTTATTAATTTAGGTTAGTTAAACTCGCATCAAGTTTTTGGCGCCGTTGCCGGGGAAGGTTGCATTGTAATTGAATTTAAGATTTATTTTCACTAATTACAAAAAACAAAAAAAAAAACAACAAAACAAAACAAAAAAAAAAAAAAAAAAAAAAAATTCAGTTTATTTTTATTTTATTAAGTTCTTTTTACACTCATTTTGTGTTTGATTTTGCAGAATACACGCTTCTCGAGGATATTGGACGATCCTGCAAAACATCAAGCAAATTTTAAGTTTTTTTTAATATTTTTTATTTTGTGAGGAGAGTTTTAATTTTATTTTCACCTCGTTTTACGAGTGTGTGGTGTAATAATTTTTATACTCTACTGTTTTCATTTTGTTTAATCACAAAAAAAAAAAAAAACCAAAAACCAAAAATTTTCTAAGTCAAAAGAAATTATAGGGAAACAATTTTAATTGTTACCCAATAATTTTTTATGATTTAGAAATCCGACTTCTAAGACCAAGACCAGTAAATTTATTTGTATATGCTTGTGTATTGATTGAAACGGATAAAAAGAAGTCGGATTTTTTTTGAATTGTGCTAACTTTTTGTGCAGATTGGAATACGCACACTGTAAGTATTTCTATCACACGCAATGTATTAGCGACCAGGGTGCTTGGTGTAATTGTTTGAAATTGTGTGATTGGTTGTTTAATTTCTGTAATTGTGGATGCTAAACTTTAGTAATTCATAATAAGCAGACCCAGCTTATAAATAGAAACTGGTGGGACTTGATATCCCCACCTCATCACTCCAGCTGTGTGCAACCAATATCCTAACATAATTAAAATCAATTAGCAAGTTAGATAGAGCATTTTTTTAGGTACGGTGTTCATAGGACAACCAAGACCAAAGTGAATCCAATAATTTTTGTGTTGACCAAAGCTAAAAGTGACGATGGGTTTAATCATTCAATGAACTCCGAGAGGCCACTGCCACAAGGGTAATTCACCCGGTACGCCGAGTCATAAGTAAGCTACGATCCACAAGAAGAATTGGTGTAACCAACAGTTTTTGGTTAGGAACACAAGCCTCAAGTGTGCATTTAACATCACATCGTTCTCACATCTATTGGCTTACAGAGCGGTAGCACAAGGAAGTACTTAATTGGACCATTGTGACCTCCTTCTCTTGTGCGATAATCCGGTTTCTTTGAAACAAACTCTAGCCTACTGATTTTGAACTTTGCGGTGTAAAGTGTACACTCTTAGGATCAACTTGTAGCACCCATTGCTGTGTCATAAATATTACATAAGAAATAATTGTCCCCCAAAGATAAAAAGATAATTGATCTCAAAAACGTTGATTGCTTAGGGAGGCATGTTTCTTGTGCATTTATTGGTTGCTGATTGCATGTGAGTCTGTGCATATTTTGTTTAGAGTTAGTAATTAAAAAAAAAAAAATTAAATTTTTTTTTTAATTAAAATTAAAATTAAAAAAAAAATGAACACAAGGGATTACCCAGCCTATTTTTCCGAGCAAGTCAATTCATTTTATGATATGCGACGACCTGATTATGATCCATATTTAGATTATTACAACCCAGGTCTAGCCTATCATCCTGACTTCTCATGGGCTCATGGTCAGTACCATGAAAGCCCTCTAGACACTCCTCAGACTCCTCAAGCTTTCATTCCTGATAATGAGTTAGAGGATATAATGAAAATTTTTATAGAGCGAACAGGAGAAATACTTGTGCAAAATTCTCATGATATCACAGAATTGACAACTATTTTTCAACAAAACTCTCAAGCTATCCGGAAACTTGAGATGACTGTGAGTCAGATAGTTGAGTCACTTCCTGAGATAGAGTCAGAAAAATTCCCTAGTGACTCATTTATTGATGAACCTGTCCATTCTGAGACACTACAGACATCTCCTTCCCATGTTGACTCATGCCTCCCTGGTGACTCATGCATCGTATCAAACTGTGAACATTCTTTAGAGTCTCCCCTTGACTGTTTAGAGGCTTGTTTGACTCAATTTAGTTTAGACTTTGATGTTGATGATTCCATTAGGGAAGTCAATGATTTGCTTGACTCAGTCCCCATTGTGGATCCTAGTTATAAATGGAAGTCTAAAGTGAAGCCTCTTCCACTCAGTGAGTCAAAACTAGTCCCATCAGTTGAGCCACCTGAGCTTGACCTTAAACAATTACCTGACACCCTCAGGTATGCATTTTCAGGTGATGAGTTGTCTAAACCAATATCTCTATATGATTCATGTGATGAGCCTGTACCACCTGATATATCCATTGTCTCATCTACTTGCATCACATTCCCTTTTACTAAGGCTACTTTCACCGATCCCTTGTGTTGTAGTGAGGATTTCAGTTTTCACCATCCTGTTGTGAAATTTATTCAATCTTCTGATTTGGAACCAGACATAGGATGTTCCCTTTTTGGAACACGCAAAAATCCTCTGTTGAGTATGACTACAGGTCACTTTTGGGATGTCCTAGTGTATTTGGTGCCCCATGTGATTGCTATATTTTGGTGGACTGATCCTCAACTGTTCAGGTTGTTGATATACGACCATGGACTAAGTGTTTGTCACGTTCTTCCTCTCTATTTTTCGATGCACCATTTTTTAGGAAGAATATTTGTCGGGCTGATGACGTTAAACCAAGCGCTCCTAGGAGGCAGCCTAGCTTTAGTTGTGTGTCTCTGCTGTTAGTCTGGATTGATTTTCGAGTACCCTATTTAGTTGTGTTTCACTCTTACTCGTTAGCTCCGTAACAGTTTTGACTTACAACTAGCATTCTTTTTAGTTTTCTTTGTTAGTGTCGAGTCTGCATTTTATCGATTTCTAATGAAAACTCCATGATTCTTATGTTTGTGAGCCTCATTGATGGATGACTTCTTGGAAATTGGTAAAATCTTCACCACGGTAATACCGTTCTAACCTCCTCTCATGTACTTATTTCATTCATTTGTAAGAATTATTGTGTTAAACATTGAGGACAATGTTTGGATTAGGTTTGGGGGTAGGGTTCATGAGTCGGTGAATTTTTTGTAGTATTTTCTTTTCTTATCTTAAAAAAAATAATAATTGCTTTTTCTGTCAACTTGGTCTTTTGCGATTATGAAAATGGATTTTAAATGTTTTATACTCAAGAAAATACAAACTAACTTGACATATTGGTATATCGATAAAGACTGAAAGTTTAGTATAATCCTTAAGTTAGATTTAGTTCATGAGATTTTTCAACTCAATTATCTTTGCACCATTAGCCATGTTAGCATAACTTGAAGTTGATGAGTGAAATATATACTAGAAAACCTTAGAATAATAGTGGAGACTTAACCCTGAAAGCTTTGAGCCTTTCTATTTTTCTGAGGATTATACATAAACTCTGATTTTTCTTGAGTCTACATTATCTCGTTGATGATCTCATTATTCTCATTTTTCTGATCAATTGCTTTGGGAATGACATCAAAATTGAATTATTACACTAGAACTTCTTGGCTTATTCAATTGAGATGTCATAATACTGACCCGAACTTAGGAAATGATCTAGGCATTTTTTTTTTTTTTTGGACCATTAACTAGCCTTTTAACTTACCCATAACATTAACTTTTTTTGTAGCCTTTTGAGCCTTAGATTAACTTTTATTTGTTAACCCATTAACCTTTACCCAATTTTTTTTGGGAATATGTACGGATGAATATACTTGGTGTAAAAAGGGCATGAAAGAGCAAAATATGAGATATTTCATAAATCCTCTATGAAAGAAAAAAAAAAAAAAAAAAAAAAAAAAGCAGAAGAATAATGTGAATGAGGATAAAGATGTGAGAATGAAGAACAAAATTGATGGTGCGCAACATTGATTTATTCTTAACAGCCCTAATTGTTCGTATAATGGGTGTATACATTCCTAAAAATTTTTGTTAAAATCCTTTGACATTCCTTATTAACTATTAACCAAGCCCCATTACAACCCAACAAAGTCCTAGTTGATCTTAGGTAAAGGTTGGTTTCGTAGATGTGGAGATTTAATAACCAAGACCTATGGTGTTTGATTCAACATTCCCAAAAGTAATTGATATTCCTGTCCATGAGATCATGTTCATTCCATTCTTGAAAAGTCCGTTCTTCATATTACTATATGTGAGATGATTGTTTTCCATCATTTACTCTTTTCCTCACATATAAACTGAGTGAAATACCAAATCTCTGAGTGTTTTATTGTGAGTGACATGAGAGGTTTGAAGTCAAAACAAACTTTCTACAGGAGATTTAGTCATTGTTTTACTCTGAAATGAAAAGTTATGTTGACAGTGCTATCCACACACACACATTGAGTTGAGGATGATTATGAATTTTTTCTAACCTTTGGAGAATATTAAATTATTTGGAGATTTGTTGATACACTAAAATGACACTATTGGTTTCCTGCATTTCTTGAAGTTTTAAAATGAACACTATTTGACCAAGTTTTGATTGAGTCAGTAATGTTTGTGGGTAACATTTCTGGAAACTCTCACGAGACTATAACTCGTCCACTAGAGGTAATCTAGGGGTTTAAAGCCTTGTTGCACGTTTAAGGTAAGTGCAACCGATGATTCCTGCGAAAGTGAGTTAGGATTTTCTTTTTATTGTTTTGCTCGAGGACTAGCAAAATATAGGTTAGGGGGTATTTGATATTCACATAATTATTACATAATATATCCCTTAATTTATACATGTTAGTGTTTCGATTATTATATTGTATAGTAATTATTTCGTTTTCGTGTCTTTGTAGGAATTTGAGCTTAAACGATGAATCCATATTAAGCAGTCACAAACGACAATTAGGCAATTTCAATGGTGGTATAAAACAAATCACAAACCTAAACCCAACACCTAGCTCTTAACCTAAAATCCACAAACCTAAACCCGAAACCTAATTCATAACCTAAACCCCATCCATAATCTAATCCATAACCTAAAACCAAACCCAATCCTACCCTCATTGATGAATCTTCCCCTCATCTCATCCTTATTCATCTTGGCTATTTTCTATAAATAGAGGATAATGGGGTGAGAAGAGGGGAGGAGAAAAGAGAAGGGAAAAGAAGCAAATTAGGAAGAAAAATTCAATCCTCTTTCTCTCAAATTCACCTCACCCTCACCACCACCACCTATCCCTCTTCCACTCATCCATCTCTCACTCACTCCACTCACTCAGCACACAGTCACCTCACCATCGCCACCACCGAGCTCCGCAACCGCCACCGTCACCACCGTGAAACAGGGGTGTGACAACCCTGTTTCACGTCCAATTTTCCCTCCACCACCACTCTCTGCTCCTCTCCCCTGTCCACACAACCGCCACCACCTCCGCACGAGTCCCACCACCACAACAGACCACGACTCGCCGCGACAGAACCACCGCAACCACGCCGCGAAACAGAGCCGCACCGCGACTCTGTTCCGCCTCGCAGACCCTGTTTCCCATCATTTCTCGGCCTCTCTTCGTCTCGAGCTTCTTCCTGACTCCCTCTCTCGCGACCACCGTCACGACCAGACCGAGCAATTCCGCCACCACTTCGCGAGACAGCGTTCGCAACTCAGAAACAGGGAGCTCCTGTCCTCGTTTTCATTCTCTGTTTTTGCGGTTTTATTGGTGTTTCCTCACCCTCTATTTCTCTTTTTCAGGTTCTGGAGATGATTTGAGGACGAGGAAGGCCGCGAGGAGCGAAGGAAAGCCGCGAGAACAGGCGCTGTCGCGCTGGAGAAGACGACCGGGCGAGGCAGTACTGTAGCAGTACTGTAGCGAGGGCGGGAGAAAGAGTCAAATTCGGTTATTCGGCTATTCACACCCCCGGTTTTTCTCTGTACCACCACAGAGCATTTTGGGACCATTTCCTCGGGATTCGTGCACAACCACCTGCTGATTTGCTGAGTGCCACCACATCGAGTTTGTGACGAACTAAATGGGTTGTATAAATTAATTTGATTCATTTTACTGAATTGTGTACTTAATTGTTAATTGCAATTTATTTCTGAATTTTTGATAAATTGCTTTCACCTTGCATGTTCGAGTAATTAAACTTGATATGCTTGGTAGTTAGAATTACCCTTTATCAATATTCAAAGCATGTGTTAAAAATATTAAGTTTAAACTTTGATTAAGTGTGCCCTAAAAAGACACTTAATACTTGGTAAAAGCGTATTTGCTTGAAATACTTTGTTAAGGTTTAAAAGAACATGATATAATTTAAATTGGATTTCAACGATCACATATTCGGTGTAAGCAAGGGATTTTCATCCCTAAAGCTTCTCGTAAATTCAGTAATTTAGATTAAATAATTTTGCTAACTCATTGGTGAGTCCAAGCCCACCAAACCCATCTCATTTCATCTATCTTTTATTTTTCCTATTTTTAATTTATTTTTAGTTTAGTTTTAAAAATGTTGTAACCCCATTTTCCATTTAAATTAGTTTAATTAAATTCTAAAATTTCAATTGCATCCACCTTCTTCGTGGGATCGACCCGTACTTGCCGTTGTCTACCAGTTAGGCACCGTGCACTTGCGGTTATTACAAGTGGGCTGAATTAACTTATTAATTTAGGTTAGTTAAACTCGCATCAGTGGGCTTAGGTTTATGTTTGATTCACTTGGGTTTTGTTTGGATGGCCTTTGACATGTGAATTATTGTGGTGATTTACAATTTTACTCGTCACTTTGTACCGTCATTCAGAGTTTAGGGCTTATTTTCACTAGTTTGTAGTTTAGGTTTAATTTTTGTTGTTTAGGAAAAATGTTAGGAGTCATTTTCTTATTTGTTTTATTTGCTATTAGGTTGAGTTTTAATTTGTTTCATTTGTTTTGTAGATAACCATACATAGGTATTCAAAGAAATTTGAGTGGGAACGAAGTGAACAACAGAGACCATAAAAAACAAGCAGAAAGGAAAAATAGCAAAGAAAAGTAATATCTATATTATAATTCAGAGTGATATTTTACTATTCATTGCTGACTGGAACAAAGTCAAATCAAAATGATTAGAGATAAAAGATTGTTAGGATTGAAAGTTGGAAAGTGTATTGAATTTTGAGGGTTGAGATTCATTTCTTTTGATGGTATATTTATAAATTTAAAATATGTAGAAAGGCAAAAATAATGAAAAAGTTTTGAAAAAAGTTGGTGAAATGTACATGTGGCGGAGAGAGAAAAATTTATGTTTTCCTTTTAGCAAAAGGAAAATTTATCACAACTATCTACATCGTTGTTGGATTTTGGTAAACTTAGTATCGGTGAAATGCATTTTTGAAGATCTTTCCAACGAAATCATTAATCAATACAAGTGCTAAAATTTTAAAAATATATATTTTATAATTAAAAAAACATATAACATATTTCACGTCTTTAATATTTTTCAAAGCAATGAGATGGGTCGATCATATCAAAAAAATGAGTCAGGCATCTTAATGCACATTTAAACAAAAACGCTAAACTTCATGTTTTGGCAAATTCAAAGATTGGGGGAAAACTTATTCTCGACGTTTAAATTTTTGCCAAAACTGGTTCAATTTTGACTGAGTCTGACCCTAAAATTTATAATATATATTTTTACCTTAGAATATGCTTACACTTCAATACTTACTCAGAGCAAAAACATGATAATGATGATGTTCAGTACAAAATATTTAGCAAAAATAAAATTATGTGGAGTGCCAACGGCACAGGGCATACTCTAGTATATATATATTGTATTGTGATTTTTCTTTTCAGGTTGTGATTCGTGTGGACACTCTCAAAAGTCAGCAAGCTGTCAAGTGACAATGCTTCCGATCAACGGTAACTCGACTTCTAGCGGGCGTCGCAAGTAACTGGAAAGTGGTTCACGCTGGAGGTAACTTCTCTCCACAGCATCAGCACGCAGTTTCTGTTGTGATCACTTGTGTTTTGGTTGTTTTAAGTAGTATTGCATGCAAATTTGAATATTGGCAGGATTGATTTGCAACTTCCGTGCCCTCTCCCGTAGATAAGTTAACCACCATCTATTTTAGGGTTAGGAACCCAAGTCTTCACTATTTAAAATTTGTTGCAAAATGATCGTCTAAGATAGGTTTGGCCCGTATAGGGTCCCTCTTTGGAAGTTTGAAAGCTTAAAATAGTCAAGTGAATGAACATATCCTATCTTGGAATAGTCCTTGAACTGGCATTTCACTTTGAACTGGAAAGTGAAAAAAAAAGGTAGGAGCAATTTTGTAGTGGAGGATTGATAGGAAATTATTGTGCATCTCCCATAGTTAGGTAAATTAAATCGAATTTCAACCCTGCATTTGTAACAAAACTCTAGGGTCGCCTGACATTCATCTTGTTTGCACATCATTTAGGTGTTGTTTAGGGTTGTGTTGTTTTTTTTAATTGAGTTAGATCATCTTAATATAGAGGTTAGGCTTGCTTTTAAAAAAAAAACTCTTAAGCCCAAGGAGAAGGCCTTTAAGCATTACTTCTCCCCTCTTTCTAATAGTGCTCCATCTTCCATTTTCTTACCTGAGACAACTACAAATAGCTTTGAACTCAAACCATCTATCATCCATTTTTTGTCTTCCTTTTATGGTTTTGAGAAAGAAGATTAATATCTTCATGTCAAAGAATTTATTGACATTTGTGCTGCCCTTAAGTACCCAAATTTTTCAGATAATTCAATCCATCTTCAGTTGTTTCCCTTTTCTCAAAAAAATAAGGCGAATTCATGGTTAAATTTGTTAGAGACAAGAACCATCACAACTCGGGATGCATTGTCAAAAACATTTTTCTCAAAGTATTTTCCCATTCATAAAATGAATGCCCTCTGACGAGATATGTCTAATTCTCAACAAAAAAAAATGGCAAACATTTTTATGAATGTTGGGAAATGTTCAAGAACTCATTGTTAAGTGTCTCCATCACGTATTTGAGAAGTGGCATATAGTTCAATACTTCCAAGATGATTTAACCCCTCAAAATCGTCGTAAGATTGATGTCACTAGTGGTGGGTCACTAATAAAGATGAGCGTTAATGAGATTTGGGATTTCTTTGAAACATTTTTTGAAATTTCTCAGTAATGAAATTGATGATGGATAAAAACAGTCACGCCTCAGAGCCATACACATGTCATGATGATCTCAAGAAACTACGAGCCCAAGAATCAGCACAACATTGATCCGGCCCAAGCGGTTTTAAACCCGCCCAATTCAGTTTGCCAGACAGACCCGAACTCTTGCAGCATGCTAGGCCCACACGTCTCACAACTATCCTCAATACCCATAAGTCCTACTAAGGCAAGTATCTCGACGATCAGCTTCAGATGGGCAACAACAGTAGCTCTATGCTTTCAAGTAGGAAGCAAATACCAGAGTACATTCCACACAGGGAAACTCCCTTCTACGGATTGCTCTCATATTGGGAACTATCTCCCGTGTATCTATGAGCACAGGGCTAACAGGGAACTTCCCTCCTACAACACGACTCCTAATTAGAAAAGGATCTCCACGAAGATTTCTTCCATCAACTACGCCTACGATGGCCTGGTAAAACCATAACTTCTTGTACTATAAATAAGACATGAGGTTGGTAAGCTAAGGTACGCTACAAATTCCCTGTTTACAACATTACGCTTTCCTCAGATCCTTGTCTGACTTTAGCATCGGAGTTTCATCGGCCACCAAAACGGTGGTTCGTGGCTCACGTGCGTTACTTGTACAGGTCAGCAGGACTGGTCAAAGCAGGGAGCGAAAAATGACTGCATCAGTTTGGCGCTGTCCATGGGGACGACAAAGTTCTTAACTTTTCATTAGTGTTGTTTCCTTTTAAAACCCAGAGAGATGGTGACCACTGGGTCACGCAACAACGGAGAACAGGGGGACACATCAAACACTCCAGTTGGCACAGCACCGCTGCTTTCAGCAGCTCCGGTCATACACAGGCTACAGACTCAAGCCCTCACACCAATGACAGCAACAGCGGACCCCCGTATCGATAGGTTGACATCTCAAATATAGCAGATAGGTAAGGCGGTGGAGGCTCTCACACGACAAAATCCACCACTTGCCAATGGAGACTAAGAACATCATGGGCTTCCGTCTCCGAAAGATGTCAGGGAGCAAGCATAGGAAAGCCAAGCTTTCGCCAGTTTTCATTGGACTGGGGGAGGATGCGCGGCTAGCGCTAAGCCCGCCACCAGGACAAAGAGGCTCAGCCCTGAGATTCCCCTCCGTAGAGGGGTGAACAATCTGGTCGTACTATACCGCCTCTCCGTCTCACCATTTGAGGACCGAATCATGAATGAGGCCTTTTCGAGGAAGTTCACTCCCCCGAAGCTCGACTTCTACGACGGAACCACCGATCCTTTCGACCACCTACGCCACCAACACGTAATGGCCCTTAAAGAAGGATCTGAGTCAGTCATGTGCAGAACCTTTCCCACTAGTCTGAAAAGCTCAGCACTAATGTGGTTCCACAACCTTCCACCGAAATTGATCGACTCCTTCAAGACACTGGCAAAAGAGTTCCTGACACGTTTTGTAGGGAGCCAACGCTTTCGAAAAGGCCCACATTACATACTCTCTCTGAAGCAGAGGTCCCACGAGACTCTCAGAGAGTATGTCACGCGCTTCAACAACGAGCTGACTCTCATCGAAGGATGTAGCGACGATACAGCCGTGACAGCCTTCACTACGGGCCTCAAGGAAGAAAAGTTCTACGAAGATCTCACCGTGGAGCCCCCTTTGGACATGACAGAGTTCCTCAAAAGCGCTCATAAGCATATGATCTTGGAGGAGCTGAGAACCGTGAAGAGGAAAATCGAAGACGAGAATAAGCTCAACGCTCTTAATTACAAGAAGGGGGAAAGAAACACAAAGACAAGGAACGGAGCAAGAAGAAGCCCAATGACAACAAGTTAGACCCTAGTCGGTCCAGGCCGGAGAAATCATCCAACTACATTGGATCCAGAACCGTGACACCCCTCAATGCCCGCCTATCAGACGTACTTAACTCCATGAAGAACTGGGAGGATCTAAAATGGCCCCCAAAGCAGGGCGGAGACCCCGCCAAGCGTGACAACGACAAGTAGTGCGCGTACCTCAAGGAGGGAGACCACGATACCAACGACTGCAAGAGCCTGAGGTATATATGAAGTTGAGTACTAGATCCGCAGAGGCAAACTGAAAGAATTCCTGAACTCTAAGAAGCGACCAGAACAAACCAGGGACAGGGGGAGTCAGTTAAAGAAAAAGCGAAAGAGACTCCAGGGATAATATATTTCCTTCATGAAGTCGGACAGATTTACTGGGATAATATAGGTCTCGCAAACAGAACTTACTGGAAATGAGGACACAACTCGCGGAAGGGGACAAACACATCTACCACTCAAGGATTCAGAGCCTCATTCCCACCTTGACCTTTACGGACAAAGACCTCGAAGAAGTCTGAGCGCCACATAACGATGCCCTAGTCATCTCAGTCTCCATGGCAAGGTTGGAGGTAAAAATAGCTTTGGTGAACACAAAAAACTCAATCAACATTCTGTTCTACAACGCGTTTCGCAATATGTATCTCAAGGAGGAAAACTTGACGTCTTCAGATTACCCGCTGATTGAATTCAGCGGAGATAAGTGTTTCCCAATCGGGAAAGATAAGGTTGGCAACAGTGGCAGAAAAGTCGCAGCTAAGAAAGGTCATGTTTCTGGACTTCATGGTCGTAAACGCTCCGTCAACCTACAAACTTATCTTGGAAAGACCATGGCTCCACCAGATGGAGGCAGTAGTCTTTCCCTTCACCAATGTGTTAAGTACACTGCTAACCACTCAGAATGGGACTATACGCGAAGACCAACCTACGACACAGGCTACCATTACGCCGCACTAAAACAAATAGAATGCTCCTAGATCCAGCTACATACCGCGGGGCAACCTGAACCAGTGCTAGGCCAAGCAACAGCGGGGGCATCCCCTTCAAATAGTGGGGGAACTATCTGTTCTCCCACCCAGAGAAATGGAAAGGCCAAGGCAAATGGGAATACATCCCACCCGACGTTTCGTCGGTGCAGAGATTGACCCCTCTACAAGGTTTACTCTTTAGTAACCTCTGAAGCGCCTAGATAGTCCACTGAACGATCCACAAGGGCAATCCGAATTCCTAGTTAGTATGCTTTCAGTTGTTTACTTCCTTTTCCATAGTCAATGTAGAGTTTTTGTTCTTAAAGACTTATGTGATTTGCAATCATTTAAGAAATAAAGAAAGAATTACAGAAACAAACTTTATTGATTATTGGAAAGATGTAACAACAAGCGCTCTGAGGCGGATACAAAAGACTGCATAATACAAGCATCTGAATACAATGCGAGTATGCGACACAAAGTAAAAAGACTCGTTTAGACGATATAACTACGTAAAGGTGTCTGAAGAAGGACATGCAAGCTATTTGCAAGTGACAGCAAAGACATGCGAACAGATTTCGCTCGACCCCTTCCTAAGATAAAGAAAAGGTGTCAACCAAGGAAAACGCCCCTACTACAGCATTATAGACCTTGCAACGGATAACTGACTTCCCCAAAAGGTATCCTACCTCCTTGATGACTTCCTCAAATAGTTTTCGGCAACCTGAGAAAGGTAGAAGAAGGCGGATGAGGATGGCCACATGCGACGAAGCAGTCAAGGCCTCACAATGCTGCCAAGCGAGGACACCTTTTACATACGTGATAGCTGGGGTGGTTGAGAGCTACCGCCACCGGAGTCACTGCGCATCCCCTAACACTTCGATCATCCATAAGTTAGCAACGGAAATAGCGAACGCGCGGATGCAAACAACGCGAAATAAGACCAAGACGTCTCCCTTGATAGCAAATTCGTACTACTTCTCCGCAATATGAGAAGAAATTACGAGATCCATGGAGATCGACTACGTGCCCACCCACAACAAGTGACCACGCATAACGACGATTATGATCGTGCATCATCAGGGCAAATGTTAGAACACTCAAAGACTCCGACAATGGAAATTCACCTTTAGCCTTCAAAAAACCCAAAGCATTTTCTTCAAGCAAGAACATTACAGGAGATGAGCTCTGTGAAAGATAGTGGCTACAACGATTGGAGAACACCATTATATAGGCGTAATGGTTCACCAAAAAGGCCTTCTGCATTAACTGCTAAGCATAGAGAACACCGTGTGGGAAATGAAGAAATGGCGGTTCCCAAGGAAAGTGCGCAGACCATGTTCGCTCAATTAATGACGTTGCACACAACCCCATCAATTCAGGGGGAGTAACCGACAATCAATCGTCCCGCAGCCTAC
This sequence comes from Berberis vulgaris, assembly GCA_963556465.1. Taxonomy (NCBI): domain Eukaryota; kingdom Viridiplantae; phylum Streptophyta; class Magnoliopsida; order Ranunculales; family Berberidaceae; genus Berberis; species Berberis vulgaris. The sequence continues at coordinate 65,811,808 of OY747134.1, read as the reverse complement.
GTCATACACATGTCACCGCACGATCTATGTCGTACACATAGATCAACCGTACATAAAAATGGTCACGCCTCAGAGCCATACACGTGTCATGATGATCTCGAGGAACTATGGGCCCCAACATCAGCCCAACATTGATCCGGCCCAAGTGGTTCTAAGCTCGCCAAATTCAGTCCGCCAGACGGAACCAAACTCTTACAGCATGCTAGGCCCACATGTCTCACAACTATCCTCAATACCCATAAGTCCTACTAAGGCAAGTATCTCGAGGATCAGCTTCGGACAGGCAACTACAACAGCTCTCTGCTTCCAAGTAGGAAGCAAATACCATAGAACATTCCACGCAGAGAAACTCCCTTCTACGGATTGCTCTCGTATTGGGAACTATCTCCCGCGTATCTAGGAGCATAGGGCTAACAGAGAACTTCCCTCCTACAACACAACTCCTAATTAGATAAGGATATCTATGAAGATCTCTTTCCTAAACTACGCCTACGATGACTTGGCAAAACCAGGACTCATGGTAAGCTAAGGTATGCTACAAATTCCCTGTTTACAGCATTACACCTTCCTCATATCCTTATCTGACTTTAGCATTGGAGTGCCATCAGCCACCACAACAGTGATCTGTGGCTCACTTACGTTACTTGTGCAGGTCAGCAGGACTAGATCAAAGCAAGGAGCGGAAAACGACTTAATCGAAAATTATTTGAGAAAGGATTCAGATAGGCGTAAGGATGGTATATATGAAGTTAGAGAAACATTCGTTCACTCCCCTTCTGCCTCGAAGCTAGAAGCAGTTGTTATGACTATGGCTCAGAAAATTGATGCAATTTTGAATATGACTCAACCTACACCTCCCATGAATGTTTCATCTCAGGTTTGTGTTGCATGTTCGAGTCCTAGTCATTCCATAGTTGATTGTGATTTGCAAAATGATTATCCTGCATATTTTGCTGAGCAAGTCAATTCATTTAATGTTATTCGACAACTTGGTAATAATCCACAACCCAACTATTACAATCCAGGTTTCGCCAAACATCCAAATCTCTCCTAGGCCCATGGCCCACACCAAGGGGGACCTGTTGTTGTCTCCCTAGCTCTGTTAGGCTTTAATTTAACCAAGTTCCTTCATCCAACATATCCAGTTTTAGAGGAAATGATTAATCGTTTTATGCAGCACACATAAAGTATATTTGAGCATAATTCTTAGCTATATCTGAGTTAAAAGCCACGACTCAACACCAATCTCAAGCCATCAATAGACTTGAGATAGTTGTGAATAAGATTGTTCGATCATTCCCTGGGAGAGACAGAAAGATTTCCTAGTTAGCATGTACCAAACCCAAAGGTCAATTCATAGTTGGTAGCACATCTAAGCCCTACCATGAAGATGTCCAATCTATCACTACCCTTAGGAGTAAAAAGAAGTTGACAATTGGGTAAAAATGCTTGATTTTAGTGTCATTGCATCCCTGCCTAAGTAAAAAAAATGAGACAATATTAACTTTGAGCAGGGACTTAGGCTGACCTATTTCTTAAAAAGACGTGTGGTCCAGATTCAGCCTGTGCAGTTTCTTCTGCGAAATAGCTTGATTCGCCAATGATGACAAAGTCATTAAAGAGTGATATTTGCGTAGGTTGCCCGTGTCTTGCGGGTTGCCCGCTTTCTGAGTAGGCGTTGGCCTATCGGGGTACTGCTATTTAGCTTTGTAGAAAACTGTAGTGGCAGTGGAATAGTATTTTTAGGACTCTGACTCATAGTTTAGTTGAGTCTTGTTGGTCAAGTCGTCGCCTTGGTCCGTCTGGACTGGAACGATTGAATGCATTGAGTCGTCAATGAACTAGCCTCATTAGCATGTGTGTTGCCTTAGTTCTTGAAGATGACTAGGTTATCTCTGCAGCGGTGAGTTGTCTAGGTATACTGTCACGGCTTCTTCTTCTGGCTGCCCAACATTCGGCCTTCCCCTCGGGCTAGATAAAGGTTCAAGGTCCGAAGGTGGAGATGTGTCCTCTTTATCTGGATTTGGGGTTTCCTCATTTAGATCATGTTACTCGGGCCTCTATACTCCGCTATCCGACCTCCTTGCTGAGGCGTAGTGACATTCCCCTCTCATCTCAGGGTAAGGCTAGGAATTCCATACTCTGTCCTGGGGATTCATCACTGGCTAGGGGTTTCAAATCAAAGCATGGGCATCTGCAACTAAGAAGGAATAGTAGACCGTTGATTGAAGAGCCAGGTCAATAAATATTGGGTTGGGACCAAAGTGATACTCTGGTCTTCTTTAATTGTCCCTACCTTGTTGTCTGAGGGGTACTTGAGGAACAGATACTGAGTGGAGACGATTGCCTCCATGTTATGTAACTAAAGTCGGCCCAAGATTATGTTGTACTCGGAGTGGGCGTCTACAACCGAGAACTTTGTCATCGGGATTCTTTGAAGGTTTGGCTGCCCTGCGACTATCGGCAGTGTGATTTTACTGACCAGGTGGCAACTTTCACTATTGGAACCAAACATGGCCTGATTTGAAGGTGTGTCAGCTCTCCTTCTTTCAGGTGCATTTTCAGGAATGCGTCTAGGAATAGTACGTTGACAGAGTTGCATGTGTCCACCAGTGATCTTCTCATTTCCCAATTAGCTATCCCTACTGAGATGACTAAGGCATAGTTGTGTGGGAAGCAGACACCCTTCATGTCCTGTTCTGTGAATGTTAAGCTTGGGGACTTTTTCTCCTCGTGTACTTGTTGTACGAGTTGATGTCGGTAGTGCGATCTGACCCGCAGCTCCCTAACCGACTTCTTTAGTGAGCGATTCAAGTACTGACTCTCATCGCTTGTCCCGTGGAGGATGCATACCATGTTGGGAGTCGTATCTCCCACTTGTTATGTCGTTCGTTTGCCTTGGGGATGAGTGTCCCCAAGGTCGATCAACTCCTTCAGTCGTCCTCTCTGGATCCAATATTTGATCTCATGTCTGAAGCTCCTGCAGTCTTTGGTGTCATGGCACGTGTCCTTGTGATAAGAGCAATGCTTACTTTTATCACATTTTTAAGGATCTCCTTTGAGCTTTGATGACCATTTGATGCCTGCCTATTTTCCATTGTGGATAAAATGTAGGGCATATTGGAATTGAGCGGGGTGTAGTGGGGGTACCTGGAGCCGCTGGGCTTGAACAGTTTTGCTTGGCCGGGCCCTGTTGGTTCTCGCCCCGTTTTCGCTTGGAAGTGTCCCCTTCTCATCCCTTTCCTTAGCCCTGGAGGAGTGCTTTGGCTCGATTCCTTCTTTCCTGGCAGCCAACATTTCTTCCAGGGTGATGTATTTATGGGCGCTCCTCATCAATCTTGCCATACTCGCTGGGGGCTCCAAGGTGAGGTAGTTGTAAAACTGACCCCCTCGGAGGCCTGAGGTGAAAGCAATGACTGAAGTGTCGTCACTGCACCCATTGATCAAGGTCAGTTTGTCGTTGAAACGAGTGAGGTATTCGCTGAGTGTCTCACCGTGCTTTTGTCTGAGGCTCAACATACAGTGATGCCTCTTCCTGATCCGTTGGCTCCCAACGAAATGATGAAAAAGCCCTTGCTAGGTCGTGGAATGATCTGATGGACCTGGGCTGGAGATTGTGGAATTATGTCAGCAGCCTTCTTCAGGTTGGTAGGAAATTTCTGGCATATGATGGCCTCTAAACTTTCTCTGAGCACCATCACGTGGTGGTAATGGTGCAAGTAGTCTAACGGATCTGATGTTTCATCATAGAACTTGAGCTTTGGTTGGACGAACTTCCACAGAAGATGGGCACTCATGATCTCCTCCGATAATGGAGGGATCGTGAGATCATATAAGACATCAGAGTCAAATTCCCCTAGTCGGAGCGGATTATCTACCATGGTCATGTTGACCGTCAGGATGTGGTCCCTGTGACCTTCTCTTGGGTCTCCTTCCCGACAGGCCTTCTGTTCTTTTGGGGAGAGGAGGTCTCACCCTCCAGGGCATGCTTTGGGACCTGAGGGCCTCCTTGATCTTGATTGGCCTCAGTTCGCTATTGTCTTTCTCGAGTCATCCTTTCCACCGCCCCTATTAAGTGGTCTAGGTGAAGCGGTATCAAACTCAAGTCAGGGGAAGCAATGGTCGCCTCCGCGGCTGGGTCGTGCGATCGTTCAGCCTCCTCGATCGAATCAATTGGGCTTAGTGGTTGGGCTTCACCAGCCGAAACTCTGTCTGGCTCGGCTCGAGATCTAATGTTGGTGACCATTTATCGATGTGTGTATAGCTTGGAAAAAGACTTTGTAAGTTCGTTTCAAGGAAACTTATTGTCATCTTTCCCACAGACGATGCCAAACTGCGTTTAGATCTCTTCACCAATCCCGATGATATCTAACCTGCAAAATGAGAAGTGGTTAAGCCCAGGACCACCATTGTGGCTGCCGAATGCACTCTGATGCTTAAGTCAGATACCGATTTGAGAAATATTGAAGACTGAATATAAAATTGCAGTGTGTATACTCGCGTATATGTGTGCATACATTTCTTCCTCATTTCAACGATTCTTATAATGAGCATTCCCTCAGCAATTGTCCCCGCGATCGAGGGTGTGATGGAGGGATGAGACCTTGCATAAGATCTTACATGTTGCATAACTGAGTACTTTGTTTAGGACCTAATGCTTGATTCGACTAGTGCATGCGACATCTCTAGATTCAATGTCGGGCCTTATTGTCCTAGGCCAAACCTTAAGACCCATGCCTCTGGGGCTATCTTGGGCCTGGGCACCTGACTTACGGGCTGAATAATAGTCTTGTGCATGGGTCCGCTCGGGACTGCGCGGAAGCCTTTTACGTGCTAGGATTAGTCCATGCCACGTGTACGACTGTGATTGATTAATTGTTTGATGTTTCATCAGTAGCAACTTAACCCCTTATAATAAATTGAATTTTAGAATGCCTCTGGTACAGAACAACCACACGAGAGGTTAAAGATGACCTTCAACTCTTAACAAATGTCAAAATAAATGTGAAAATTAAATAAAAAACACTAACTTACCTTCATTACGGTGTTCTAAACTAAGATCTATGATAAAAATAACTCAGATATAATGTTTGTGTAATGAAACCCTAAGCTCAAAACTTGGGTTTGGTCAAACTTTTCGTTTTCAAATAATCTATAGTGCAAAAATAGGTGAGGAAATTTTCATGGACAAGAATAGCTTCCAATAAATAGGGGTTGAACACAACGACTCTTTCCTCTCCCCCAACGGATTCCCTAACTACTATTCAGCTTTGAATCTCATCCATCAGATCATCAGTTTGGATTTGTATAATCTTTTAATCTCAGCCATAAGATCATTCAAGAGCATTCCAATGATGGATTTCGCGCCACGGAATGGATCGAGGAACTAAGGACGTTTCCAATACCGATAACCGCTCCCGCTAAAGCAATTGTAGCTGCTCCAGCACCTATTGATTTTGCACCTTCTAACATCTCGAATCTTGAATTCTCGTCTCCGCTCGGAATCTGCAAAAGAAGGGAAGACTAAGACAAAAAAACCATTTTTTTTATGGATAGCGAGAATCATCATCCTATCCTATGGCTCCTTCACCATCTTCTCTACTAAGGCTCAGATCTGCTGACAGATGAACCTTTCCTAGAAGGCCTTGAAGAGGCGCTAGATTAGGTGATTAGGTAGAGCCCTCCCCACCGAATGAAGAGCGGGGAGGCTACCTTGCCAGGGTGCGGAATTAAAAACCCCCCTTCCCGTTTAAGATTTATCAACAACAACTCCTTACCCCATAGATCTATTATAATTAATTAATTGCTCTGTGACAACAACATGCACAAGTAGGAGGAGTCCAAATGTTAGCAACATGCAGAAGAAGCAGTCATTCAAAAAAACTGAATGTTCACCAAGGGAATTAACTCAGCAAGGGATTTCTTATTAGGAATTTTCTTTAGTGTTCTTGCTTCATGTTTACTTTAATATACCTAAGCTTCTCTTTTCCCCTGCATTAGTAGTTCTCATTTGATAAATAAAAATTTATTGGAGCACAGGGCATTGATACAAATACAAACAAGTTTGACAGAACTACAAAGCCAACAAGCAAGCAGCCTTTCTTGAGCTCTGCAAGCAACAACAAGTTCTCACTTGATTGCAACACTAAATAAAGTAAAAACAAGAAGGTTAAAAAGGATCATCTTTCTGTTATTAGAGAGGTTGCAACACATTACAAAATTAACATTAACGACTTGCCCATGAATAGTCCTGTTTATCTGACATCTCAAATGTTCTACTTTAGCTAATCTTTTTTGTTATAAATCTTTGAGGGTTTAAAGTTTAAACATTAACTTGGGGTCATTTATGTCTGCGTTGTACTTGTTCCTTATTCCATTTGACTCCACATCATTATTTATGAGACCTTTAAGGTTATTTCCACAAAAAATTGGAAACTAGTAAAATACAACAAATAGGCATTTAGGGCAAAAATCCTAATTATTTAAAAATCAAAAACCAATTAAAAAAAACGTTGATTACCTCCTGGAAACCCTAGCAAAGCAATGCACTAAACCACACCCCTCTTTCCTACTGTGATCAATGAAATCCAAACAAACGTCCAAAAAATTGAGCAAGTTCTCTTTCTCTGTGTCCCTCAACAGCACGACCATTCAACAGATCTTCTTCTTCGACCAATAACTTCGACAGAGGGACGGACGGATCCTTCGATCAGCTTCTACAGATTTGGTGGAGATTGGAGATAGAGAGAAACAACAGAGAAGAGAGAGAGAGAAAGGGTTTCCATTTTTAGGTTTACATTTTGTAATCTGTACAATGTGATTTAAAACGGGTCCAATCCGAACCGTTTCATTTTAAATAATAGGAATCAGACTCGGACCGTTTTATAACATATCCTGACCTTATCTAAAATTACAAATTTAAAATCCGAAGTATTTTGAGTAAAATAGTCCGATTCAATTTGAACATGTGGTTCCTCGACTCGTTTGCCCACCCCTAGACTATGAACCACAAGTGGAATCCAAATTCAAAATAACCCTTAACAATATTGTTAATTATCATTATCTATTACTCGCGGATTCCTGAAATTTGATTGGGCAAGTGATTTCAAGCCATGGAGTCTTGAATTATGAACTTTGCTATCGCAATCAGCATTTCTCGTTCTCAATTTCACTACTCTTACTCTACTCTTTCTGCTTCTTCTTCTTCTTTTTGACTGAGTGGTTCCTATGAGCACTTGATACACCAAGTCCACCATATCCAGACGGACCACAACCACACGTTACTTCCTTGAGGTACTCATCAACAACTATTCCACCACCATGCTTATACTTTATTCATCATTTCTTACAGAATTTTGATCCAATTAACTCAAATCTATCTCTTCACCTTCTTCAAATAACTTACCCCAATCGTGGTTCCTCTGTTTTCAGTTTCACTTGGTCCCCCAATTAAGCATATAATGAAACGGATTCTAAACAAATTTGAACAACCAGCAACATCATCCATGCAGAGACAATTACATTCCAATAGGGACTATTCATTCAACTTCACACGATTTGTAAATGCCGGACAACTCCATTCACCAGTTGTTTCTCTAGTTCGGTTGCGAATTTCTTCAAACATACTCAGTCTATGTCTAGACACTCGGAAATATGGCACTGGTTTTCTGCCCACCGACATCAAATGCGTGACTCATGGAGAATTACTACTTGATGAAGATGATGGGGTTTGCCCAGTTGATTGTGTTAGAGAATTCAATACCGATGCGGAGTTGTCTCAAATCCTTGAAAAGTCCAAGGAAACAGGCGCCCTGGTTGTGGTAGATTTTTTCCGGACTTCGTGCGGAAGTTGCAAGTATATAGAGCAGGGATTTTCTAAATTGTGCAAAGGGGCGGGTGATCAACAAGCTGGGGTCATCTTCTTAAAGCACAATGTAAGTTACTGCTTTGCTTAATTTTCTATTTTTGTCAATCCTACTGCCTAGGCCAGCACTTTTCGGGCGCGTAGAATTCTTATTTTGATGATGCTTGCTGCAGGTTATTGATGAGTATGATGAGCAATCTGAGGTGGCCGAACGACTGAGAATCAAGGTGAGTTTTTCTTGTGTCAGTCTAATGTTAAGCTTCACAATTTGCATCACAATTAATGTTACTTATGTTGAAAAATTAAAGATGCTGCATGAAAACTACATTGCGTATGTTGTTATTTAATAATGCATCTCGTTTTTATGGAATTTTCTTGGGAGGGAATTGATTTTTCCCCGATATTCTCAAATTCATTCCTTTTCCACTTCATAGTGTCAACATTGTGAATTTGAATCTCTCTATTTCAGTTGATTCTTATTTGCTTCTTGTGACGATACTCATCAAACGGTAATATTCTTTTCAGTGCTTAAATAAATTTTATGTATATTTCTTGAATTTTGTTTTCCGTATTATACTTGTAAAACTCCCAACTTTTTTTCTCTGTTAATGTGTTTTTTTTTTTTTTTATAGTAATATTAGAATGCTTGATGCTATTCTGACAGGTAGGTGTTCCAGACTGCATATAATTTGGTGGTTTTGAACTGGCTATGAACATGGACATACTTGAAAAATAATTCAACTATCTTCGAGTACTAATTTTGGTTTGTTGTTCTCCAAGGGCTTGTTAGTTATAAATAGGAGTGGAAGACCAATGTTAGGTGAGTTTGAAAGTATGAAAAACATTTTTTTGTGGGAGAAGATAATTGGATCTAGGGCCTAACAGTTTCCGTCATGGGCTTTGGGGCTCTTTCCCTAAGGTCCCCAACTGATGTTTTTCTAGGTGAAAATCCCTTATCATCTCTGTTTGTTTCAGAGGCGTTTGTATGAGAATAGTAGAAGAAAAGATCTAGAGGGCTTCCTTTGATTAGATTGTATTTTGGGTTTCTTTGGGGTTATATTGGCTCGTGTTTTACTATAAGTTTACGATGATGGCCTCAAATGGGAGCAATAAGCTGTAACTCATTATGGTTTCGTAGTCAATTCCCTAAGTTTAAAATTTATACAAATTTTGTTGTAGGAAGTGATTTATTTTTATTAATTCCCTGATTTGCTGCAGTCATTTGTATTTTCCTAACAATCTCATGAGGCCATCCTTCTATCCAACAAACCACTTGAATTGACTCTGGCCCTATAATCCATGTTGTGAATATACATAGTACTGTAGCAAATTGGATGGATTCTTGAAGAAGTTGCTGGAACCTCCAGGTTATTACCACAGAAGGTTTTTTTTTTTTCAATTTTAGAGAAGACTTGGGTTATCCATTCTTTTCTAGGATACTTTGCATGTTGGCAATATGCAAAGTTGATTGGTCCACCCATGGAAATGGCTTCCCCCATGTTCATCAAAAGAAGAGTTTGGTGCCATTGTTGTTTCCTCTCCATGGGGATAGAAATTTCTGTTGATTATTTCAATCTCCTCAGAAAACCAGACCTGGCTCAAAAGTTATCCCAGATACTCTTTTTATTCAAGTTAATATTCCATTGCAATATTATAAATAAATTACAATGAATCCCAAGTTGCAAGATCGCCTTCAAAAGAAAAAGAGAAAAAATTACATCATTCCCCACATGCTTTGCGTTGATTGCAAAGAACCCAACTATTCCCCTCGCAAAATTCAAAACTGAATCCCTCCCTTCCTTCATAAGGACTCCCAATGAATATGCATGATTTGTCACAGGTAAGTGGTGGAATTCCATTTTGTCTAAAAATTAAAAGCTAGTGTAGCAAACGTTTGACCAACAACTTCAGAAATTGGCCAAAACTTACCTGCCTGCTGAAAAAGAGAGCAATCACATGATTTGTGAGAAGGATCACCCAAACAGATGATAATGGAAGGGGAAGGCTGTTGTGTTGACGATGGCATCGGCAGGTCAAGTAATGAGCTGGCCAGTTGGTCGATCCTTGTGGCAGGTTTGGTTTGAGTTGTCGCTTACGGCATGTGGAGGAGTTGGGAATGGTGCTTGGAACCTCTTGATAAGAACTGGGTTTTGAGCCTGGATCGAACCCACAAGGCCATGTTACGTCCACGAGGCTTTGTAACACAGCCTCCATTTTCTCCTTTCTTTTGTTACTTGTTCCTCTATTAACTGCAGTATCTAACCTAGTTCAGCCTTCCTCACAACTTCGTCGGTTGGATACTGGATTGGTATGGTGGGATTGGTTTGATGGGTGAAATTAATTTGTCTTCTTATGCATGGTTTTACTCCTCATTGGCATAGAGTTGTCAAAACTCTAATGTAAATTGATGAGGGAGCAAAACCAGTGGTACATCAGATTAGACAAAGAACTGCAAATTATAAAGAAAGGAAATTTAGGGGATCTAGATAAACTCTAGAATTGCATTAATCTGTCAGAATACAATGAAATGACCAAATTACAAAATGAGACAAATTGCCTTATACAATGGCCTTTAGAACCTTAATGTTGAATGCACACAAAAATAACAACTGTTGAGTTCCTAAGTGGCATCCACACCATATAAGACATCGGGCACCGTTATGTTGGGGTTTGCCTTCAAGTCCAAAGGAGAATCTATTAGTGCAAATCAAAATGAAATAATAAAAAATTGAATCACTTGGTCGGAGTTTCACTGCTTGTGTTTCGTAGTTCATTCTAATTCCTGGTCTGTGGACTTCTCATTTTAGTCATTGTCAAACATCAAAGCATCTCAATCCAGATACAAATTTTTTATGGCTTCTTGTCTATATTTCTTCAAGTAGCTGAAGAAGTAAGTACTCTTCCATTTTGTTCTTTGCTCAATATGGATGTTGACTGATGCAGGCAGTGCCTCTCTTCCATTTCTATAAAGATGGAATTCTGGTGGAATCATTCCCAACAAGAGACAAGGAAAGAATTGATGCTACCATTCTTAAATATACTTCTACTTCTCAAGATCTTTAGGTTCACCAGGTCATATTTCTGTACTCTATTGTTGTATAATTTCTATTGGGTTGTTGAGACTGTAGATTTGTGTTATTGGAAACAACTGCTAGATTCATCATTCCCTATTTATGGTATGTGTACAATATTCAGAAAACTGTCATCCAAAATAAGAATAGTAGGATGCTTTGTATATGCTTATGTCTGCATGCAGAGGTTCTTGGATCTGTACGTTATGCATCGCATAATGAGTAAATGCTAAAGCAGTTTGAAAAATCATTTAAAATAAAGAACATTGTGATTGGACTCATGTTATTGATACGAGATGTTGTTGAATTTTTATTTTACGTAGTGCTTTATGTGTAAATGATAAATAGAGTAAATCGTTGAATTTGCTGAACCACCATCCCATTAAAGGCTGACTATTGATCTTCTTGATCATACATCTATTTTTTTATCAGAAAAAAAAAGTATATATTCATTAATGATTATACATCTCTTTGTTGCATCATTTTAAATAGACCCGGGATTTCTTGTCACACAAAACTCAAACTCATACAAATTGTAACGAGTTTCAACTTTATAGTCACAATGCTCCCATCATAATTCAACTGTAATTTTGACCAACTTAGGAACAAAACCCTCCTGAAAACATTTAGTCCTGTCTCAATTTAAACTTTGCTCCAACCAAAATCTCCAAATCATAATTCTTACAAAATCCTAATTAATTCTATAACTCTAGGCTCCATCATATTCCTTAGGTTGGTATAATACATCTAAAGACTTCACAAATCTGAGGGTTTGATGTATATATTGAGAATTTTCCAAAACTTATTGCCCATCATCCCCTTGATTCAGTCCTATCTAGGTTTTTAAATGAAAAAGTGTAACATGAGGCATTCTAGTGGACTTAGACGAGAGGCGTAAGTCTCAATGCGTGAGACATAAATCTTTTAGAAGTGTATATTTTAAGTACAGATAGTACTTAGAATTAAAATTATAATAACTAACTCATAACTCCACGTCCAAACTAATAATTTTCATATGATCAAAATTCACACTTGCAACTTCCACAAGGGGTGCCGTTTTTAATGTCCACCAGGAATAAAAAATAAAAAAGAGGAAAAAACTGGTGAAAAAAAAAACAATAATAAACTGCAAAAAAATTACAGTTCCAAACATTTCAAAATGTGGAACCTTTCACTTTGTTTTTATCATTTCATTTTCACCCTCACGTTTTGATGTGTTTTTCAAAGGTTTTACCTCGTTGTGTAAGTCTCGTACGTTGTTGTAAACTCTGATTCAGACTAATGGCTTGAGTCTAAAACCAGATGATGTCATGAACTTAGGAATCTGGTATATCAATTCTGATAGATTTTTTATTTGCCAGTGTAACATATACATAATCTCTATCTTCGATGATAAACCTAGAAAAAAACAAATTGATGAAATCTGATGAACTTTTTATATGTCCTCTCATTCGTCTTTTGCAATCCTGCTCAATAATTGTGACTATAAAGGAAAATAATTCATCTAACATTGATAATATGTTCTATAATACTACAAAGAAGAAAAAAGATGCCTTTCATGGCACAATACCATCACAGATAAATGTTATTACCTGATACCTCATCCTGGCCTCAACTTTGAGGACAATAAAACGAGTGATATAGGTCTCCAAGGGGTTATGAGCAATAACTACTGATTTGTCAAAATCATTTCGTATTTTGCTTTACCTTTGCCCACTGCTTCCTTGGTTTGTGTGGGATTTATAGACATATGTGGATGTGCTTGAAGATATGATTTGTCGAAATTAAACAACAATTAATGGCAAAAATGACACAGGAACCAAATGTTAGGATGTGCAACCACCAAGCTGAAACGTCAGTTCACGTACCACCTTGAGGTGTCATCTTCAACTAATAGAATACATAGATGGTTTAAATCTGTTGTACTGGACACGTATTTAAATTGGTGGTGTATGAGAATTGATATTAATAAATCATTTAAAGCTGTGAAAAACCAGACCCATAAGGTGGGTTAAAAATCTTTTCAGTGAAAACAAGTTCAGTAATAGTTACAAAATGGTATCGTTTGTGATATTTACAAAAGGGTATGATATCCTTTGTGAGCATAAAGTGAGCAATTCGTTTTTGCATGCCAAAGTCTATAAAAAAGCTGAAAGTGACGCAGTTGGTAGTAGTAAAGAGATGAAGGATCCGCTTGACTACAGGCATGGTTTGCCTCAGACTTGAAGAAGAAACAGAACCACAATATTGATGGTGATATAATATCCATATGTTAGTATACTTTATCTCGAGCTCTCTTTTCTTTCTGTCCATCCTTTGAAACTGTATTGTGAGTCATAAAATATCAATTTTCTTTAAGATCAAATTGATGATCGAGAATGATGCCATGTAGCAGTCTTTGCCTAGGGCAAATCTGTTTCATAAAAGCCAAAACACCAACCAATTAGACAATCTTTTTAACCAAAGAGCTAAGATCCTCATAAATGCTTTGCTTGAAATGTAACATTGGAATCTCAAGAGGAATTTTATTCTACCATTTTTCCATTCTATTTTATCTGTTTAGTTGCATAGGCTCAAACAATAATGTTTCTTAATGCTGTCGTGCGTCTTTCCAAAAGACAAGTAATTATGTGGTTTCTTGGTGGGAGGTAGGCGAGCCTTGACAGTAACACTTCTTTAGTTTCTTTACTTTTAATATCAGTGAGTTTTGCTAATTTTACTCTTGAGTGTTAGAATCGGGTAGATCAGTGGAAGCATGTTGATTTTCCTCGTGCAACAGGTGGTCCTACTACAGGTCCTTTAAAATATCAAATATACGACACTGGCCAGAGTATCTGCTCCATAACCACTGAGCTCTGGTAGCCACATCTGCTGAGTTCAACTATCTTGACACTACATTGGGTCTACACCACCCTACCACTGGATTGGTGATTTTAAAATAATTTTTGTGTTTGAAAAGGTACCAAATTCGATCTTGATCTTGGTAGGCCCTGAAAGAGTTAGAAGCAAATGTGGTATGCTTTGTTAGAGGACCCGCTACATATACAAACACCAACTAACTGAACTTTCCTCAGGATAGAATACCCTCCATTTTAGGGCCCTTCCGTCACCTTCTCTTCAACCAATCAAACCATTAACATGTGGCATGTTCACAGCCTCTGCGGAATACCGCATGAAGAGTGGACATGCTTACTCGTTGCATATACGACACGTGGATACCTTCTTAAATAAGAAACAAATTAGTACATCCTTCCCTTTTGCTTTATGAAAAATATTCATTTTATTATTAGATAATCGAATTGAATAATACAATTAAAATGAGAAAGAAATGACAGACGTCGGTAGTAAAGGCGGAAAGAGCAATAGAAACTCTTTGAATGAAAACAAGATCAAAATCATTAGGAAAAGAGGAATCTTTCTTTCGCTCATGTGATATGAATCGGTTAGGTTTTAGAGGGTGGAACTCTATGAAGCACAATCTTGGTGTAGAATTTGTGGTGATTAGCTAATACTAGCTATCCTGTGCATTCTTGTCCTCATTGATTGCAGGAGACTGATTCTTTCCAGAACCTGGCTGGCAGTCCATGCTGAGGGATTGGGAATGGGCCATACTGAATCCCTCCCTGCGATCCCACCACTTCCCACCTGCAACCAAAATCATCAACAACAACACAGAAACTTTGTCAAACTATAATATCTTCTCCAGATGTTCCAAAAGATACTACTTATATATATATATCAGTGTATATATTGTATTCAGGCTATACTTTCTCCTTATTTATCTTTTGATGTTTTGTGCAATACTGTCCTTATCTGTTCTACCATGCTAAATATGAATAGGTAACTCCACTGAAGGCAGGATTGAATAGACTCGTAGGATTCGGTGTTATTTCAGTTGGAACTAGATGATATTTGTTCAACTCTTGAAATCACTACTGACTTTTGATTATGCCGTAGGTTCTTAGTGTATATTATCTTATCTCATTCTTATTGTCTCTGTAAAAACTTATTCTTATTAGATGGTTAGCAACTTAGCATCAGAATTTTGCATTGGAATGTCTTATACAGAGCAACCCTTTTACTGTTAATGCTGCATCTATCATGGCACGTGGATTCATGACATTATTTAGTAGTGCTAGTATGATTGTAAGGAAATATTCTATTGTTATCAACTCACACTAGTACCTGAACTTAGTGACCAGATGGTGAATGAAGACAAGCATCTCCAGTTTGGCTAGCTCATTTCCAGGGCATGCATGCACCCCATTGCCAAATGGCATAAAAGTATTGGGTTTTGGTGCTACCTGCATACACCATGGTGAAACTCAATCTCTCTCTCCCTTTCTTTATATATACAACTGAAGAATCTTATGAAGTACGAATTTTCCTACATGCATACCTCCAATCTTGAAGGATCAAACTTATGAGGATCTGAAAAGAATTCGGGGTTGTGATGTATGTTTCTGAACAAAGGCATCACTTTCCAACCTTTCGGGATAAGGTATCCTGTGACAGTTCCCAAAACCAATCAAACTCTTCAAAATTTTGAAAAGACACGAATTACTTGAGCAAACTTCATCTTATCTTCTTAGCTTTTACCTTTGTATTCCACATCAGCCACTGCTTCTCTAAACGTGAAAGATATGATGCTCGCCATCCTCAGACTCTCTAGTACAACCTGAAGAATTACCCTGCTGATACTTAGTAAACCATTCATGTAAAGTAGAGACAAGATTTACAGTTGCAACTTGTTTGACATAGTATGCCCATACCCTGTGAGTAATTATCATCTTTCTAGTTGAAGACCATGTCAACGGTCTGCTTCCGTCGTCATTTGATTCGAATAGGCTTTTCTGTTCAGCCTGCAGAATATCCTTATTAGTGATCATCTGAGATTAACATAGGTTTATGAAGTTTGAGAGGTTTGGTGGAATTCTTACCTTAACAGCTTCTAGGAGTTTGGGGTCATCGTGGAGGTATTTAAGTATCCAGGTCAGAGCACTGGCTGTAGTGTCTTGAGCTGCGAATAACACGCCAATGATGTTATCAGCAATTTGATCTTCACTAAGAATTTGCCCCGTTTCATCTTTGAAATTAATGAGACAGCCTAATAGATCCTTCTCCTCTAGTCTCTTCTCCTTTCTTTCACAAATAATTTTACTTAGAATCTTACTCAACCTCTTCCTCGCCTTGAAGAATCGAACAGTGAAAAAAAAAGAAAAAGAACTGTCAGTTCTGCAACTGTTTAAGCTTCCATAAATAAAATAAATAATTGATGGTAATGTATCTTGCTTACCAAGATGGCTTTGTTGTACAACGTTCCCGGTATGTTTGTTGGAAATGAGTTGTACCCTTTGTCTACTATGCCATAGTTCTTCTTCAGCTCCTCCTTGTAGTGAGTGTCTAGGCAACCAAAAACAGCGAGTATGCCGACGTCAAAAGAAAACTGCAACGGTAAAAGAACAACAGATACAGAGAAACCATCGATAAGTTAAAATTCTAAACTATACCACCAGAAAGTCAAAATAGCATTAGCTCCACATGACACATTTGGATGAACTGTAAAAGTTTAAAAACCAACCTTTTTCATTTCACTGAAGGTATTAATGATGCTACCACCCGCCCATGACTCCAGAGCTGATAAGGCGGTGGCTTCAATGTTGGGAACAAGGTTGCGGATGGTGTCAGGTGCCAAGGAGCCTTGAACTAGCTTCCTCAGGCGAGTGTGATAGTGTCCTTGGTGGAAAAACAGGGCTGATGGGCCAATCATCTGCTCCTTGCTTTTTGGGTACGTTGGCTTGAACAAATGAGCTTGAGTGACCAACACAAACCGAGCTGCCTCTGGACTTGCCAACATGACACAAGGACAGCCAAGTATGTGGGTCTTGATTACTTCTCCATACCTAAAACACCATCCCCATCATCCCAACCACCACCACAAAAGTACTGTCAGTTTCATGAATTTAAGAAAGTAGAGTTTTAAGAAATAAATGCCAAGAGATGTAAACCTTTTTTGTTTAGAAGCAAAGAAGACATTTGGATCTTGAGAGTAGAGTTGAAGAGTCTCTCCTATGAAAGGCCATCCCATTGAACCAGGAGGAAGCTTGGCTCTTTGTTCAGAATTTCTCTTGTGTTTTCTCATTAAAATGAATGATACAAGAGTTGAGAGAAAGAGAACAAGTAGGATGCAGTATACCAAATTGCCGTTTATGTCCATGACTTCAAAGAGTAAGAATATCTCCTCTTTGCCTCTCCCTCTCCCTCTCTTTTGCTTCAGTCTGACACTTTCAGCAGGTGTTTATGGTGTGTGTGGGGGGCTTGGGTCGTTGTAGTACTCTAGCAAAATTGGTGGAATATCAATAGGAATTCTTCTTGTAGGATTTTGTGAGGAGGAGGTGAGTTTATATAAGGAGTGAGGAGATTGAATTTGTTATACTAGTGGCTAATTTATTTATTTATTTATTTTTTTTTTTTTTTTTTTTATGGTTGAGATGGAAAAGGACATTGGAGAATATAGGATGGAGTGTTTTCACTGTGGAAATTATTTGAGATTTCTATTATTATTATGGTCTCGAGATTTGATAATATCTACATCCAACGATGTAAACTCTCAGCTCATGCCCTTGTCATAGGATCGATCTTATCATATCCCTGATTGAGGTAAATTCTATAAATGGTAATGTACTGATTGTTATCCCATGTTTCGGGATAGAACTTTTTGGTCCTCTAGAGAAGACGAAGCCCCAACATCCCTTGATCAGACGCCATTCATGCACGTGGGACGGTGGAGATATCCCCACATCAAAATCATGCACATGAACATTTCTTGATCTCTAGCAACTTTCCACAATTTCGTAGAACATTGTATGGCGCAAAAAATAAAAAAAAACACCCATTTCTTTAGTCGGTAAAACAAAACTGCATAACGTTATGAATGCAAAATAAAGGTTTCATATAAAGGTCATAAATGCTACATTACAGACACAAAAAAGGGGACAACAACAATTAAGTTTATCTCGAACCTCCTCCTTCACCATCGTCAACACCACTTCTGAGTTTCTTTCTTTTCTAGAGCAACTTTGTCTTTGTTGAACTTTTGAGCTCCAAATCCTTTAATTAGATCTCCTTCTCATATGTTTTGAAACTTTGATTCAGTTTTTTGTTAATTGAATGCTATCATATATTTTGTTCTCTTTCAAAGTATAAAATAGTCAATGCACACGGGTGTGTTTGCGTTTGCTTCCTAATCTAATGACATTTCAACTCTGCGAAACTTGCTAAGTTATTCAGACTGATAACTAGAGATTCAGAGGCAAAAAAAATCCAGAGAAGGGGGAATCTTAATTTCTTCTGAGCATTTTACAGTGAATACCTTGCACTTACATCATTAGAGTATCTTCCTTGATATCTTTAAAATCTTGAAAATGAGTGGGCGTGAAATAAATATTTTTGAATAATTGATGGCCCCAGACCTTAAAGACATGGATCAATAGGCCACCCTATTAAAACCCAAGTACATTATGTATTTTTCTAATAATCTTTGAGACTACGATGGCGGATGGCCCAGTAGTTTTGCCAATGTTATTGCCAAATTATTTGCATGTAGGGATATTTCTAAAAATCTATTTCATTTTGGGTTTGATTACTGACTTAGTGTCGGATGTATGCCTCACTGGTGAGGATTTGTGCAGGGAACCAGGTTGGTGCTTGGCTCAGACCTGCCACATTTGCGAATCTCGAGACCATAATGAAATCAGGTACAAATAATGATCCTCCCTACTTACCTCTATGATTTTCATATAACCCATCATCATTTTCCTTTTGTTGATGAAAAGCAATTCTGTGGAGAATGAAATATAGCTAAAATTGGGCATACATTCTATTCATTCACAAAAGAAGTTTTCAATTTGAATCATGCCATGTGTCTACAACCCGGCCTATGTGATTTCGATTAAAGGAAACGTGATAAATGCTACCCGATTTTTATTTATGGATGGCCGTCTTTATTTTCCTTTCGAACTGATTGTACGGGTACCTAATTGGATGCTTAATGCAAGATATACGTTTCCACATTAGTACCAAAATACAATATACATAATGATGACACAATGTGATCTGAACATCTAAAAATAGAAGAAACATGTGGATAATATGATTGATTGAATGGTAAGCATTTTATGCACTTTCTCCTGTTTATTTTATTTCATAAAGAGATACCATTTTCAGTTTATATTTATCGGGCATAAAAAAAGTTGGGAGTAGGAGGGATCAGAGTATAAAGGAACATAGGGATTCATCTGTGTTGGGTTGATGATGCGACCCTAAAACAAAGGTTACATGGTGGAAATGACATTGATTTTGAAAAACCGGAGATTTCCGCTACGCCTGTTGATTAATTGGACAAAGAGGGAAACAAAAATTGGTTCTTTCTGGATTTAACACTTGCTATCAATATTCAATGATGGTTTATAAGATTATAAGAGTAGCTAACATAGATTGAAGAGGTTTCCTTTAATTCTGAGAGAAGAATTAATTTCCAAACCTTGCGAAGAAAAAGAAGCAAGATTGAGGAAATAATTTACAAAAGAAACAAAATCCGTGTGCATTCTTCCTAGATTTACCATTTGAAACGGGAAAGCAAACCAGAGTCTTGATCAGTAGGAAGTTGAAGTGTGGAACCAGTCATATGTGTGATTATCGCATCAATTTCAAAACTT
This sequence comes from Berberis vulgaris, assembly GCA_963556465.1. Lineage (NCBI taxonomy): Eukaryota > Viridiplantae > Streptophyta > Magnoliopsida > Ranunculales > Berberidaceae > Berberis > Berberis vulgaris. Next base: position 65,792,156 of record OY747134.1, on the reverse strand, counting down.
TTAGGTATCATAATCAAGAGAGAAAGACGGTTTACTAAATTAAGTAATTACGTTTCATTTTCAAAAACCGACTTACTTAATCTGTAGGGTCAAACCACATTTCAGTCGGCTCCTCCCCCACCCCACAATTTCATTTTCTTCTAGCAACCTCTTACTTCTTGTATAGTTCTATTTTCAAATTCCATGGTCGGCCCGGTGGTCGTATTTTTCTTCGCATGTGGAGTCTTAATCACACTTATAGTCCCATACACATGCATTAAGATTAAGATTTCAGGATCTTCGTCCATCCACAAAAGCGGGGCCATTGAGAGTACGAAAAGAAGAAATATGTGGAAGGTTCGGGAGCAAAGGAATGGAGGTCGTAGTCGAAGCTTAGCTGGAAGAAGATGAGCCAAGTGTCAAAATCAAGATGGTTCATTTCATGAGAGTCCGGATAACAGAAGCAACGAGAACTAAGATGTAACATGAACAAACAGTTTACCCTGTAATTTTGCCCCCTTGAGCAGTCGGCATGATGCCGGTTAACCCCAAATATCACCACACCATGCGATGTTGCTCATTTCGCTGTATTAGCTGGCTCTCTGCATCTGCATTATAACTATAGGATTGAAAATGTCAACAACATAACAAATTAAAACCTCAAATTGCTCAAGTCACATTATGTCAATTGGCATTGGAAATTCTTCCAATTCCTAACTGTTAATCACAATTTTGAAGCCATGTTACTTACTACCCTGTGCCTGTCTGCAAGAAGTTATTTCTCCAATAAATCTCCCCTTCAAACAGCAAAACCATATACGATATGCTTTAATTTGTGTCAGTATTTGACACATGTTTGGATCCTACAAATCATTTTTCTTTGAATGTGATCCTATTTCAAGGTGCCTGGTCCTTAAAATCTATGCAACAGGACTCACTACTATTGTTTAGGGAAAGAAGGTTTATATTTATTTTAGTTTGTTTTCAATGTTTAGTGTTCGTTGGTTTATTCTGAAGTACAGTAACAATCGAATTAAGCTTTAAGCTTTCTACACTTTTTCCCCAAGTTTCAAAGCCTAAATATCGTGATCTTAAAAGCATTTCCCCGACCAACATTTTAGATAATTTAAATGAGTTAGTATCCAATGCATGTATGATTCATCTGCGACAAACTCTATGCAGAGATGAGATGGAATCATCATTATATATAGAATGAACTATTTTTGTAGAAATATGAACAGGTTGCATATGTTGCATGACAATCAACAAAGATTCCAACATAGGTCAGATCCATGGAGGTCCCATGCATAATGCATTCCTCAACACCGATTGGAGGACCTGGTTTTCCTTTACGTTTTAGCTGTTAGAAGATCGACACGTCTCAGAAGGGACTAGTGTACTGAGTACTCTCTTTCACCTTAACTTGAGACACTCTTGTAGGGTATATGAACTCACCAAGGTTAGCCAATTTTTTTTCTGATCTGGGATTGACCAACAACCTCTTTGTTTGCCGCTGAAAAAATAAAAATTGTAACAAAAGTGGGTGATGAGATGGTGAAAGTTTTACAATGTGGGGGAGAGGAAATAATCAGAAACATGATCATGATATGATATATTCTTGAAGTAGTAGTCAGATATAATAATTTATATGCTATTTGTTCAATCGAGAAAGCTTGTGGTGGTGAATGACTTTTAGAAGAAACCTGAATGTGGTATTGTGAGATGGAAGCTGCGTTGCAAGTGCAGGACTTGGTCGTCAAGTAAGTACAACACCTTCTCTTTTTTCTGTTGGCAAAAGAGATTTTATTTATGTATAAACTTGGAACATATGGGAACATAATGCTTGCCTCTTACATTAGAGCACAAAAGGAAGGAGCGAGTTTTTCTGCAGGAGAGTAGACAAAAAAGAGGAATGACACATTAGAAGCTACAAGTTTGGCTAGGTGATCAGCCAGCCCCATTCACTTCCCAGAATATGTGCTTCAATCTGTCGACACTTAGAAATAAGTTGTTGATGCTAGGGTTCCTTTTTGTTTTTTGAAAGGATTGAGATCACTAATTAGATTAGGACCCCATTTCTTTTACTTAAACTCATATGAACCTAGTTATCTCAAGACAGAAAATTGTTGATTCAAAACTAAAGAATAAATTTCAACATAGTGTATAAAATTTATTGGAAACAGTTGTCAAAAATGTATTAAACCCATCGCTAGTCGTTATTCAGTTTGAGTTGAAATTTTAAGAAATGTTTGGATTAGTGACATACAAGCTTGGGTTAGATTTGACAAATGGTTTTCAAAAGTTGACACCACCTTTATGTTTAAACTGACATTGTTATGGATCATTAGTAGTCATGTGTGTTTGTACCTATGAATTGGATGGCAGTTAGTAAATCACGTTCCAGCTAAAAATCACCATATAAGTCCTTCGGATGCACCAGTCAGTCCCTGTCTTATTGGGTTTTGTTAAAGTAAGGAACTCCCTCAAGCCCAACCCCTTAATCCCAAAATGAGGATCCTCGTAGTTGAGTCTTCGCCGTGGTGTAAGCTGTAATCCCTGCTTCAAAATGTAACAATATACTGTTGTCTTTGTCCCAAGAAAAAAGAATGGTTTTTTAGATCTAAAACTAAAATAGATGAGTAATTAAGAGAACATTCAGGGTAGTTTTGCATTTCTGAACCACACAAGGAAAACGCTCTCCATCTGGTCAGTTTTTTATGGTTTCTTTATAGAAAATCCTTGAAATCATTTGTAATATTGTGTAGGGGGGCAAATCCCTGCACCATAAGGAATTCAATTCGTACCTTCAGCTAACCATGTATTCTAAGATTTTCTTAGTAATTATTGTGATATTTCTTGAGACTAAATAATTTGGTTTTGGTCAGATATGGGTTTTAGTATAGCTTTGGTATTGTTGGCTCTCCGAGCATCCATCATGGCTTTATGGTGTAGGGTTTTAACTTTAAAGGGCATCGTTGCTATTAGGAAGTAGACAACTCCTTATAAACCTTTGCGACAACTCTTCCTTACTTGATGTGGGATTATTCAAGTTAACACTTTCCCAACATTTATTAGGATCAATCTAAATCAAGATTCGTACCCAGCCCATTTTATGCCATGGCAAATGAATTATTAGACAGTGGTTATACTTATATCACCAGCAATTTGCTATTCAATTTTATGGTTTGTTTGGTTGCACGGAAAATAGACATGAAAATTGAAACCGTTTTCATAAATATGATTCTGAGGCCTCCTCCTCAGACTTGGATTCCCATGAGTAGTGGGAAAACAGTTTTACGAAGAATCAATGACGGGAGTAAATTGACAACCAAACAACATAAATCCGCATAACAAGATAAACATATTTCATTTTCCTTGAAAAATGACTAACCAAACAGTCCCTTAAAGAAAAATTCTTGAGAATACTGAAATGAAAGGGTGGGAAAAGGAGAGAGAGGGAAAAATAATGGGGCACTTGAGGTTGAAATATAAGATTGACAAATTTTGAGTGAAAACAGAGCTTGAATGGCATGTTAAATCTCTAACTCTCCTTTCTTCCCTCCCTCCTACTCGTCTCTTCCAATTTTTTTCCTGGACAAATATTTTCTATAAAACAACAGAAAGCAGCCTTTTAGTATTTCGAAACAGTGCCTTACAAGGCGTTAGTGTTCACCTCAGAAAGAGTTTTTCTCATGGACAACATATCAATATAGTTTCTTCAAGTCAAAGCTGGAACAACCCATTTCCATGCCTTTATTTCTATAAATAGTTCTATCCATTTCTATATCCCTCAATCTAGAAGAAAAGGGACAATTTCATCTCTCAAAATCTAATCATCTCCTTCTTCATCAATCTCCCTGGGAACTGCCCCAAATTTGTTTATCATGATATCAACCACCAAAGGGACCAAGTCCTTTACAGGCACTGCCTTTTTATAGATATCCCCTAAGTGGGAATCACTCCCAATCCTCCCACCCAAGTAAACATCCACCCCTTCACACACCTTACCATTCTCATCTCTAGTCATGCACCCCATGAACCCAATGTCAGCCACCTGAACTTGTCCACAGGTGTTTGGGCATCCGGTCCAGTGCATCCTCACTGGTTTATTCACAACCACTTTCTTTTCGACCTCTTTTGTCACCTGCAATGCTCTATTCTTCGTTTCAATGATGGCTTGCCCGCAGAACTGGTTACCAGTGCAGGCTACTAGCCCTTTCATTAGTATAGGTGGCACAGGCAGAAAACGGTCCTTCAGTAGTGGTTCCTTGAGCAAGGCCTCAACTTTTGAGTTTTCTACATTAGGAAGTATGATGTTTTGTTCGACTGTAAGGCGTAGCTCGCCTGAACCATATTCATCTGCTAGTCTAGCTAGCTCGTCCATGTCATCTGCCTGCAGTCTCCCTACTGGTACATGAAGGCCCACGAAATTGTAGCCTGATTGTTTCTGTGGATTGACACCAAAGTAGTCTCTCCTCTCCCATTGTTTTTGCACCAAGTCTTCATCAGATGATCTCTCTAAGTGCTGTTCTGGCATCCTCTTCACCACCTCTGACCGGAACCCTTCAATCCCCTGCGCAATGAAACCAGTGAAAAGACTTTATTCAATAAATACTTGCAGTATTATCCATTATGTTATTTATAGTAGAAGTTTCAAATCATAATCCCACCATACATGTTGGTTTATAAAATTGATGTCAACTAAAATGTATCAATATCCATCACTGAACAGTGAAAACAACATATGCAACACTCTACAACTTACAATCATGTTTGGACGTGTATCAATCTCTAGTTTAACACCAATATCTAGGTTTACCCCAATTTGTCAACCTCAAAACACTTTTTTTTAATCATTTTATGAATGAAATAGTGTATGAGATAGCCATTAAGAAAGGTGTCAATTGGTAAGGAATAAGGATGATGGTTGACTTTGAGATATATACCAATATCTACAATGGACACTGATCTATGTAAATGTCTAAAAATGTATCAACCTCTACGAATGTGAATACTCCTAATCAATCTAAAGCATGTAGCATAAGAAAGAGGTACTCACAAGTTCGTCAATCAACCACATCATTCTGGTTTTCTGCCTGTTCCCTCTGGTGCCAAGATCTCTGTAGGCCTCTAGCACAGCTTTACAAATTGGAATCACATCGTCTGCTGGAACCCAAGCATCAAGTGGCACTGCCTCTGCACATCGCTTTGGACTAAAGAAACCGCCCACTAGCAAATTAAATCCGAAACGGCCATCTTTGGTGGCTGGCATGTAAGCAAGATCATTTATATGAGGATGCTCGTATAGATCATGAGTCCCCACGACACACACATTCCATTTTCTTGGCCTGATCAATTAACCCCAAAAAAACAAAAGTTCATCACCAATATTCCTAACTTCTATAGTTCTATGAACGCTACTAACGAATTTTGTGTATTAAAATTGCGTAAACTAAGAAACTTACAGGTTAGTGAAGTCAGGGTTCCCTCGTGAATTGGCAGTGATGAACTGAGACAACAGGTTGGTATAAGCTCGGGTATCCACAATCTCATCTGGATCAATGCCCGCAAGCGGATTCCCAACCGGATTACGCACATTATCCATTCCACTCTGTAGGCTTGTGAGCCCCACTTCATTTAGACCTTGTATGATTTCCGGCACATCTGGTAATACTACTCCCCGAATTTGCCAGTTTTGCCTTGTGGTCACATCTGCACAACCATCCTTCCCATACTTCCTTATCACACTAGCAAGATAACGCGTCTGCACGCTAGTAGTCACCCCATTAGGCAATTTCAGTCTCATCATGAATCTCCCATCTATCACAAGTAAGGTTTTGTATAAAAGCTTATTAACTTCCAATAAATGTCAACAACAATTGGACTCAATTAGCGGGTCAGTTATTCGATCTTATTAATTAACTAATCATGAAATCTGGTTACAAGTGTAAAATGAAGCAGAGCGAAACAGAGGAAGTGGAATTAAAGCAACAAAATTGAAAAATGAACTGAAACTCAATAAAAAAATAAAAAAAAAAAACTTACAATGGTGCTTGCGACGATGGAAGAGACCGAGCCACTTGAGACGGACATCGACATCATCCTTAGTGAGCTTCAGTTTATCAAGTTCTTTCACTGGAATGTCAGCCAATTCTTGAATCCCACCTTCCAAGGCAAGCTTCATTGGCTCCTTGTCAATCTTCACCTTCTCTTGCGGATTAATCCCTTGTCTAAACCTCTCCTTAAGCACCCAATATCCATCTCTCTGTTCCACTCTGGGTTCCAATCTGCTCACATCAGCTCCACCTTCTGCCACCACCCTAGTTGAGCTGGTAGGGGCAACAGCATCCTGGCTCGGCGGAGTAGCCCTGGTCCGGGTGGATTGGATCGGTTGCGATACTGCAAGAAATCGGAGCGTTGAAGACATGGTAATTCGATTGAGTTGTGAACAGAGGAGTCATTTGGGGTGGGTTATTTGTAGTGTGTTTGTGTTTCTGTTGATTGGTTTTGAGTTGACTCTTGGAGAGCACTAAAGGCCGGAAAGTGACGAGTACGTTGATGAATATGTCCTTGGGTTTGTAATAATAATATATGTATTTGGAATTTGTGGATTTTATGAGTTGTCTATGGAAGCTCTACAGCTGAGCCAAGAGTCGCTCGTCAACTCAAGTTATTAGCAACGAAGGAAGGTTCGGACATGCTGGGCACGTGGGCTCGGGCTCAACCTATCTATCTACAACTCAATATTGGCCTTCCAAAGCACCAAAAGTTACAAAACTTGGCTTGGACAAGCCGCCGTATTTTGTAATCTATGTTTTTTTTTTCTTTTGAAATCCCAAAGGGCTACGTGATACCTTTGTAATTAAAATAAAAAGATCTATTATGATTTATCGTGACATACTACTGTATTGTTGAATTTAGAACACAAACAAACAAAGTTTGGGAGGATGAAGTGTGTATCATTCTAATGAAAAGCCAGGTCGTTCACTTTGATAAGTTAAGAGTAATTTGCTTCATATGAGAAAAAAAAAAAAAAATGCAAGAAGCAAACCTGTGGTTGAGAGGAAAGACAAGTAATAATTTATGGTTGGAAATTTGCTTGAATACAAGCCATTCATGCTTTGCAGAGATTGGGACCTCATCCCCCCCACTCTAATGCTGAAGACTCTGCAATTCACAGCAGACATATCAGTCTCAGGGGTGTAGGGTCTCAAACCATCCAGTTTGGGATCCCTCTAGCCTATGTTGTGCCAACTCCTCCTGCACCTCCAGTCTTAGAGCCTAACTGTTTGGTTTTAAAATTTTGGCGATAAGTTTGTTTCAAGTGGTGCCAATGATAAAGAATTTCAATTAAGACCAAAGAACCAGAGTAGTCTATATTAGCAATATTCAAAGAGCAAGGCACTCGAGAAAACTCAAATAAGTTTTTTTATCTGTAAACAAATTCATTCTGAACCTAGAATCAAGGAAATACAATATGGGGTGTATCTAAGAGATGCAAGTTCTAGCACAAAAACAATTGATAACATGTTACTTCATATTTCAAATCGCTTTTCATACCATGACATGAGATACTTCTAAGAAAGCATAACTGAAAAGCCCAGGTAATCCCATAAAATAGGATTACCTCAATAAGCCACTAAGACTCCATTGATGTTCTCTTCTGTATATATATATAGTTGGTTTTGCATTCACGTTACAGCCTTCACAGCGTGCCGCTGCAGTTCTCGACAGAAAACTCCAACGTTTACAACATCAAACAGGTTAGTAAGATCCAGCTACTACACGAATATGACTTCAAACTTTGCACACGCATGGCTCTTAATGTGAGTCTTAAGATCTGCATCTTTGTTGAATCTGAAGGTGTACAAAGCTTGCCTTTGGGTCATGCCAACTGGATATATTCTGTAAAACTTGAGTTCATCCCCACCTCTAATGCTTTCTGGCCTTTCGTTTTTCCAGATGGGCACATGGTTCAGAGACCTAAACTTTGATAGCACAGCAAACTCCAAGGCAGCCAATGTCATATTACTGGACCTGCCATGATAAATCTTTTCGGGTGAGAACTTCAGGAGAGGAAGAATTTCCTAAATTGCAGAAAACAAATGAGCAATCCCTCTCCAAGATAACAAAATAGAAGAATGAACCCTGCTTAGTATAAATTAATCTTACACAACAGCAATTGCAAGTCTTACAGCTTGATACTTGATGTCAGTCTTATCATGAAACAAACTGAGTCAACTGTTGGATCAACAAATTCTTCTATTTGTGAGGAAATTAGGCCATAGAACCCTGCAGGATTAACTAAAAGATTACCTCAAGAAAATGGACTCCATCTCGAACCTTCCTCTTTCTCTCACATATAAATGATACACAGTTTCTTTGCCTTTGGTGCACTTGCAGGGGCGCTCCTTGAATCTTGACCCCTTTTCTTCATTCATCCGCATCTCTGTTGCAAGGTGAATGCAAAGACGGCAAGACGAGTGTACTGCCGCCATATCAACTAGGGCTTTAAAAGAATCTGAAGGGCCTTCATACTTCCAGCTACATTATAAAACCATAGTTAGGCGGCAGATTCAGAAGAATAATGGTTGGGAATAAAGTCAATCTGTTCACTGACTTGGAGAGCAAAATGACAATTTATCAGATTGGACTCGACTAAAACAATTGAAGATGAATACCTTAATGTTTTAGTATATGCCTCGGGGTTCTCAGCGAGATATTTCATGGTCTGGGCAACTGATCCAACATCTTTCAACTCCTTGATATGTAAAATTGAATTAGGAGAAGGGGCAAACTCTTGGATGTTCGGAGCTCCGACAACCACAGGTACGGATCCTACAGAATTTATTACAAAAACAATAAAACCCAAACAATCAGTAAGATCTCAACAGGATTCGACGTCAAGCAGATCTAGACCAGGATGCAGTGATCCATACTCATCTCTAAGATGTGTTAAATTCCGGATGCATATATCAGAAATACTCAAGACAGTTCAAAATCTCAAAATTCGACTCTCAAAGTGAAATGAAAAAAAAAAAAAAATATATATATATATATATATATATATATGAATATATAAAATAGCAGTATAACAACATACCAGCAACAAGAGACTGGAAGAATTTCTCCGTGACGTAGTCTTCCTCATTTGAGTTTTCAAACGCCAAGCTAAATTTGTACTGCTTCAGAGTTTTTACTTTGTCAACTGCAAAAATAGTAGAAAACAAAAGGTGATTGTTATTCTGGTAGTAGAAGTTCACAGGTCAACAAATTTCTATTCAACAATGAGAAAGCCAAGGATTGTACTTAAGTTTTGGTCACAATTTTCAAGTAGATCATGTACTTTAATGTGCAATGAAACTCATCCAAACTTAGGACCATGAATAGTGAAGTATATTCGCCTTCAAGTTTTATTCCGCTCCAAGTAAATGCCATTAGCAAGAAAGCATTCAGATAAAATTGTTCTATGGACTTCATATCTTATGTGGCTGAGCATGAACCAGTTTCTCTGCTTTTCTAAACCATTAAGCCCTAAACCGCCTTCCCCTCTGTCTTAAAGCAAAACAACCTCATAACCATCCTGGTATGTTCCTTAGTATTATGCATCGGCATAAGATCTTAGTAGCTAAGTTACACTGCGTAAAGGAAGAGGCCTTAATGTAATTAGAATATTTAATAATATTGGCAATAGTAGCATTTAAAGCATATTAAGAACTCTAGAAGTGTTAGGGCATTGTTTCTGATGAAACATAAATCAGTCATACGATCGCAACCGTACACATGACATAGGTCAACCCAAATACGAGAAAGGCTTCGGCACAGTCCCAAGCGGACCCATACTTAAATCATTGTTTAGCCCATAAGTCAGGTGCCCAAGTTATGTCAACCCACGCGGCATCGACTTCAAAGCATGGCCAAGGACAATAAGACCCGATCAAACATTGGGTCCTAAACAGAGTCAAGTACCGAAGAGACTCAGTCATAAACATTGGGTCATAAACAGAGTCAAGTACCGAAAAGACTCAGTCATGCACTGGTAAGATCTTAGGCAAGATCTCCTCACTTCATCACGCCCTCGATAACATGGACAGTTGAAAAGGAACACTCGCTATAAAAGGTGAACGAAGGGAAAAAGAAAGGTATGCATAATGCTAATTACATCTAGTTTTCATTTTTTCTTGCATCGTTACCTGACTTAAGCATCGGAAGGCCTTCGGCCACCACAATGGTGGTCCCTGACTCACCGTTGTTTGTTTTGCAAGCTCGAGATCAGCAACGACGGATTTGGGCGCATCAATTTTCTATAGGTTTAGGGTTTGTTTTTAGAAGTTAGGTTAATTATAAATAAGACATAGGTTGCCCATTTTTAGTTACTTGATTGATTGAAAGATAATTTATTTCTTAGTTATTTTCCTTTATTTTTATCATTGTTATTTCGAAGTATTTGTTTATTTCAATTATTATATAGTATTTCAATTATCGTTCTTTTATTCTATCAATTGGTATCAAAGCCACACATTTTTTCGAACAAAGGCTAGCAAATGAGCTTCCAGACAGAGCAAGGGGGAAGAACAGAAGCCCCTTTGACCCAAAGACATCATCGTCCAAATGAAGCTCTATCCAGGTAAGCACCCTTGCTTGCCTACCGGAGCAAACTCATCAGGATCCGCATCCGGAATGGAATCTCCAAAATGAAATGGCTATGCCTCTCCGGTTGTGGAACCGGTTCTAGTTCGTTTGATTTGAAAAAAAAATCGAAGAAAGAGAAATTTGAAGATTAAATCATGATAGACGAAGAGTTCGTGAAGGAGATGCACCTGTTCTTTACAGATTGGAAGGCAGAATTGAGGGCAGAGAGGCAGCAAAAAAGGCAGAGACCGCAGAACTTTGGGCAAATGTAAATCGAATTTTCGACAAGGACAATACGCAAGCAGCACCACCGTCACCGGCAACATCGCAAGGGCCCCCATCATGTTATTGTCGATCAGATACCCACAAAGCCAGATCGACAAATACCCGCACAGCCTAATCGCAACCTTCAGATCCTTTCCCAACTCGATCGACTGCTTTGATTTTCTCCACAAGTTGATCTACTACATTGCTCTTTTCCACACCCACCTCAGTCCATCGGTCGTCCTCCTTCGTCGTCTCCTCCGTCGCCCTCCTTCATTCCCTCCCACCACCCTCCCCAACCTCTGTTGATCGCTTTCCTCCCTCCAAACATCAATTTGATCACCGCCCTCCTCTTTCGACCTCATAGCCGGCATCCCCACTCGATCGCAGCCATCATCAGCGTCCACTCCATCGCAGTCCCAGGCTCCTCGCCATTCCATCAATCCTTTCCACTCTAAGTCCTCCCTCAAAGCTGCCCATATCCCCCTTCAGTGTTGTCGAAGCCAACAACCTCCTTCTCCCTCACCGTCACAACCCCTCGCAGCCCTCCCAACCTCTTTCCTCTGTTTCGGTCGAATTGGGAAAGAAGGGAACTTTTTTTAAACAAGTCCCTGATTCAAAATTTTGATTAAGTACCTGCTCAACATATTTTTAATCAACATATTTTTAATCAGTACCTGGTCCCTTATGGCAATTTACCCCAACATATTCAATCAGTACCACCACTAGCTCTAGTTTCTACTAATCAGGTTATTTTCGACCAGCAGACAACACCCGTGACAATGTCGAACACGTTTTTGGATCCATTTTAGGACAGTTTTGAAGTTATTTTTTAGAAATTTGCGCAAGAGCCGAGGAGTGCTCTATGGATTTGTATTTGATGGCTCACTTTGGCTTCACATATTTGTATTCAGAGCAATTACAAAGGAAAGGTTAGAGGTCGACTTGTACTTGGACACTTCACATTCTGTTGTTGATTGTGCTCGTATGACTTCATTGACTTTAAGCCCAAGGACGAGCTTCTTCAACCCAGGAAGGTTGATATAATCAGAATATTTAGTGATATTAGCAATAATAGTATTTTAGGTTAGTTATTAAATACGGCATAGGTTGCCTATTGTTAGTTAGTTGATTGATTGGGAGATAATTTATTGCTTAGTTATTTCCCTTTATGTTTATCATTGTTATTTTGAATTATTCCATTTATTTCAATTATTGTTCAATATTTCGATTATCATTCTTTTATTCTATCGGACCTACTATTTGGTGAGTATCATAGAATATGCCAATGAGGACATCGACTTTTGAAACATGATGGAATATATGCTAAGAATGATTGTTGTCAGTGTAAATGTGTTGAAAAACTACAAATGAAAGACACTCCATTTGGGTTGTCAGGCAATTAGATACGCTTTGCAGATGAGACACGCTTTGCAAATGAAATTGGATTTGAAATGCCCAGAACATTTCTTGGAATTTTCCACAGACCTATTTCTTTAACTTTTTTGTCAATTGGTATGATGAATATAGATAGAATAAAACCAATAGTGGAAATCCTGTCAACATAATAATTTGCCCTGATAAATGCAAAGGATGAACATAATATATGTTTCACTTCGTGTTGCTGGGTTTTTTTTGGGGCAATTAGCAAATATGATTAAACTTAAAGCTATGCAGTTAAATCGAAAAGCGGTTACAGTGCGGTCCAGGACCGAATTACGATTAAGCGGGACTAATCGGATTTAGTCAGTCAATTTTTTCAAAAAATATATTTTTAAAATTTAATCATAGTCATAGATTACAAATTTTTAAAATTTAATCATAGTCATAGATTACAAAAAGAAACTAAAAGAAAATTGTAGATTATTTTAACAGCCAAGCTACAAATACAAACATTCAGAAGCAAAATAGATGTCAGACTTAACAGGAAGAACCAACCTACCTATCCCACTACAAACAACCTCAATACCAAAATCCATCACTACAAACAACCTCAATCAACAAGCTCTCCTAGTCCATATGAAATCTATATAAGAGGGAGGAGAAAAGGGGAGGCCGAGTGGGATGGGGACTGGGAGGCGAGGGAAGAGGGAAAATAGGGTTGAAGTGGTACATAACTTTCTGATTTGGTTTGAAGGGAGGAAAAGAAATACAGAGATCGTCGTCGCTGTCGCATTCCAGAGCCAGAAATCTAGTCGTCACCGTCCAGAGATCTTCACATTTTTTCTTCTTCTTGAGTTTAGTTTTTTTTTTTATATATATATTGATAAATCTACAAGTCAGCTGGGTCGATTAATCGGTGACTCGTCAATTTTTCGCCGATTAATCGGTGTCCGCTAAACCCCAACCGATTTCACTCAATTCAGTTCAGTCAAACCCCGAATTGCGATTAATCGGCAAATTTTTTTGAGATTTCTCGTGTCCCATGTCCGTGCTTAGGCAGATTACCAAGTCAAGAACAATAACCTAGCCCAAACCCATGGGGAGCAACAAGCAATAAGAAAAGCTCCTCATCACAAAGAAGGGTAATGATAATTTTACGAAGAGTACATATGTAGTTCTCAGAAGAGATCTAGTGACCTAGTACTTTCCCAACTCTATACAATATAGACATTAACTAAACTTATTATCTCATCAAACCATTATCACAACGGGTACTATTGCAATTTCACATAAATTTTTTAACAATTGTTCTACACATTGAGATTTCTAGACAGCCAAATAGAATTATAGATTTGAGTACAGCAAAACACATCAACTTCCAAAGCAATCACTTCTAGAAAAGGTATTAGTAGTAATCTAGGAAGCACGGACTCTCGAAAAAACCCTCCGAATCCTAGTAAAACGCGTGTCGGATACGGATACGCGTGCGATTCACGGCCGACACGTATCCGACACGCGGTCAACGTATCAATCAACTTGACTTGGTCAGGATACGGCCTGGACACGGTCCGGACTCGGTCAGGATTCGGTTGCTAATAAATTTTTTTTCAGATCTTGATAAGATCGGACGGCTGAGATCTAAAGCCCTAAAATAAAACCTAATCTCCCGATTTCTTCTTGCTCAAACCACACAACCAGCAGCAGAGAGAAGGAGGAACCGAGGAGGCGAGGAAGAAAAGAAAGAAGGAAGAGGAAGAAGAGAAAGTCATCTCCTGATTTCTTCTTGCTCAAACCACACAACCAGCAGCAGAAAGAAAGAAGGAAGGGAAGAAGAAGAAAGAGGAGTTTGTCGGACTGAAGCTCAGGTTCGTCTCTCTCACTCAGTCACTCCCTGATCTGTCCTTCTGCCCTTCTTTACAAATCTGAAATCTCTGAAGCTCTTCACTTCTTCAGATTTGGATTGTTTGTATGACCCTGATGCCATACAAAATACAAGTATACAACTAACTTCTCGTTTATTTATTTAAAATGGGAAGTCCACGCACATGTATTTTCAGAATGATTCTGTGATTGTGCTTTGTTCTTTTAGACTTTTTTTCTCCCCTTCATTCCTGTTTCAGTATCTGTAGGAACTTGGAGTGTGTGGTGTTAATATGTGAATTGTTTACTTCATATTTCACTTGGAGTGTGTGGTGTTAATATGTGAATTGTTTACTTCATATTTCATCTTGCTGTGACTCAACTGTTTCAATTGAAACAAATCAACAAGCATGCTCACCCCTTTGTTTAATGATGCATACTGGAAATATTATTGATTGAAATTTGAAGCACTGAAATGCATGTCCACTGTTACATACTCACATGACATGTCCTGTACATATCCACTGAATATTGTTGTCATGTTGTGTGTATTTTGTAGAATGTCAGTGAATTAAAAAAAAAAAACAGACTTAAAGGAAATACCTTTGGTCGAACTATAATCCACTACCACTTGTACATATCACCATGACTATTAGTGAAAGTGTTATCTTTATTGTAGGTTTATTGCTAGTTGGTTTTCAATTAATCAATTATTCTTCTATTACATTTACATTTATGAGTTATGAGTCTATGACATTATGTTAATAGTTTTTTAACAAAATATAAAAATAAAAATAAGGTTTGATTGACGTGTTGCCGAGTCCTAGTTTTTTGAAAATTGCCGAGTCGCCGTGTCGTATCCGTGTCCGATACGACACGCGTATCCGAGTCCGTGCATCCTTGGTAGTAATTTACAACATTGAGGCTAGAGAAACTATGCACACTTGCAAAGTACTTTACTAGCAACACTGCGAGAAAAGGAAAAGTATAAAAGTATAATCAAGTTTAGTTGTTTACCATGTCCATCACGATTCCGGTGACAGCTGCCATAAGAATCTATCTTCAGATTTGATTTCTCAAGCAATTCAAGAGCTTGTAGACGGAAATTGCGTGCCCCACAGTTGGAAATGAAAGCAGCTGCAAGGGCACTCTCAGTCTTTGGTTGTACAGGAGCCATGATGTCGTACTCCGCCCATGAAAAGTAACCAACAGGAACATCCGATGAAAGGCTAGTTGTCATTATGACATTATATCCCCTCCTATCACAGATGAAAATTCATTGATTAAATTTATCGAGTTTTATTTGAAAAGAGAAATATATCATGCAGATATATCAGGCAAACCCAAGAATGTAAGACACACTAGGCATTTAGCTTCTGTATAAGATCCTTGAGACAGACTGTTTTGTAAGAGAACCATCTTGGAGGTTTTGATTCAAAAACACAGCTAACGTGATATTCATTGGCTCAAAACTGTGTAACATGGACACTCTAAAAACAAAAAATTCTCATGTCCATGCGTATTTTGAACACTTTGACACCCCGGTAAATGTACGCTCCAATATGTGCACCATTCTTATTTTGTATTATTTATGAGTATATCATGGCAATATTGATGTACAAGTAAAACATATGACTAACAAACTGGAATATGGCTTGTGGAGAAGCTGTTGAGAGAAGAGTTTAGCAATTTATATTTCAACGCCAGAGGGTATCTGGGAGCAGCCTGAGCTTTTATGACGCTAACGATCGTGGTAATATTCGGGATCTAATGCTCCCCAGAGACCTTAGGGTTGAAGTTCCTGCAATGGTTCAATTGATTGATCTTCTCAGTACGATGGAATTGTACCCCAACAAATATCTTGTGTGTACATATCCAAAGGAAGATCCTCACCTATGTTGTCTGAGGCGCCAGCATTGATGTTACTTTTCCATAAAGTTACCTTGCCTCAACTTGATATCGCTCAACACGGTTTATTTCTGTTGCGGAGTGAATGAAAACTTAATATGTTTCTATTTTAATTGTTAATACCAAGTATATTTAATATTTAATAAGTGCTCAAGTACATTTAGTTTGTTAGTCATTGATATTAATTTCAGTATACGAATCACTTAATGACTGAACCACTTGATAATTATGAAGATGAGAATGATGGCACTGAATCAGGGATGATGATAAGGCTGTTGTTGCCCACACCAACAATGACATGTCTCTGCATGTTCGTTATCTTCTGGATGTCGATGCCCATTGTTGCAGAGAGTAGAGGCAATGATCATTGGTTGTTTGGGGGCTCGGGAATGAAGTTTTTGGAAGAAGAAGAATGTTGTTCAGAGGATGGTCGCTGAGGGTTATGTGAATGAACATTCCAATCATATTCAATGAACAATTTTGACTTTTAACTTTCTCCTTTAGATTTCCTCCACAGGGCAATATGCACTTATGTTTTTTGTCCCAGGGATGGTGAATCTCTAACACTCGGGACCAAGTGGGTTTCTTAGGAGTCTACTTGAAGGATTACCAAGTTTTTACCCGCAACACTTGGTTTTTTAATTTCTCTGCTCCCATTATTTCTAACAAACTCAGCTCGGGGTTATTAGAACCCGGATCCAGTTTATCTAATCATTGTCTTGACCCATCCCTTTTCAGTATAATTTTTTGAAATAGATGAAATGACCACTACTGTTTTGCCTTTGTTAACAGGATGATATTTAGTCTCGTCTCGAGACAACAAGGTGTATGGCTTTTGGATTGTCTTTGCATGACGGCAAGATGGACACCATTGCCCCTGCTACTGAATAAGGGACCACCTGATTGGATTGGTGACTCTACAAAGGATCAGCTATGTGCATTTGAGGTTTTTGAATTCCCTTTGAAACAACGTCCCCTGATGAGTAAGATCTAGATGCTGATAGGGTGGGTAGGGACCGTTGTTACCACTTTGGTTTGAAAAATCATGAGAAAACGGTTTTCTGTCATCAATGTTTGGCTTCTTGAGATGGGTGGTTACCTTTTCAAGACGCCCTTTCAAGTTTCCCTCTATAAGTAAGCCAACTCCATTTTGTGTCAGCGTCTGCTGTCACCAGAGTTGTTGCTTGTTGAGGTAAGTCTGGCATTATCACTTCATTAGTTCCTTTCTACTTCTTGTCTGGTGACCCCATAGACGTCAATCCATTGATATTTGAAAGCTACTCTCCACAACAACCTCCCAAGTTATAGTTTTTGGACAATGAAATCCTTGGTCATTGTTTTCACAAGCCAATCAGTCAATCACTGATCATTCAAAATTGTTTGTTGGGATTCTAACCAACATTTCATCTTCACCATGATCCATATAGTTATAATCCACTCACCACGGTCGACCACACTGAGAGGACAAGATAAGTTTAAGTTGATCCCTCCTGGTTTAGTTGTGGGGTGTAGCAGTGGCAGGTGGTAAGCTTTGAATGTTGTATGTATGGGAGGTGGGTGGTGGAGGGTGTTGTTGATGATGGTAGGGTTGGTGTTCAAAATATTCTTCGCTGCTTGAAAATATGAGGGTCTAGCTGGGATTAAACGGTGATGCGCTGGTTTGAATGGGATTAGTTGTGTTGAATTTGCTTATAGATGACCATGGATTTGATCATCTTCCCCATCTCTGTTGGTTATGCCCTATGTTTTAACCCCAGACAAGAACCTTTCTCATTCTTAGTAAGTCTTCATTTTTTTAAATAAGCGAAACAATTGTATTAATAATGAAGGGAAGAACTACAAAGATGAGCGAGCAGCTCGAGAGAAAAACTACAACAAGCTCAAGAAAAGAGCTCACAACAAAGACAAAAACAGAAAAATTACATCTCACATAATAATGTTACCCTAAAGGAAGAGAAGATCTGGAAGAGGAGTGTCAGAAGCCATATCCTTGCCCACTGATTAGACATTTTTAATCACGTCTCATATCATAGCAAATTAGCAACCTCATGTTTTTTCTTTCCAAAGAATCTGTTATTTTGTTCCTTCCAAATAACTAAAGAGTTATGAGAAGTCTGTCCCAAATCTAATGGAAGGAATCTGTCTTTCCACGCCAGAACCATTGAACCATTGCATTAGATCGGAGTCTGGGAAGAACAACAGTTGGGTTTCAGAAGCAATATAAGCCCAACCAGGACCAGCACGCGAAACAAGGCACTGCAAGAACAAGTGAGGAATTGACTCCATGGCGATTTCACAGAGTGCATCTATTGGTAATAACTAGAGCTCTTTTTGCAAGTTTGTCTATGGTCAAAATCAGTCCATTATGGATCATCTGGTCCAATTCTTAGTAGTCTTCATTATGGACCATCTTATTCAATTCCTCCACTCATTTATGACGAAGAGTCCGTTTGGTGGCATGGAAAACAAATATGGGAATTAAAACCGATTCTGAGCGGCGGTCAAAGAATTGGATTCCTGTTAGTGATAGGAAAACAACATGTGCCAAACTGATTTCACTTGTTAAATAGACAACCAACAACGAATGAAATGGAATTTGGATTCCATTTCCCATGGAAAACATGCTACCAAACAAAAACAAAGTTATTCTTCTTTTCTGCAGCAAGAAAGGTTCACTGCACAAAAGATGATTTTTGTAGCTAAGTCGTTCTTCTTTTATGTAGCAAGAAGCAACACTTCACTCAACCACAGAACCTGCTCTCATGATCCAGTCAGGCAAACTTTCTTTTGTAGGTAGGGTGTTCTCTCTATGATTTCTGAGTTCAATTGCAGCCATGGTTTGAAAAACGTTAATGAGGCTAAGATTTGAGACTCCCTCATATGCTTATTGTTAACAAATTGAGGCTTACACCTTATATATGTGTCTCAACAATTGATTAAATCAGTATTAGTTTACCCAAATGATTATTATCAAATAATAGACTGATTGAGAGTGGCTTACATGAGGTGTATTGTCGCCTCATGTCTCATGAAAGGATCACGCCTCAATTCTCAATTAATATTTTTAAACCTTGCTTGCAGCCTTCCAATGCAAAACAACTTATTATCCACTTTGAAGTAATCCATTCTTAAATCACCAGATATGGGCTGGGACGACTTACCACCAAAGCTTTGGGAGAGATCTCCAGTTGAGTGACCTTTAGGCGATCTATGTGCAATCACTAGCGAAAGGACAATGTTGTGGGCCCTTATGAATACTGTGACGCTGAGAGAGTCACTATGCAAATGGTGATGTTGGAGTCTGTAATGAAGATAGAGGAGCTCGTGAAGGATGACTGAAATGATGAAGAGTGTTTGAAAGATTAAGGGTTTGGAGGAAAGGTAGAGCAAAGGTTCTAGATCATTTTGTTTAAGAGTCATCCAACTAGTATTGGAAGGGAAAGGATTTTGGGTGGGCTATGCTGTTAAAACGGATAATAGACCCATAACGGTCTAGGCAGTGTAGTTAAGGTGACCGCCTAGGTGCGCCTCAAGGCGTTTTTACAAAATTCCCCCTCAAAATGAGGCAATGCGGTGCAGTGAAATGAGGCGTCCGCCTCGCCTCGCCTCAACCGCTTTAGCCCAAAAACTGGTTGTAGCCAACCCAATTGCAACCCATTTTCGGCCCATTTGCAGCCTATTTGCAGCCAAAAGAGGTTGCATCCCACTCTATAATAAGGTTTTATGTTTCTTGGTGTAATATTTGATCAATTTGATGAAAACAAGATAAAACGTTTTTAAGTTATGATAAATTTGTTACACTTTTTATATTATTTTTTTGAGAAAACATATCATGTTTTGATCAAACATCAATCTTGATTTTCATAGGTTAATACAATGATTTTTATGCTTTTGGAATATCAATAATGATTATACTTGTGAATTTTTACCAACAATTTTTTCTAACAAATGTTCAATATTCTCAAGTTTCTATTCTTTCAAGATTATTGATTTTTAATAATTTAGTGAATGTTTGCAAGTTATTTGACACTTATGTAGTGCATATTTTCGCTATGCTATGCAACTTTATTATATTTTTATTTCGATTCTAGGTAGTTATGTCACTTTTTGCACATATTTGGTTATAATATTTATCAAAATAATGATATATACTACTATGCCAATATGTTTCAATTTATTATAAAAAAAATATTTTAAAAATGTTAAGACCGCCTCAATGAAGTGAGGCCGCCTCGCCTCGCGCCTGAGGCGTTTTCAAGCCTGTCCGCCTCAACACCTTAACTACAAGGGTCTAGGAGCGTTATAAGTTATAACATTATATAACGGGATATAACTTTATATAATGAAATATTTTTTAAACGCAAATCGTGTTCATAACATTAAATTTAATAACATCAAGACATTAATAAAAAAATATATTTTCTTTGTATGAGAGTTAGATCGCAACAAAGACTGAGATCGCAACAGAGTGTGATCAACTCTTCGTCTTTCTTCCCTTCTTTTTTTCTCATTCTCTGTCGACCGGCGAGGTCTTATTCTATGTCGATCGGCGATGTTTTATTCTCTGGTCCTTCTTTCTTTTGAGTCCAGGGCTCTAGTCAATCGAAAATGAAATTGGTGAAATTTTTTTATTTTATGTATTAGAACAAAATGTTAAAACGATGTTATTGGAAAAAATGTTATCTCAAATAACGGCCGTTTCAACGGAACCATGATACTAAAACGTGATAATGTCAAAACGTAACGGCTCACCCCCATTAAGCGTCATATCAGAGTTATATCGGCGTTATAATGTCGTTTTAACTACATAGGGTGGGGGTGGGGGTGGGGGTGGGGGTGGGGGTTTTAATAGTAAAGAGAAAGCATGTGTTGTAATTTTGGAATGGAATGCAAATAATATTGATTATGGTTCTAAGCCACAAACCAACTGAGATGAAGATTTAAAACTTAACTAAAAAAAGTAAGTTTGCTTCAAATGGCTTTGAAGGGAGAGCGCTTGAAATTCCCAACTGGTTCTTCTTTTGTCCAGACCCAAATCTTAACGAAGACGGAGATCAGAGAGTTCAAATCTTCATGGTACATGTTGGAAGCAAAAAGTTTTAAATTTTTATTAACATTTGTTAACAACCCCATACAATTTTCCTGTTTTAATATGTATAATAAAGATTTTATTTGATTATTTCAATTTTTCTTTAATTAAACCCCAACCTGAAGTTTTTACACATGCTCCATTCCTGTCCAAATAAAGATCCAAATCCTGGTAGTAAAAAGAATATACATTTCTCAGTTGCTTCTGTAAGTTTTAACAGCATATAAAGCATCTGTGCATAGGACTTCAGAAATTTGTGAACTGCTATAGTCAATTTCAACACTCAGGACCACATAAAATTTAGAAAGTACTAATATCTAAGATAGTGCTTACCCACCCTCGTGCGTGGGCAATGTTGTTTTCTGCATAGTACTGAGCAGATTCCATGGATCGGAGGACACTAGCTGTTCCTGAACCTTGAGATGGACCAAACGCAGCATCAAACTTCTTCTCCGAATCTAATCCAAACTTGCATCCTACAGCACAAGTGTTCCAATCCTGGACAGAAGTGCAAGTAGATGGAACTTTAGATGTAAAAAGAAGAACCTCAACTGCGTTGCACCTAGATTTAGCTCCGTTAACTCCAGAAAATGTTCACTATATATACCAACAAGTTGAGATTTTCAAAACCAAGAAACACAGCTAGGTAGTCTCAACACAAATGGCAACCTGCATGATTTCTCTCTTTTTAATTTTCTGATTTTTAATAAATAAACATAAAATCAGTAAGAGAGGGACTCACAGAGCCCCAAAACAAATAAACCTACATGATCATAGAATCAATTCATGCTTGCAAAGAACGGCTATGTTCTGAAACCTATACTATAAGGTTAGAGCAGACACATCTTGTTGCCTGTTTTTCAGCCAAAATCCTGTGTTATTAGAGAGAAGCCTCATTTTGATGTGTTTTTTTAATTTTATTTTTTAACATGTATTACAACAGATCTTATTAACAAGCACACAATCTTTTCACATTACAACTCCAAACCATATTGGCTTCATAAATCATTGGTGAAGCTCTTCCAACTTTCCTTCAGCTCAAGATCTTTAGGTAAGAGCTAGAAATTATAAATATATGAAACAATGCATGAAAATTTCACCTGATTTTCCTTCAAAAAAAGAAGGTATTGGCAATATTAGGGACAAAAATTGATTTTTACTAACCCAGGAGGACCCTATAGTTTTTTTTTGTAAATTAAGGATCCTTCATAGACATGACTAAATAAAAATTGTATCAATTGAGCTTCGTTTGAGCTGAAATTTTGAGAAAAATTAAAGAACAACACAAATAATGTGCCAAATTGATATGTGTCTTGAGATACGCGCTAAGTGGGATAAACAAAATTTCTATATTAATATCACAAAGCGAGCGAAAGCCCACCTTGGGTGCAACACAAGCCTGCTGGTAGGCCAGCTAGCCCCATTGTCCAAGACCGACCAAAATGGTGGTCCTCAAACAATCATAAATACTGTTTATCAAGATATTTAAAGGCATGGGCCTAAACATGAATCTCGAGGAACGGCGTCGATATATAAAGGCATGGGCCCAAAACAGTTTCGCTCACCTGCTACTTGCAAGGTGCAAGGTACTGAAACCAAAGGTCAAAATGTTGATAGCTCATAATATATTGACTACTAGAAAATTTGATTATACTTTAAGATAATTGAAATGTATGCAGATACATAACGTAAAATTGGCAATGTTTATAATTAAATTTCCAAGAGATGTCACTATATATATTCACATCTGAGCGACACTAAATTGCCTTTTTATCACACAAAACACTCAGTAAAAAAAAAAAAAAAAAAAAACTCCCAATTTAACCCAATGTCACAGTTGCAAATAATTCAAAGAGCAAATTGGAAGCAATTACGCAAAGGCGCCAAAGTGAAACAGAGGTGCCAAATTCAAAACTCTTTTGAATTTGAATATAGGGATAATATTGTAAAAACACTATCAGGTGGTTATAATCCCACATGGGGCAGACACGTGTACTAAGCCTATTGGCTCAATTGAAATTCTGTTAGTCTTTACTGTAGTTAAATAGAGGTAGAGAAGAACAGAACAGGGTATGAAAGAAGAGAAAAACCAGAGCCAGATCTGTAGATCAGACTGAGCCATAGCTAGTGTAACCTTGCTTTCGTATTCAATATAGCATTTCTTCATGTTTAATTCTTCTGATTGTTCCATCTGAGCCACAACTGTGACATTTGGTATCAGGGCGTTCGTTCATTCGGGACTGTGATTGAGCACCACATTGCAGAGTGATGGAAACTAGGGGAAAAGAATTAGAGCAGTTCATGCGAGAGACAAGGAAGAACCATAATGAGACGGTAGGCCAGATTGAATTCTTAAACAGTGGATTCAGTAAACTAACTCTCGCTCACGAAGGACTAGCAAAACGCTTGGAAGACAATCGAAAACATATGGATTCAAAATTCGATCAACTCTTCCAGCTGATTCAAAATCCACTTGTTCCAATAAACATCACTGAACCGAGTTCCTCGACTACTCCAGTTTCTAATCAGACTGAACATCGATCCAATTCCCAAATTCATTGGGAGAATCCAGGTATGTTTCCCAGATTACCAAAATTAGACTTCCCTTATTTCGATGGAAACAACCCCAGGTCATGGGTGAAAAAATGTGAGAAATACTTTGAGTTCTACCAAGTTTCGGAGGACAATAAAGTAGGCATGGCTTCAATCCATCTATCGGGTAAGGCAGATCTGTGGTTTCTTGACCACCATGTGGGGAGAGAAATTCCTCAGTGGAAGCAATTCTGCAGGGATCTCTGTGAGCGTTTTGAAGAAGCCGTACTTGATAATTTCGTCGACTCATTCAATAAACTGCTTCAACAGGGAACGGTTAATGAGTATTTTGATAAATTTGAAGAGTTACGCTCGCTAATGCTGACTCACAATCATCATTTGGACGAACGGTATTTTGTACTCAGTTTTTTGAGTGGATTGAAAACACAAATCAAAGCAATGGTGCAACTCTTTAAACCTACTACCCTGACGCAAGCTCTTTCTCTAGCTAGGATGCATGAGGCGTCCCAAGCTCAAAACAATTCAAGGCCATATCACACTCCACCCCACTCCAATAGACTAAATTCATACTCCACCACAATTGCCAACCATACAAGTAACCTCCCCAATCACACATCACACATCACACATCAACCATTCCAACCACTCCAATTACAACTCCAATATACACCACAAACCATCCTTCCATTCCCCATACCAAAATACTTCTCGACTGCCATCAGCTATCCCACCTATCCGGCGCCTCAATCCCAGCCAAATGCGCCTGCAGCGAGAGAAGGGCCTTTGTTATAATTGTGACGAGCAGTACAAGCCGGGGCACTTGTGCAAATCTCAACACTTATACATGCTGATTCCAGAAGATGAGCAACCTGATGCATCAGAATGTTTCCCTGACATTGTGACTGAGAATTTACTTCAAGAGGTACCTACTGATATGGAGATATCTCTACATGCTCTCCATGGCTGCTCCTCCACAAACACACTGCTAATCAAAGGCTTGATCAGAAAGAAACCAGTGTCTATTCTGATTGATACTGGAAGCACTCATTCCTTTATTGACCCTAGTGTGGTGAAAGCCACTAACTGGCCTACGTGTCTAACACCGCAAATGATGGTTAAGGTTGCTAATGGCGACCAATTACTGAGCAATGTTGTCTGCCAGAGTTTGATATGGTCAATGCAAGGTGTTTCATTCGAAAGTCGGGTTCGGGTGTTGCCTCTAGGAGGTTATGATATGGTCCTTGGTGGCGACTGGTTGAAGAAATTTGGGGATATTACATTGAACCTACAGAAGCTCCAACTGACCTTGTTTGTTAATGGTCAGCCTGTTACACTTCAAGGTCCTTTACACTTCAAGGAGGACCTGAAGCTGCTGAATTATGCCTACTAGAGTCCAAAGGATTAGCTAAACTGTGGAAAAATCGAGCTAGCTCCTTCTTCTGTCATTTTTTCTCTATGACTGTCCAAGATACTGCTCCCCAACCTGCTCCTGTTATACAACCTCTTCTTTCACAATTTAGTGATATATTTCAAAACCCTAGATCATTACCTCCTAGCCGAACCCTTAATCACTGCAATCCATTAAAACCTGGCCATACACCACCATCTCAGAATCCTTATAAGATCCCATATATGCAAAAAGCAGTCGTAGAGAAGCTAGTACAGGAAATGTTGGATTCTGGCTTAATTCACCACTCTCATAGTCCATTTGCAGCTCCAATTCTCCTAGTCAAGAAGAAAGATGGGTCCTGGAGATTTTGTGTAGACTACCGGAGGTTGAATGAGATCACCATCAAAGACAAGTTCCCTATGCCCCTCATAGATGAACTTCATGGTGCTAGTATTTTCTCAAAACTAGACTTAAGGTCAGGCTACCACCAACTGCTTGTTCATCCACCTGATATTCACAAAACCGCTTTTAAAACGCATCATGGCCACTTCGAATTCAAAGTGATGCCCTTCGGGCTTACAAATGCACCGGCCTCTTTTCAAGCTCTTATGAATAACATATTTTAGCCCCTCTTGAGGAAGTTTGTCCTGGTGTTCTTCGATGACATTCTGGTTTACAGTCAGAATTTCTCCAATCATTTGGACCACTTGGCAGTTGTGTTCTCTATTCTCAGACAGCACAAGCTTTTTGTCAAGCTCTCCAAATGTTCTTTTGCTCAAGAAAAACTGGACTATCTCGGCCACGTTGTCAGTTCTAATGGCGTGGAAGCCGATCCACAAAAAATTGAAGCTATGTCCAATTGGCACTGTCCTACAAACATTAAGCAACTACGGGGGTTCCTTGGTCTCACGGGGTATTACCGGAAGTTTATCGCGAAGTATGGGGTCATTGCCAAACCACTGACAGATTTACTCAAGAAAAATGCATTTCATTGGTCCCCTGTGGCAACCTCAGCCTTCCTGCAACTTAAGCAAGCTATGTGTGCTGCTCCAGTCTTGGCACTACCAAATTTTCAGGCTCCATTCCACCTCGAGATTGATACTTGTTCTGTTGGCGTAGGAGCTGTTCTTTCTCAAGCTGGCCGACCTATCGCTTTCTTCAGTAAGTCTCTAAGCCCAAAGAACATCTATTTGTCTACTTATGAGAAAGAATTACTCGCAATTGTATTAGTTGTTCACAGATGGCGCTCATATTTGCTTGGCTCCAAGTTCATCATATTCACTGCCCACCAAAGTATAAGGCACTTCTTAGCTAGAAAGGTCACTACAATGATGCAACAACGTTGGTTAGCTAAGCTCATTGGCTTCGATTATGAAATTCATTACAAAAAAGGGGCTGACAACAAGGTTGCACACGCGTTATCTAGATGTACTGAACCAACTGGCCATATTTTAGCTCTGTCCGCAGTCACTCCCACATGGCTCTCTGAGGTTGTGTCTTCATATGAACATGATCAGTTCATGCAACCTATTATGCAGCAACTCCTAGTCAGTCCATCTTCCAGACCGCCTTTCACCTTACATCGAGGCATTTTGAAGCATCAGCAGCGCATTTGCATTGGCTCTAATGGATCTCTGCGTAAACAACTTCTTCATGAGCTACATACATCAGCTTTAGGAGGTCACTTGGGCATCAACACTACTTACAAAAGACTCCATCAGTATTTTTTTTGGCCCCGAATGCAATCTGAGGTGCTATCTTTTGTTTCAGAATGTGATATGAGGTGCTATCTTTTGTTTCAGAATGTGATACTTGTCAGACAGATAATTCAACTTATGGTGGCCTCCTTCAACCACTCCCCATTCCGGAGCACGCGTGGCAACATATCTCGATGGATTTCATCGAAGGTCTTCCAGCTTCCAAGCACAAAACCGTCATCTTAGTGGTCGTGGACAGACTGACCAAGTTCAGTCATTTCATAGCACTCTCACATCCATTCACTTCAGCCATGATTGCTGACTTGTTTTTGGGACACATTTACCGACTCCACGGTCTTCCTACTTCCATTGTGTCCGCCCGTGACAGTTGCAAATAATTCAAAGAGAAAATTGGAAGCAATTACGCAAAGGCGCCAAAGTGAAACAGAGGCGCCAAATTCAAAACTCTTTTGAATTTGAATACAGGGATAATATTGTAAAAACACTATCAGGTGGTTATAATCCCACATGGGGCAGACACGTGTACTAAGCCTATTGGCTCAATTGAAATTCTATTAGTCTTTACTGTAGTTAAATAGAGGTAGAGAAGAACAGAACAGGGTATGAAAGAAGAGAAAAACCAGAGCCAGATCTGTAGATCAGACTGAGCCATAGCTAGTGTAACCTTGCTTTCGTATTCAATATAGCATTTCTTCCTGTTTTATTCTTCTGATTGTTCCATCTGAGCCACAACTGTGA
Organism: Berberis vulgaris; assembly: GCA_963556465.1. Taxonomy (NCBI): domain Eukaryota; kingdom Viridiplantae; phylum Streptophyta; class Magnoliopsida; order Ranunculales; family Berberidaceae; genus Berberis; species Berberis vulgaris. Next base: position 65,764,642 of record OY747134.1, on the reverse strand, counting down.
CACCCAACCCTCAACTTCTTACAATTCAACCCATGTACTAAAACTTCCAAGAAGAGAAAACAACCGATTAACCTTTCTCTTTTTCTTCCTGTTTTTTTCATCCTCTCAAAGCTTAAAGTTCAACTTCAAACCACTATTTCACCAACATAAACTGAACTCGAAATCGATTTATAAAATTAAAAAAAATTAAAAAATTAAAAAAAAAAAAAAACATCAAATCCAACCAAAACTAAAACCTCATTAACATAATTTCATTAAGATTTAGCTTCAAGACCAAATAAAGATAAAATTCAGAAACCAACCTGGTCTGCCCCAGCAATAAAAATGGGGTCTTTCTGAAAGTTTCTAGAATAGGTCACAGCATCATTTCTCTCCAACCAATCCTCGCAATCTCCTTCAACGTCCCCACTATTGCTATCATCTTCAACACCCCCCAAAACACTCCCACTGTCTCTATTTTCATCAACACTCCCCACAGTATTCCCACTATCCCTACTCTGTTCAACACCCCCCAACACATTCCCACTGTCGCTATTGTCATCAACACCCCCCAAAACATCAAAGGAGACATCTTTATCTGATGAAGAGTAGTAGAACGATTTGGTCCAAGTATGAACCATGGCGGCGTTCTTGGCCATGTCTAGACGACCCAGAAGGGCGATCTCTCCAATAACGACGAGAGCGACAATAAGGGGCATCAGATTCGACCATTTCTTCTTGTTGTGGTGGGGGGTTGGGGATGAACCTCCAATTCCGTCTTGGGTACTTGATGATGATGGTGATACTCCGTTTCCACCTCCTCTGTAACCACTCAACACACCCATCTCTTCGCTCTGATATCACAAACCCATTAAAAGGGTTCTTATATCTATTGAAGGATCGATGAGACAGAGGAGTTGGGGCTAGTTTGTTGGATGAAATGTTTTGAGTTTCGCCTCCTAAACCTAGGAGTTGGGGGGTTTTGTTTGTCCACGCCTGATAAGGTCTCTGGCTGAGCCTTTGATGGATTTGGGGGTTCAAAGTTGTTGACCGGAGTCCTCTAAAATGGAGATGATCTGATCATCAAAGTTACGAGATTTTATGTCTTTTATTTACATTGGATTCTGACAAAATTTCCAAGGATGTTCCCCCGAGGGAGAGAGAGCGAGGGTGGGTCCAATACCGCCGTTCTTATCGAGATGAGTGGTGATGTGTATCTCGAGGAGGATGGGTGGTGTTGAACTCTCCCTCGCTCCCTAAAAAGGTTCAGGATGTTCTGATCTGATTTTTCCTTCTCTTTTATGCATAAATGAATTACTATCAAGCTAAATGGGGATAAAGAGTGTATTTGGTTGAAATTAGGGTTGGGCAGGTTCGGGTAATCGGCTCGAAAATTAAAAATCGAAGCCCGGACCGATATTTGTAAGCTCGAAATTATGAGGCCCGAGTTGGGCCGGTCTTGGGCCGACCTCGGTCCAAAACAAAAGGGTCATCTCGTTGTCTCTTGCAGCCCTTCCAACCATCTTCAGCACCTGAAATGAAAAAATCATTGTTTACTACCTTAGGGTTTCTCAAAGGGTATCTGCAGCTCCAAATCCTCTATCAAAACCAACCCAGAGACCCCCATCACCAACCTCCAAACACCCCTTCAATACCCCCTTCAAATGGAGTGAATACGAACTAACAAGATGAAACACAGGTGGTGGAGGTGGGAAAAAAGTCGCCTTTCTTCCCCTTCTACAGTCCAAGTCCTGCTCATTACTTGTTCTCCAAGAAATCTCCAGCTCCCAACTCCAATTCCACTCTCCCGACTTTGTGATTGACTTCTTGTCGTCACCTCCTCGGCGTCCTCCCTTCATGGACCTTGTGGCTTCCATTTGAAGAAGACGAGAGATTGAAATGTTCTGTGAGAGAGAGTGAATGAGTTGTGGCTTCATAGAATATTCTGTGAGAGAGACTATTTTACTCATGATTTGAATCTACATTACAAGAGAGACTGAAATCTTGTATTCTCTAAGAGAGACTGAAATCTTCACTTTGTGATAGAATATTCTGTGAGAGAGACTGAAATCTTCACATAGAATATTCTGTGAGTTCTATGTGGTGAAATGTTATGTGAGAGAGAGTGAATGGGTTGGGCTTTGGGGTATTTGGGTGATTAGGTGGTATTTGGGTTGGGCATTGGGGATTTGGTGATTAGGTGGTATTTGGGTTGTGCTTTGGGGTAATTGGTTATTTAGTTTTTTTTTAATATTCATGCCGAGCCGGTTACCCATCGGGTTTTGAGAATAGAAACCAATAACCGGACCGACGTATTCGGGTCGGGGCGGGCTTTGGGACCGGCTTATAAAATAAAATTAGAAAACCGAACCAGACCGAACCGCTTGGTCCGATTCCCAGTCCGGGCCGGGTTTTCGGTCTCAAATGCCCACCCCTAGTTGAAATGGAAACATTTTCTCAAGAAATTGTTTTGTGCTTATTTAGATTTAGCAGCGAATTTTTAACACCACAGCTTCTAGTGTCTCACACAATCAAATTTTTTTTTTAACCTTCTAACTAACGCCACCACAAAAAACACAAATATTGTCACCAACACGTTGCCTCTCTTGACTCAGTCGACTACTCTCTCTTTTGTAGTTCCTCAAATTTGTTTGAAAGGAGTTTGGTTAAACTTTTTATGTCGAAATGGATGGATTTAGTGAAGTTGATGACTGTAGACTTTTAGATGACAACGGCGGACGTGAGGGTGAAGAAGATGAACAATTTGAAGAGGAAGTACAAGTCACTTCACTTGAGGTAACACTCTCAACTCGAAATGAACTTGCATTGGTATTTTTTTTCTTGTTGTGATATTGTTGTTGTTGCTATTGTTTGTCGATTTTATTTATAAGTTCATTTTTATTTTGGCGTGTAATCCCTTCTAATGGGTGTAATAAAATTCGACATACCTACAAACGATCATGTTGATTGCAATGTTAATAGTAATGATGAGCAGTGTTCTAAAAATCGCTAGGCGCTGGGCGGGCGGCGAGCAGGTGCCTAGCGCCCAGGGGCCTAGGCGGCACCTAGGCGGTCTTAGGTTTTATATTATTACTTTAATAATTTACAAAAGTTAAGCATAATACATTATCAATTACATCCAATTTAATGCCAATATATATATGCAAAATTTAAAAACATGAAAAATTACCAATCGTGAACAAAATTTATTAAAACTCAAATGACTGAAGTTGGTCATGATGGGTACTTTATATAAATTTGAATTTGTGTACTCTTTTATTTTTCTTCAAATTGCATGAATAACCTCAATTATGTTTGATAAAATCTACATTAGTAAAATTGGTACCGGCAGATCCTTTGAGAATTCCATTAAGTAATCATCATTTGCTACATTTAGACATATACTGAATAAAAAACAATTAAATAGTTTATTTCTAAAAAAATAGGAAAGAAAATAAAATAAGAACACAATCAGTCATATTAAAAAATTAAAAAATAAAAAAAAATAAAAAAATAAAAATAAAAATCGCCCAGACCGCCTAGACCCCACCTAGGCCGCCTAGACCCCCCGCCCAGACCCGCCCAGACTGCCCAGAACCGCCCAGACAGCCCGCCCAGCCATTAATCTGGGCGGTTTTCCACCTTCTAGCGCTAGGCGACCGCCTAGGCCAATTTTTAGAACACTGATGATGAGATAGACAATAAGGAAAGAGCATTGGAAGAGGTGCATGACAATAGCGATTTGTTTCTTACGGAAGAGGTCTGGTTAATTCGTGTATAACTATTTTTATAAGTTTATTGCTTATTGGTTACAAGTTTATTGGTGTTACTGACATGTTTTGTATTTTGAAGGTATTCACATCGAGGTCGGCTTTGATAACTTGGTGCCAAGGCATCCGTAAGGATAATAACATAATTGTTGTTATCACTAAATCAGAACTGGTTGATCACAACCGTAAGGGAACGATAAATTTTTTATGTGAGAGGGGAGGGAAGTGAAACAATAGACAAAAGAATGTCATTCGATCAAACAGTGCAAAGAAGTGTGGTTGTCCATTTCAGTTGAGAGAGATCCCATAAGATAATGACTATCGAAAATTGCACGTGGCATGTGGAACCCACAATCATCAATTCACTAGTTGACCATTCGTTTGTTGGTAGATTGAATGAAGAGGAGATCATATATATGCAGAATATGTTAAAGTCAGGGTCAACCCTTGTCACATCTTGGCTGGTTTGAAATAGATGTATCCCAATAATTTGATGAATTTGAAGAATAATTACAATGTCATTTCTCGGATAAAGATAATCCAACTAAAAAGCAGAACAACTTTGCAACACGCTATATACTTGTTGAGCAACAATAATTACGTTGAGTGACATACTATGGATTAGGGCAATAGAGTCATAAACATTTTCTGGATGCATATTGAGTCAATTCAACTAGCGAAATATTTTCCATCAGTCATGATTATGATTGCGCTTATAAAGCTAATCATTATCGGATGTCGCTATTTGAGATTGTGGATGTCACGCTGACTGACGTTCAATGTTGCATGATGTTTTATGTCTTATGAGAAGGAAGAGTCGTACGCCTGGGCACTGAAAAAACTTCTTAGGATTTTTTAGCCAGACAAGTTGTTAACCGTGTTGTCACTGATAGAGAATTGGATTTAATAAAGGCCATTGAGCGAATCTTTCCCAGAGTAAGAAGATTGTTGTGCACATGGCACATACACTACAACATATATGGGATATGACGATGTGCAAAGCACGTCGAGCAATCAAGGATCGTTATAGGTGTGGTGCATTCTACGATGTGCATTTTGCATCGTCGAATCATGTCCTTATAGGTTTACATCGACTTAAGTTGTACACCGTAAGTCTTTTCAATGATGTACTTAGCAAGTCGTTAAAAAAGGTAAAGCAATGACATTCCTTGAATGTCGTTGTGCAAGACGTAATTATGAATAACGACGTGTTGTTCAAGACTTAACTAATCGTTGAGGACGGATAATGCACAACGTTTTATTGCAAACGATAACGCCCAGTGTACATCCTCAAATGGTTTGCTAAATTTAAAATTAAAAAAAAAAATTATATATATATATATAGTGGTGGGCTGGTTAACCGGACTGAGCCCAGCCTTGGTAACCCCGGGTAACCGATATTTCGGGTCAGTCTCTGTCCAGCCCAGTTTTTTCAGCCTAGTTATTTTAATCCCAATTTTTTAAGCCAATTTCAGCCCTGTTATTGATCAACTCCAAACAATATTTACCTTTTTTTTTTGCCAAAATACACAAAGAAAGTATCCAACATATTCCAAGTATCTTTTTTGTTTTTTTAATAATTAACCTTCGAAAGGGAGGGGTAGTTATATGGGATGCTAGACCTTTATTACTTATTAAAAAAGACTTGCATCAAATTGGGGGAACATTACGACTTTAGCCGAATAAAAGACCTCATGAGAACTAAATAAACAATTGCGCCAAAGTTCAACAAATTACCTTGCCCAAACAACGCCCAACTCCAAACATCCAACCTTGTTCCTTGCAAGAACCATCTGTCAACTCACACACTTTCCGCTTCCGTCAAAGCACAGTTTCACCGGCCCAATTCTTCTTGGTATACTCTATATAGATCATCCTGTCATAGATCTCATAGATAGGTAGCTATTTTACTAATTGTTCCACTTCACTAATAAACTTCTAGATTTAGTTCAATAACTCAATATGCATTCCCAAGTAATAGCATTTCAGCTTAAAAAGAAACAGAAACAAAGAATCCGTGATTGAATGGTGCATCAAGATCAAAACCTTTTATTCCCAAGTAGGTTCTACCCCTTAGAAATGCTCTTTAATAGAGCTTTAGCTAGTCATTTCCTCTCAGATGCCACCCTTTTTTTTTAGTAAAGATGGTAATTATGAAAATTGTTCCATATTTCCACAAAATCACATATTTCAGATGGGACAAGATATAATAGTCTTATATTAGAGCCGGAGCTTGACATGGACACGGAGTAGTAAAATTTGTCATCTCATCAAGAAAATTTATCATTATACAGTCTATATATGTAAGTAATTTATGCAAAGTGAACTCTTACACCAAATAAAAATATATTTATGAATTGTTTTATTTGAATTAAGGGATAAATGATTTGGCAGTAGCAGTACATAGCAAAGGTTGCATCATCTCTTTGGTAGCGATAGGATGGTGCCTGCTTACATGCATTATAGTTAGTAAATAACATATATTATCAATGCTTCAGCTCACGTTAAGAAAACTTTGAGAACTAAATTGATGGAAGCGGATGGTGTGTTTAGTTTCACCGACCCAATTCTTCCAATGACAAATGCATACAAAGGAAAACCTTGAGAACTAAATTGAAGTTGTCAAGCTATTAGGCATCATAACAAAATATAATTTATTTTAGTAGAGAATTCAAGTCAGTTCAGTACTTCAGTATCAAAGAGGTCGGGAATTTCACATCTTCCAAGAATTAAAGCACTAGAAGAGGCAACAGGGAACCAACACCAAATGATGCATAATGAAAGCACGCAACCATTCTAAAAAAATGCATTAACAAGGTGTGAAATATGCAATATCATGAAACTTTATTTTTTATACTAATAATAGGAACCAGACAAACCATTTCATATCAAAATCTTGCAAACTTAGTATATTCAAATGAAACTTACATCAAAATGTCAATCAAATGTGCTCATTGCTTCTGATTGCTTAAGGAAGTGCCTTGTCGGTTAATTAAGAACACATGAGAAATAAATCTTCAATTGAAGAAAAAACATCCCCATTTTACCCAAAAAATGAAAGAATTTTAACAAGCAAGTGAGAGGGAGATATGGGGAATTTTAATCAAGAATCCCCCCTCTAAAACCACTTTCAGGTCCCTTTTTTTGCAGTTTAGGGTCTCACATTTCTCTAAGGGAAGATCATATGTGCAATACATAGAATACCATTATACTAGTATATCTATATGACTTTCCAATAAAAAGAAAAGAAGCCTCCTTCATTACATGTTAAAAGAGCCAACTCAAAAGTCTTAAAATTATACATAATGACATTGCAAAGTTGGACATAATCTAGTCTTCATGTGTGTGAAGCGAAGTGTAACTTATATTGATCTCTTGAATATATGAGTAATTTCTTCAGATGTACTTTTTCATTTGGTTTGTGTTTTTGTAATAACAACATTTTAGTTTGTACTAATATCTAAGCTGTTTAGGTATCATTCACAATAGGATCTGTGTATTTGCTTGGCAAATCACTGGCTTCAAAGGTTTCAGAAGGACCCTTTAAGTCTGATTTCTTGGTAGATTTGTCTAGAATTTAGTGTTCCAGGAAAGTACCTCTGGCCATCAACAACATATGCACCTCTGTTCCTTTGCTATGTGTTGTTGCATCCAACATGTGTCTGATCAAATTCAGCAGGTTACGCCACAGTGGAATTGGGTTGAACTAGGACCTGTTGAAATAAATCATTGTCTGTTTGTCGTGGATCATTATCTCTTTCTTTCTCTGTATTTCATTTGAACATTCATTCTTTTCAACTTTCTCATCCTTATAATATATAAGAGTATATTTAGATTTGTTTACATCACATTTATCTTTTTATTTTCCTAGCACACATCACATTATACGGTTCTCTTCTTATTGTTACCACTTACTAGGATTTTAGTTAATGGATTTCAGACAAGGTATAGATTTCAAGTGTAGATAGTGAATGCCACAAATCATACAGTTGAGTGAAAAATTGTACCACAAGGAAGAATGTTGGAGAAGAGAACATAACCATATTTGATGTCTCAAGAAATTATTAATAAGAACCCACTTATCGTTCAGTCATGACTCATGAGTAATATGGATCCAGAATAACAACAATGATGAAGCATTATAGATAAAAGAATCTAAAATTCAAAACAATAATAGTTAAAAAAGTAAAAACAATGAAATACTGATCAAGAGGAGAACTTGGAAATGATGCTAAGTAGGTCAGCCATGGTAACTTTTTTCAACTAGAATAAAAATTTGCTGCAAATAACACCTGTCATGGAACATAAAGTACATAAGGGCAAATGGTCACAGGTTAGTGAGATTGAGAGGATGAAACATAAGCATTCTGATCGATCACATAGGACTATGATAAGTTACACATTGCACATGTCTATTTCTTTTGTGTTTTAAGCTTGTGTTAGCAATCACTCATTTTTCAAGCCAGCCAGATTATATCAAAAATAAAATACAAAGATGAAACACCGCAATATGTTTAATGGTGTCAAAATTTGACTACATCCACTGGCCAGAGATCATTTTCCAGTAAGTGCAAAAATAACATTACAAAAGCATACATCTGGCCAAAAAGACCATTTATCCAAAAAAAAAACACACTATTCTTTCTTCGTTTCTTTGTTCTTTTTCATTTTACAATAAAGAAAATAAAGACACACCATTGCATTAATTAAAAGGATAATATCATACTATATTTAAACAAAGAACAAATAGCAAATAACACACACTATTTAAATTAAAAGGATAATATCAAAGTGAGTTCCCAAATACAAAAGAGAATAACTCAGCAAGCCTTTCTTCGTTTTCTCTTAGGAAGATTAGTATAAAACATCTCGGACTTAAAACAACAAATAATGCAATGTTTGCCTCTTAAGACTATCATAATATTTACTATGAAATTATGCACTTCAAACTAACTAAACTCTAAAAAGACAACAAAATAATCCAACCATTGTATACAACCACTATGAGTTTAAAAAAACATGTGAAATTTCCCATTTCTAACAAGACATGAACAATGTGGTTGTCACAATGGCATACTTGGTTGCCATCTTCATTGATTTATTTTTAGGTGCGGTGATTTCAAAGTGTCCTGCAAATTACTTAAAAAATAAATTAATTCATATAATAGTCACTAACAAATAAATAAAACCTCAAATTTTTGGCACTAATGAGATTACCTGGATTCTATTAGGAGGCTAGAAGAGGAAAAGGCGAATGCGAAATTTCCAAGAGCTTGGAAATAATGCCAAAATCTTGTGGAGGGACTTAGGCATTTATTGAGATTTATGACACCCCTCTAAATTTGGGATGTGACCCGAATTTTGCCGCACATAGATAAAATGATATAAACGAGTAACCAATGATGTTATTGTCGCAAGCCACTGAAAGCACTGTAATTTTCTCCAGGTATAGAAACTAGGATAATATGATCTCAAATGCTCCAAAAATTATTGAAAATAGATTTCCCGTTACATGGCACTTTGCATCATGTCCTTTATTGTGGAAACAATGTGCACGCTTGACCATCCTATTTTCAAAAACTCAATGAAAAACAAGAAAAACACCTGTCAGGAAAAATTAGAAGATATTTACCAAAAAGAAAATGGGGCAACACTCAAGTCATACTCATAGTGGTTGTCATTGTGTAACCAACTAATGATCTCCAGTAACTAGATCAAACACATTCACTGAATGATATAAGACTGAAGTTGAAATTTCAATCAAAACCTCAATTAACAGGCAAATTTGATGATTTAAAATGCAAAACACTCAGATCTACAAAAACACTAACTAGATTAATTGACACTTAGATCAACAAAAACATAGATCTGAAGGAAAATCTTGAAAATAACTCAATGAGGCCTAACATTTGTTATGACCAGGGCAAATACAAATGATCTATAAGAAGAAATCGACGAAGAAAAGTCTTGAATCAAGAGATGAGAAGAAATAGTTTACCGAATTGCTATGCTCAAGGCAATAAAGTTCTCAACACACATTTTCAACCTGAATACCAGACTAACTGATGTCGATCGATATGCAATATTTCATTTTCGTTACTTTGCAAAAGATCTACGAAAAAGAAGAAGAGATACAAAACAAACGAATAGAGACGTTTATCAATACGCATTTATGATGATTTTGGTTTCTGGCCACTTCGTTTGTTTAAATAGAGAAGGGGAGCGAGAGAGATATAACGAGAGGATGAGTTGAATTCTAACAATTGTAACTAGCAACATTGAGTAAAAAAACCCAAAACAATGAAAATTTGAAAGAAAGGGAAAGGGAGGGATGAAGTAAAAAAATTGTTCATTTTGCTAGATTATCATCCAACAATCTATTCATTTTACTTCTCCAATAGATAAATCAAACAGTTTGTAAACGAATCTGCATATCACAAACAAATAACTGAAAACCAAACTCAGATTTCAAGAAATCTTGCGAGAAACTTAACAAAACAACAACAAATTAACCAAACTAAGCATGATTAGAAGAAAAACAATAAATTTGAGATGAATTCACAAAAAAAAAATTTAATAATATTAAATCGTTAGCGAGATGAAAACGAAGAGATTCTTGAACAAAACCGATGTAACAAATAAAATAGAAGGAGAAGAAGTTGTGCGTTTTACATGGAATCTGCGTGAGGGCTTACATATTTCTTCATTGTTTCCCGCATGGAATCGAAAGAGAAAATGGAGAAGATGAGAAGGGGAAGAGCTTTGTTCTGGTTATTCTGGCAAGGTTTGACAAAAACGAGTGAGAGATATAGGAAATGAGAGAGAGGGGGAGGGAATTTGAGGGAAGAACATGTTCAGCTTGATCATTTATCCAATACCCTTAGCCCTAGTCTTCCCAACCTCTCTCACCCTTCTCTTATTCGCTTCTCCACTTCTCTTTTCACGTTTGCACGTTTTGTTTAAAGAGTAATAATCCAAGCAGGCTTTTTGTCTACCATGACTTTGTGTTTAAGTCGCGCCAACTAAGGAAGTCATTATTCCATACAAAATATCATATGACAACATGGTTCATGACGTGCACTCTAAGTAAGTCCTTGCAACAATTTACAAGGACGTGCACGTTAGGTAAGTCATAAGTCCAAGTCATTAAAACCTATATATGTTGTAGTGATAAATACAAATGTTGAGAAGAACTGTAACAAAAAAACACTTTAAGGATAATGAGGCGTGGTATGAGTTTATAGATTCTTTATCAGATTTGTATAGATCAAGAATAAATTGAAATAAGGCCACTATTGAGTTTGAGAGAAAATGAGCATCACACCGAAGTGTTTGGATTATTTGAGGATTGTATGGTATATGCAAAAGGAGTACTTTGTGAGTGCATGGATCGATACTTTCATGCATTTTGGGCAATGGACAACTGGTCGTGTTGAAGGCGCACACTCCAAGTTGAAGAATATGTTAGCAAATTCATAAGGCTTATTTATCAATGTATGGATTGTAATGCATGAAATGATCAAAATACGTAGAGATTGAATCATCATTTCAACAAAGCTTGACGAAGGTGCATGCTGAGCATGTGTCAAAATTTTTGGAAAACTTCATGGGTCTGTGGTGCACGAGGTTCTTGACTTGATGCTTTTGGAAATGCGAAAGTGTGAATCTATGGGCAATGATCCGTTCAAGTATGGAAGTGTGATTCAAACCACTTATGGGTTGCCTTGTGCTCATGAAATGACAAAGTATCTAACCCCTATTGAACAATTTCCATTGGCTACCTTAGACAAGTATTGGATGCAACTTGGTAAAACACATATTTCTGAAAACCCGGAGGTGATTATAAACGCAGTGGTTGGCGCCCTTAAGCAGAGGTTTAATGAATCCACTTCTTATTAGAAGTTGGTGTTGAAGAAGAAGCTTCTAGAATTGAGTAGCTCTGGTTCAACTATAATGATCTAACCATCTGAACTTGTGGCGTGCAAGAGAAGACCTAAGAAAAAAAAGTTGTCCAAGCAAGAGAGGTCGACTAAATGGGACCCATTAGGTTACGAGTACGCCAAGACTAAGGAGGGGCTAAAAAGTCAAGAAAGTGTTTGTAAGCAAAGGCAAAAGCCCAAAAAGTTTAACAGTACTTGGATGAAGCAAATATCGTTGTGGATTCGGGACTATGATGACAACATTAAGAACGTTGAAAGCGATGAAAATTGTGAATTTGATGCATAGCCAATTTCCTAGATTACGATTCCAGAATGGTTGAAAGTAGGTAAATAATGAGTTAATCATGGAGCTAGAAACTAATTAAAAGTTTTGTCTTGGAATGTGGCACGAGTCAGGGGTAAAAGTGGCAAAGGATGTTTTGATAATTCCTTAATCCAGGGTACGCATTGATAGGCGAAATTAGCTTATTGATTTAGATATGTTAGAGCTTGCAGCCAACCGTTACCAGTTTGTGTGTTATGAGAATCAAAACACTACATGTTTTCCATATGTTTAGCCTCCGTCACAGTTGAACGACATTAAAGTATGTTTCATGGCACAACTCGCCCAGAGTTCTCACTTTGACTTGCTTCATATGCTACTGAAACCACTATTGCCTCACACATTACCTAGTTGGCCACTATTTCATTCGATGGGAGAGTTCATTCGATGAAGAGTTCTCACTTTGTCTTGTTTCATATGCTAATGAAACCACTATTTCCAGAAGCAATCTCTTGGAAGAGTTCATTCGATGTCCAGCTCCACATTGGTGACGTGATGTTGAGGAAGTACAATGCCAAAAATGCTAAGAAGATCAATAACTTAGAAGAGGTCATTGCCATATATGATTGATGCACGCACTTATTTTAAATGGCATGTAAACCAGTATAGTGACATGAAAATCTATTTTGTTTTGGTGACATAGGATGATCTTTTTTGTTAGAAAAGTCACCACTTTTGTATTTATGAATGACTTGTACGTTTTTTGTAATTAATGCCAATATAAATATACGTTCCATTTTCTTACATTTCATTATTTGAATTGAATAACCATCTTGATTATGATGTATTCAAATTTTTTGATGTAAAAAGGAGTGTCCTTCATTTGATTACCGACATATACTAAAACCAATCCAACCAGCATCAAAGGAAAAAAATGAGATGGAAATTGAAACAAGACACAATTGCAACGCCATTGCGAATGCAAATATTATACTTGCACATAATCGTGTGAAACTGACAAAAGTACTGAAATATACCCAACACAGTAGACACTGTGAATACAATATTCATCACTGCAGAGGTAACTGTGAATGGAAGTTTCAAAGTCGCAGAAACCCATGCCAGTAGGTAAGTCCCATTCGTAGAGTCCTTTACGTTGGCTTAAAAACTGGACTCTGTCCAAATTTTGAAATTTTTGTGTTTGCAATTTTTTTTAAAAATTTTGTAATTTCTAAAGTATATTTTGACATTCTTAATCTAAATAATCTTGCTACTAGAAGGTCTGCACTCGCATTGTCCTCTGCGAGTGCATGTCTTATGTTCGCGAGATTTACTGCAATTGTGTCAATTTGGTTGACTTTGTCTTCATTTTTTAAAATATTTTGATAAATGTTATCATATTTAAATGAAATCATTTTAAACAACATTTTAATACTAGGTAACTTGTTGTCAATATTCATGTACGGAAATAACATTTCATTTCATTAGAGCAAAATAAAATACAGTACATATTAAGCATAAAGTTAATAAACTAGGAGAAGGGCATACAACAACATCTTTAACTAATTGGAGTCGCAAAACAATTGTTAGACTGCCAAGGACCACCTTTTTGGTGGCCGAAGGCATTCCTATGCTTATGTCAGCAACTTTGTTGGAAGAATGATGTAAATCTGGACAAAACTTAGTTAAAGTTGCATACTTGTGTCGAACATTCTCTTTAGCTTTTATAATGGTCGTGGTTAACACTCTACGTGACTTAAGCATGTGAGGCGCAACGGAAGGAGATGTTTCTTGTAACAGTCTTCTCCTTAAATGAGATGTGTTCGGGAAGGCGTAACTCCCTCCACGACTCTTTTTGGTGCAACGATCTTCTCCTTTATGAGAGAACTCGTGTTGGGCCTGGATTTGGGCTTTGATTCATTTGGGCCTGAATTTAGGCACTGTTTACGCTTCCTTATTGGCGGGCCTTGTCTGGGCCTCAGTAGTTAGCTTTATTCTCTTTGGGCTTTATGAGCTTAGCCAATAGACTGGATGCTATATCCCTGTGACGAGTCTCTCTGTCAGGTGTACGGTCATGATGATTGGTCTATTTTGATGTATCATCAACTACTCCCCCTTAGTTAGTAGGTATGTTCATGTATCCACTAACTGTGTGGCGGTTTTTGTTTTGATTGCAACATTACGGCTCATTTAGTACTTCTTGCTATCTGTTGCTATTGTTATCTCTCTGGTGTTCCATTAGCCTGTTTGTTTTGGCACGATTTTTGGGATTTCGTGCGATTGTCATACCTTGTATATTCTCCCAAGAGCGGACCTTTCATTGCCCATTCCTATAAAAGGATAAGCTTGTGTATGTCCTGTTTCCTTCTGCATTTCTTTATTTTTTTTATTGTTAACCCTTTGATTCCTTGCATTCGTTCAATAGTGATGTCTAACTTCAGGGTTTTGGGTGGCGATGCTCTTGATGTTTGCGAAGCTTTCTTTATGCCCAAGCGAGCAACACACGCGACTCTGGACAACATTTGTTACGACTACTAGTTGCCAAATGATCTGGAAATAGTTTTCCCTGGAGAGGGCGATAGTCCTTATCGTCCTAAGCATGGATACATTGCTTTATATCTTGGTATGTTCCACTCTGGTTTCAGGCGTCCGACTCCTAATATTGTCAGAGAGTATTTGGATTTAGTTGGTATTGTTCCGGCTCAACTGGTCCCTAATGGTTGGAAAATAATGATTTCAACCTTAACGAGGGCTACCTCGGCTCGTATCCCCATGAATGTTAGGGTTTTGCATTTCATTCCGGGAGCCCAATAAGGTCGAGTTGTCACTGTCTTTGGAAGAGTTAGAGTTTACCGTCGGTTTTGTGATCTTCCCCGAGTATCAGTGGAAGATTTTCTCACTATGGATGTCATTGTCCATGGTGACTTGCTTTCACAGGTCTCGCTTCAGAAGTTATTGTTGCACGCGCTAGTGATGTAGGAGTCACCGCTTTTGTTTCTGCTCGAGGCCCTATGAATACTAGTTTAGTTGTTTTGAAAAGGAAAGTTCCTAGGCCTCCTGGCCCCTCCAAGATGTCGGCTGTCAGTTCTGGTCGTGTCTTGAAGAGGAAAAATCTTGCTTCCTCCGTCCTTGAATTTGTCAGGACCCCCTTCTCATCTTGCTTCTCTCCAGAAAGGAAGTCATGGTTCAGAGGATGATTCTTCTACCCGTGAGGATGAGGAGGTAAACCGAGTTCTCGAGATAAGTAAGAAGGAAGTTTCTCATCCTCTGGATGACCATGAGAAATAGCTTGTTGTTTTTTGCAGAACTCTGTCGGCCTCTTGATTGATGATTTGCACGTTTATCGAGAACAGAAATGCTTCAGCTAGGAGTTTGGCTGTCGAAGAATCCGAAGGGTACTAGGACCTCAGATGATTTTGAGTATGATCCGTCAGTAGAGGGTCAAGTTGTTGCTCGGGCTCGAGATCACAAGCTTACTATTTTTTCTATCGTGGCTGGGACTTCGAGATCTCCTGATATTCCTTCTGCGTCTCGTCTCGCTTCTATTGTCCTTGGTGAGACCTTCTGGCCTTCCAAGGCTGATGTTTAGGACAATGCTCGCAATCTCATTGGCAGCTGTCACGGGTGGTTAGCTACCAAAACTCTTATGCACATGCAACAACAACGTCGTCATATTGATGATGGCATCCAACATCTCATAGAGGGGATGACGCATCTTACTTATGCGACCGTCATGGGGATGGATTGTAAGGCGTCTCGTGACCAGACTGCGCACGTCGAGCGGAAACTATCAGGACACATGCTGGTCCTTTCCCATGTTCTCTGTCGACTGGATTTGTTGAATGCGTAGTGCATGGAGCATGAGAAGGCTGCAGATTCTACGCGGGTCTTATTGAGGGAACTTGTGGCCACGCGTGATGCGTTCGCTTTCGACCCTGAAAAATCTGAGGTGGATTTGGGCAGGTTGCGTTTTTGTCTGGATGTTGTTGAGAAATAGTTGTCCGACCGAAAGGCCGAAAATGACGATGTTGTTCGTTCTGCCGAAGAATGTTCCGCCAAGCTTAAGGTTTCTACTGTTCACATCGCTCAGCTGAATTCTGAGTTTGTAGAGACCAAATCAGTGGTCTCTGCTAAGCTTGCAGATGTTGACAAAGAGTTAGCGTCAACCCAAGCTGAGCTGTCAACTATTACTGAGAAGCTGAATGCAGTGGAGTCCACGGACTTTAAAAGACTGGTCGAGGGTCGTCATGATTTTCTGGATTTCTTGAAAACGCAAGGTTTGGACATGTCCCCATACCGTTGCTTTGCTGAGCAATTTGATGATGTAGAGGAAGTTGTTCTGAATTCAATGGGTGATTCGAGTGTCAAGGAGCCTTCTGATCCTATGTTGCCTGAATACGCTGCCCACAACACTGATTCCCTTTCTTAGTTGTTGTTTTCTTCTTCTGTTTGTAATCTCATTTTTTAGAAGATAAATGAAAATTTTATATTTTGCATTTTTGTGTCCCATATGTCTAGCTTGTTAGCTTTTATTTACGACATTTCTGGGAGATTTTCGACTTGTTTGTCCGGATTTTTATGGGTGGCTTCGACACTCGGCATTCTAGTCGTATAGAAGCTATAGTTTACAAAATCATGTTTTTCATTCGGATTATGATGTCGCACATTATAGTCGACATAAAAGTCCGACTCTTATGTCCTGGAACCAAGGAATGTGATTTCTCGAAAAATGTCAAAATTTCACCGAGTATTTCTCTTTTTTTAGTTACTGAAATTTCTTTCGAAATTGATTTTTTTTTTCATTATATCAATCTCAATGTCGGTACATTTTAACCCATTATAATTTTAGTTTAGTATTAAAATTTTGTTATATAAGTGTTTCTTAAGCAATATGTTGTTTGTATGACATTACGAGTCTCATGATACTCCTTATGTAATATGTAAGAGTTTAAAATGCTTAACTTGTATTGACAACTTCAAATTTACAATCGAAATTTTACATTTTTTCTATACACAACAAAATATTTTACGAAATATTTCTTAAAATCAACTTACCGAAATTACTTTGAAAAACGAAATCACAATCCTTGCCTGGAACTTTATTACTTCGTGGTTGATTAGGCCATAAGTTTTTGTTTTATGTTTGACTCGTTCGTCCAGCATATGTATTTGTGTTTGCTTGACACTTTAGTCATGCTGAGGTGTTTTCTCGAGTCGATTTTAATCTGACTTTTTTTCCTAATTAATTTTTTTTATTTGAAATTGAGAGCAAAAGACTTATTGATAATATCTTTTCAAGTGTTCTACATTCCATGGTCGAGGTATCATTTCGCCATCTTTGTTTGCCAATCAGCATGTTCCTGGTCTGTTGATCTTTGTTACTCGGTATGGTCCTTCCCAGTTCGGGTTTAGCTTGCCTGCGTCGTGCTCTTTCGTGTTATGTTGAACTTTTCATAACACCCAGTATCCGACGTTAAAAGTTCAGATTCATACCTTCTTATTGTAATACTTTGCCATGAGTTGTTGGTAGGCTACCGTTTTAATCAAGGTTGTTTCTCATTTTTCTTCGAGGAGATCCAGCCCAACTCTTAATGCTTTGACATTGTCTTCAGCGCGAAATTCTTTGGTTCGGAATGTTGGTATTCCGATCTCCATGGATATCATTTTTTTTAACCCGTAAGCGAAGGCGAAAAGTATTTGTGCCGTCGAGGATCGTTTTGTTGTTCTGTGTGCCCAAAGGAGACCAGGTAACTCGGCTTGCCCATGTGCTTGTGAATGAGCTGACGCGGAGAAATGTTGCTGGATATTCAAGTTCTCACATAGCTCCCTAACCTTTTTGCCTTCAAACTGTCTCCCATTGTCCATGACGATTACTCTTGAGATCCCGAACCTGCATATGATGTTTCTCCAGAGAAATTTCTCGACTTGTGCTTCCCCTATTTTTGTGAGGGGCTCTACTTCTACCCATTTGGTGAAGTAGTCTACTGCAACGAGGACAAACTTATTTTTATCGAATGCTGGGAGTGGTCCTACGATGTCCATTCCCCATTGTACGAATGGCCAGCGTCTGCTCATTAGGATCAGGTTTGGTCTCGGCATGTTTGTGTATGAGGCAAATTTTTGGCACTTGTCGCATTTATGAACTAGCTTCTGAGCATCTGCTTGCATCGTTGGCCAATAATAGCCTAATGTAACAGCTTTGTTGGCCAATGTTCTTCCTCCCGGATGATTTTCACATGTGTCGTGGTGTATTTCTTACAGGACGTATTCGACACCTTAGTAATGGACTCGTGGCATACCTCCTATACAATTTTTCATTGATCATTGTGTATTTTGCTGCCCGATTTCGCAGGTTTTTTGGCTTTCATCTTATCTGTTGGGAGTTCTCCGTTTAATATGTACGCCAGGATTGGAGTTGTCCAGTTTGTTTCTTGGTTTACTGCACATGCTTCTTTCGTTGATTTTCGAGTATGGGGTTTCCTTATGTCACGACGAGTGGGTTGTCATTATCCTTCGTTATTGAGGCTTTTTGTGCTAGTTCGTCAGTTCTTTTGTTCTCTGTTCATGTGCATTGTTGAATGGTAGCATTTCTGAAGCCTTCTATTAACTCTGTAGCTTTCTGGTGGTAAGCTTTCATTCGGGTGTTTTTTACTTGGAACTCACCGTTTAGTTGATTGACCACCAGCTTGGAATCAGTAAAGACAATAATGTATTTTATTCCCAGGTGTTTTGCTAATTGCAGCCCCGTTATCACAGCTTCATACTCGATTTCATTATTGGAGGCTTTAAAACTGAATTTTATCGCATTTTCTAATGCGATGTCTTCCGAGTTGTACAAAACTAATCCACTCCACTTCCTGCCTCGTTAGACGCCCCATCATAGCGGAGGATCCATCCTTCGGGGATTAGTTCGGGTTGTTCTGTTCTGCTTTCCCTATTCTCGTGTTGGTTGTTGCTTCCTGTGAACTCGGTGACGAAGTCTGCTAATGCTAGCGATTCTAGGGACATAGCTGATGTCAAATTGTCCGAGCTCTATCACCCATTTTACCATTCTCACTTACAGGTCTGATTTGTATAATAATGATCGAAGTGGTTGTTCGTTCATAACCGTGATCGGGTGTGCTTGGAAGTATGGTCGCAGTTTTCTTGATGACACGATTTGGGCGAGAGCCAGTTCTTCTAAGGCCAGGTAGTTGATCTATGCATCTGCGAGTGTTTTGTTGATGTAGTACACTGGTTTTTGCACCCCATTTTTTCTCGTATCAGTGCTGAGCTCACCTTGTGGTTGGACACATATAGGTATAGATACAATGTTTTTCTTGTGTTCGGTTTTGTTAGCAGCTTCGTGCTTCCCATGTATGTCTCAAAGCTTTGAAAGGCTCTCTCGCATTCGTCATTCCATTCGAACATCTTGTTCCTCTTCAAGATTTTGAAGAAAGGCAGACACTTGTCTAATGATCTGGAGATAAATCTGTTCAGAGTTGCTATCCTCCCGTTAAGACTTTGAACACCTGGTATGTTTGTCGTCGATTGCATGTTGAAAAACACTTGTATCTGTTTTGGATTGGCTTCAATTCCTCATTGGTTGACCATGTACCCGAGGAACTTCCTTGACTCCACTCCAAATGTGCATTTTTCTGGGTTCAATTTCATCTTGTACTTCCGAAGCTGGGAGAAAACATGTTCGAAATCCACGACGTGGTCTATTCTGTGTGAGCTTTTGACGAACATATCATCAATGTAAATCTCCATTGTTTTGCCGATCTAATATTTAAACATCCTATTTACTAGTTGTTGATACGTTGTTCCCACGTTCTTTAATCCGAACGGCATTACTCGATAACAATATGTACCCCTTTCCGTTATGAAAGATGTTTTTTCTTGGTCGGAGGGTACATTTGTATCTTATTATACCCGGAGTATGCGTTCATGAAGCTCAGCATTTCGTGCCCACAGTTGCATCCACTATTTGATCGATTTGTGGAAGTGGAAAGTTGTCTTTGGGGCAGACTTTATTTAGGTCGGTGTAATCCACGCACACCCTCCATTTCTCGTTCTTTTTCTTTACTAGTACCGTGTTTGCCAACCAATCCGGGTAATGAGCTTCTCTTATCATTCTTGGACTGAGCAGTCAATGCACCTCTTCGTTTATCGCCTGATTGCGTTTCGAGGCCACCAGTCTTATTTTTTGTAGAACTGGTTTCCTTTCTGGATTTATTTGCAATTTGTGAGAGATGATCGATGGATCTATTCCTACCATGTCCTTCATTTTCCATGCGAAAACATCTTGGTTATCTTTCAGCAGTTGGATCAGTTCCTTGGCGAGTTTGGTTGGATCTTTGTGCCAATTCGGACTGTTTTTTCTGCTTTGTTGTCTAAGTAGACCTCGACTATTTCTTCTTCCGGTTGCCCAGTGTTGGGTCAATCTCGTGGACTAGTTGGAGTCGTATTGTCGTTCGGAGAGTTCGAACTCATTTCATAAAGTTGTTGTGAAGACTATTCTCGTTATTGCAGTGATTGCTATTTATGGGGAGTCTTTATTGCAGCAAAATAGCACTCCTGGGCCACGGGTTAGTCTCATTTTATTCTTCTAATGTCATTGTCGGTATGGTAATTCACACATTGGTGCATAGTGGAGGAAACTGCACCCATCTTGTGTATCCACGGTCATTCGAGTAGCATGTTGTACGCAGCAGGAGCGTCGACGACGAGAAAGTCTATTATTAAAACTCACTGCTTTCATGGCTCTCTCACTTTAATTGGTAGTTGAATCATTCTCAGTGGGTTACATTGTTCCCCACTAAAACCTACCATAGATTGATCGCTTAGTGAGAGCATCTCAATGGTGAACCGCATCCTTCGGAAAGCTGTTAGGTATAAGAGGTTGGCTGAGCTGCCGGTGTCGATCAATACTCGTTTGATTTCCAATTTAGCCATCATGACCGAAATCACTATAGCATCATTGTGTGGAAAATTAACCCCATCAGCATCTTCGTTAGAGGAGGTTAGAGTCATTTGCATTGTTTTTGCACGTTGTGCGGATGGTTCTTGGAATCTGATCTTCATGCGTAAGTCTCTAACTATACGTTTTCTGGATTGATTGGATTGCTCATTTTCCCCGCCCGTGCCATGCAAGACATAGATTGTTTCCTTTGTTTGCTCCTTTGAAATGATTGTTTTGCCCTCTAGTTTTACGAATTCTTTGAGTCGTCCTTCTTTGATATGGCATTCAATTTCCTTTTTTTAAGCTGCGACAATCTTCGGTATCGTGGCCGTAATCGTTGTGGAAGAGGAAGTGTTTGTTGTTGCTCCGCTTTTCTGGATCTCCTCTCATCTTTGGCGGCTAATGATACACCGAAACGGTTCCAAATCTATGTCGTACACGTGTCATGATGATCTCAAGGAAAAGATAGGCCTTAGCGTCAACCTGACACCGATCCGGCCCAAGCGATTCTAAACCCGCCCAATGCAGTCAACTAAACAGACCCGAATTCTTACAGACTGATAGGCCCACGTGTCTCAAAGCTATCCTTAATACCCATAAGCCTTGCTAAAGGCAAGTATCACGAGGACCAGTTTCGAATGGGCAACTACAACAACTATTTGCTTCCAACTAGGAAACGGTATCAGAGTATATGTCACATAAGGAAATTTCTACCTATAGACCACTTTCGGAATGGAAACTATCTCTTGCGTATTTATGAGCACATGGATAATAGGGAAACTTCCCTCCACAGCACAACTCCTAATTATATAAGGATCTCCACACAGATCTTCTTCCCTAAACTACGCCATCGTTAGCCTGGTCGAACCAGGACTCTTGCACTATAAATAAGACGTGATTAGGGATGGCAGTGGGGCGAATTTTCACGAATATCCGCCCCGCCCGCTCCGTTTGGGACTGTTTTGATATGCCTAAATGGATTTCGGGGCGGATACGGATATCCAAATAGCATCCGTCAAATATTCGGGGCGGATACGGATTTAGCCATATTCGCCCTCCGGAAATTCGTTTAAGTTTAGAATTTACATAAATACCCATATCTTGAAAAAGAAAAAAAAATTAACCCTAATACTCATTCGATCTCTCATCTCTCTAACTTTCACTCTGCCTCCTTGAGTCCAGTTCACCGCCACCTGGGTAATTCAGCTTGCAACCTTCTCTAAGGGATGCCAAGGGCTCTTCACGAAAGCTTCAAAGTTTTATATGCTTCACCATTACCTCAATGGGTAGGTGCAAGAACAACATGAAGAATGGTTTTTTTGTAAGAGAATATGCAAACTGGAAAAATTGATTACCTGGAGAACTTGCAGATAATCAAGACTAGGTTAGTGAAATCGAGAGGAGGGTTTTGAATAAATTGGAAGCTAATTAATGTTATTGATGACTGGTGATCAAGGGCTTCAGTAGCCCTGATTTGTTCTATTTGCTTCTTGTTCAATTATATATAAAAGGTATTAGAATGAGTAGAGACCCAAATTTCATTATGTTATTGTTTGATTGAATTTAGAGACATTAGAAGTAACAAAAGCCTCAAATTTGTTGTCTCTGATTCATTGTTCAGTTCAAAGGTGGGTTGGGTGGTTTAGGGAAAAGAAAAATGGGGGGTTCAAATCTGGTTTTTTTTTTTTTTTTTTTTCTCACTTTTACTACTCCAAATCTTATCTTGAAACTTGTACCTTCTTCTTCTTGTTGCTCTATTTTCATCAAACGCATATCTGTATCAACCACTCTCCACTCACACAAATCCTTCAAGACCTTCTTCAACCCTCTTTTTTCTCACCCTCTTCGTTTCTTTTGCAACTCCACCTCCACTTCTACTAATACTTCTCTAACAGACCCACAAACCCAAACCCCATCTCTTTACCTGAACAAATCAAACACCTCCAATTTGGTATTCTCTCAAGAGGAAATTAAACCCCAAACTTCTTTCCCAGAATCTCTGATTTGTTTTTTTTTTCTCAAATAAATGGGGCGGGGCGGATATGATAAACGAATATTAGGAGCGGATTCGGGGATCCGCCATCCCCAGCGGGGCGGGGATGGATTTGCCCAAATCTGCCCCATTGTCATCCCTACATGAGGTTGGAACTCTAAGTTACGCTATAAATTCCATGTTTACAACATTATACCTCCCTCAGATCAATGTATGACTTTAGCATCGGAGTGTCATCGGCGACCACAACGGTGGTCCGTGGCTCACCTGCGTTCATTGTGCAGGTTTGCAGGTCAAGTTCAAAACAGAAAGCGAAAAACAACTGCATCAGTTTGGCGCCCGTCCGTGGGGACGACAAAGTTCCTAACCTTTTACTAGCAACATCTTTCCTCGGGCTACGAAGATATGGTGACCACCCGATCACATAACAATGGAGAACAAAGGGAAACATCGAACGCTCAGCCTGACGCTACTTCATTGCTCTCGACGGTGCAATTAACACGCGAGCATCAAGTTGACGCTCCCGAAATAACGGCAGCGTCCCGGACCCCGAATTGGATCCAAGATCACCTTTTATACGTCAAGTTTTGTTGACAATGAAGACGCTCAAATCGATGAAATAGAAGCCTGACGTGACAGTGAAGGCGTATATACTCGCTTCAACGGTGATCTAACCTCTGTCAACGTGTGCAATGACACGACAACCATCTCAGCTTTAATCAACGGTCTGGGGAAGGGTAGGTTCTATAACTTCCTAACCCTGAACCCACCAGCCAATATGGCAGACTTGGCAAGGGATGTGCAGAGCTACATTGCTCTAGAAGAAGAGCAGGCAACTAGGACCAAAGCCAGGCCCATAGATAAATCAGTTGACAGGATATGCGTGCTTCATAAAGCCCATTCTGAGTCCGAACTATCTAATAGGTCTAGGAAAAAGGCCCTTCGAGGTATGAGGAACCAAGCAATATGCTGCGAACAACTAGCATCGCATGCTCAGAAGCATGACCACTCCGTGCCTTTAGCGTTTACAGAAGAAGACCTCCAGGGCATACAACTCCCACACAATGATGCCCTGGTAGTAACAATCTCTCTGACAAGCTGGGAAGTAAGGAGATCCTTAGTGGGACACTGGGAGTTCATTGAATGTCATGTTTCTCCATGTGTTCCACAACATGCAACTAGAGGAGAAAGCATTGACCCCCGATAATCATTCGATGATCGATTTAAACGGCCAAAAGTGCTTACCTGTGGGGAAGATACGACTGACGGTGGTAGCCGGGGAAAAGCCAACTAAAAAACCCAGTTTTGAGAATTCATAGTGATCGACACACCTTCAGCATATAATGCAATATTGGGGAGACCCTGGATACACCAAATGGGAGTGGTAGTCTCCACTCTATACCAATGCATCAAATATCCGCAAACCAAGCGGTCAGGACAATAAGAGGCAATCAAGCAGTAGCCAGGGAACGCCAGTACATGACGACACTGCCACCAAGTGATTCTTAGTTGTCGGCTAGCCCCGCGACTTAGATAGCTCTCAATCCCACCAAGCGGCGGGGGAAGAACATCCTATCCCAGATGACCAGGCTTCAGTAAGCCCTCGAGACAAGCCCAACGCCGCCCAACCGGAGGAAGAAACCATCACGATCTATCTCGACGGTTATCTCAACAGCAGGGCTATCCAGATAGGTTCCCGCCTAAGCAAAGACTTGGCGGAGCAGCTCACGAAACTACTACAATAGAATCAGGACATCTTTGCCTGGACCATGTGAGACATGACTGGAATCGACCCATCAATAATCACCCATCGCCTGGAGATGGACCCCACAAAAAAAACTGTACGATAGAATAAGAGGCCCGTGGCACCCAAGAAGAACACTATCATTAACGAGGATGTGCAATGTTTACTCAACGCGAACATGATTAAGGAAATGCGATACCCAAACTTGCTGGCGAACACTGTTCTTGTAAGAAAGAAAAATGGGAAGTGGAGGGTGTGTAGATTACACAGACCTAAACAAAACATGCCCGAAGGATAGCTTCCCACTCCCCCGCATTGATCAGATCGTGGTCGCCACATCCGAACATAGCTTACTGAGTTTCATGGATGCCTACTCAGGCTACAATCAAATATTGATGCACCCACCGGATCAAGAAAAGACATCATTCGTAACTGAAATAGGGATATATTGTTATAGGGTGATGTCGTTCTGTTTAAAGAACGCATGTGCCACCTACCAACGACTGGTAAACCAGATGTTTAAATAACAGATCGACAGTAACATGGAGGTCTACATTGATGACAAGTTGGTCAAGATCCTCCACGACCCCGACCACATAAGAGACCTCACTTAAGTGTTCAACCAACTCAAAAAATACCAGATGAAGCTCAACCCACAGAAGTGTACGTTCGGAGTTGAGTCTGAAAAAATTTTAGGCGATATAGTAAAGAAGAGAGGGATCGAGGCCGACCCAAAGCAGATTCAGGCACTTATTGACATGAAAGCCTCAACCAGCATCAAGGACGTTCAGAACCTGACTGGGAGGGTAGAAGCATTCAACAGGTTTATATCTAAATCGTCTGACAACTGCCTTCCATTTTTTTAAAATTATGAGGGGAAGGAAAGGGTTCTCGTAAAACAAGGAGTGCGAACAAGCCTTTCAAAACTTGAAAGCATATATGGGAAGCCCAGAACTACTCTCAAAACTAGCGACTGGTGAAACACTCAACTCATACTTATCTATTTCCAAGCACACTGACAGCTCGGCCCTCGTATGAGATGATCGGGGGACCCAAAAACCGGTGTATTACGCTAGAAAAACCTTCGTGGAAGTAAAAGCACACTACCCAGACCTAGAAAAATTAGCTCTGGCACTGGTCGTTTCCTCTAGGAAACTAAGGCCCTACTTTCAGGCCCACTCTATAACGGTTCTGACCAAGCATTCGCTTCGCTCAATACTGCATAAATCAGAGTTATCCGGCAGAATGGTGAAATGGTCGATAACACATGGCTAATATGGAAACAAAGCTTCAATCTGACGATGAAAGATACGACATGCTGCCCAATACTAATCCAAAGATGACCATCGAAACAACTATACCTACTGGAAGAGAGCTCCAACAGGTCACGGTTCAGACATCTCTGACATCATGGGGAATCCCCTCGGATCCCCGAATGGAGATGCTTATGGCTCAGATGAACAGTGTGATCGAGACGATAAAGCTTCCCTCCACAGCACAACTCCACAACTTCATCGTCATATTAGCCATGTCATGTAAATATACCACCAAAAACAACAAATATCCAAATATTTGTTTGGTATGAACTCTGCTAGCACAACCCAATTGATGATGCAAGAACGCCAAAGTTTTTATCCTCAAGAAAATTTCCTAATATCATCCACCTTCATCAGCAATTTTAGATATTCAATCTAAACTTTGGTTCCAGTCTTATCAATAAATATAGTCATGCCCAGGAGAAATAACAAGTAATTCCTACCAACTTGTTGTTTCCTTTGAAGAGAATCAATTGTTTTCGCTTTTTTCACAACAATCGTCCTTAATAAACTCCATCTCAACAAAACTAAGATTCTTGTAGACACCCTTATCTACTTCAATCTTTTTAATGCCCAAACCATACGCAAATGGAAAGTGTACCTAATAAAAATGTAGTTTTTGTAATTGGCACATATTTTGTTAATTTTCAGCTAGTCCGACACCAACCCTTCGATAGATTTCTTGCTGGAAGTATCTCTGATTCCATTGATAACGGGTGGGACCAAATATTAACCAACAATTTGACACATCCCGCTGCCTTCATTTTAGTTTATTTCACATGAATCGGCTTACCAATGATCGACAGCTGAGTTATACGATAGACGTTGTTGAGGGTGATGGTCATCTCTCCAAATGGGAAGTGAAAAGTGTTGGTCTCTGGTTGCCAAAGCTCTACGAAAACACAAATTGTCACCTTATCGATGTGATCCTTACAATAGTTGATCAAGGGCGGAAACAACTATTATGCACCATTGTCCTTACTTTTTTCGGCTCTTATCTCAACTGCTAACTAAAAAAGTTTTATATTGATGTCGGCATCTCAATTCGCCTCGTTTATAAATAACAAATACTAAATCAATGTACAAATAATAAAAAACAAATAAACATAGATATTTTAAAAGATGAAAAATATAATAATTACCTCGTCACTATCCCAAATGGAGAGAGACACATGGTCATAGTAATCCTCTAATATGGAGCCATCATTGGGACCCCCAGGATACGAAACATTTACATCTTCTTGATCCTCATAAGAACCAGGTTCAACAGAAATAATTGGTTCCTTATCATCACCAACAACCTGGTCACCATCTTGTAACTCCTCACCCACCTCTAACTCCTCACCCTCATGTCCAACACCATCACTGCTTATTCTGCATTTATCAAATCATAGTCTCTTATCTTCTTATTCACTTTTTTCTCCCTTTGTTCTTGCATTTTTTTTTCTTTCATATTTTCTTTACGCTTTTCTGCAATCACCTTTCGGTTAGACACTGTCGTTGGCCATCTATCACCTTTAACAGCTGGATCATTGATATTTATATAATTATTACATAAAATATCTTTGAATTTATATTTGTTAGTGTTTCAAATATTTTATTTTATTCAAATTATTCAGTTTTCATGTTTTTGTAGGAATTGGAGCTTAAACGATGAAAATGCGTTAGCGCGGCGAGTTTGGAAGAAAAATCTCAAAGTGACAGTTTCGGTGAATTTGAAATGTGCTACAACAATAGAAACCCATTCCCAAACCTATGTAAATTAAACCTAAACCTAAGCCCAAGCCCGACCAAAACCTATTTATTTTCTTTCCTGCCACACACTAAACCCTCTCCCTAGGGGCATCCCCTTCTCATCTCTCTCTTTCTCCTTTTCTTGTCCCTTTCTTTCTCCTGTCTTTTTCCAGGCACCAACACCATCTCATCGTCCACCCTGTCGGTGATTCTTGCTCACTAGAAAGACCGGCAACCACCCATCTCATTTGCTTCTCCTCCTTCCCCTGTTCCATCACACCCTCACCCACCTTCACGACCAACAACTCGCCTCCCTCCTCCCTTGAACTTCTCTCTTCTTCACAGCCACAAATCCACAAGAACAAAATCACAGTATTGAATATAGTCCACCTCGCCTTGTTATAGAGTAACGAAGGAACATAGACCTCGCACCTCTCTTCTCCATATCATCTTCTTCTCCCCCCTACTCCATCACATACAATCACCACCACAGCCAGACGCAAACTCTTCCATCTCACCTTGTTTCATCCCTTCGTAACAGACGTCCAATCTCGCACCTCACTCTCTCTATCCCTGTCACATAACGAACCAACAACTGACCACCCTCCATTCATGCCCCCTCATCTCGCCTGACAGCCTCCTCGACCTCGCCTGCATCCATTGTCGCCCCCTCTCCCCAACATCTTTCATTTCTCCCGCCTATTTGACATTGTGTTTTTTAAGATCAGTTTCAATATTTGCACTCTGCCTATTTACTTTGTACCACCACATAGCCTAGCATTCGTTGAAAATGAGATTTTTGCCGACACCAGTACTGCGACCATCGCCACCATGGGTTTTTAAACCTTACACTAAGGCGTAGATGATTCCTCAGGCTTAGTAGAATTTACTTTTGTTTTTTATTATTTTTCGATACATTGTGTGATTTGACATTGGGTTGACTGTGAACAAACGCATATTACTTTCACCGTGTATATCATGTATCCATGGTAGCTAGAATTATTCTATGTTTTGGTTTAAGCATGTTTTATTCGTATTAGTTAATCATGTGATTAATTGTGCCTTAAACAAACAATTAATGTTAGGAAAGAGAGAGTTTTCGATCATTTGAATTTTGGACGGGAGAAAGATTTAGGTTTTGCCTTTTATGAGTGGTGTGAAAGAGAAGTTGTGATGTGGGACAAAAAGGGACTAGTGTGGGAAAGAATTTTTTTTATCAATGTTGTGGGACAGTAGAAGCCGTGCCTTTAGATTTTGGGTCCTATAATCATTTTTATCAATTTTGTGAATGGGAATTTCTAATTACACCCACTTTTCCTAATCTCACCACCAGGGTACCACTTCTTTTGGCCACCATGTACTAATGATAGTTTCACTATATGTCACTATTTTTTTCTTTGTGCTACTGGCTAGAAAACTTATTGAATTCAATTTGAACCTCCATATCCTCCGACTCACTCCCACTCCTTCAATTCTCCCCTACTCATTCTTCTTCTCAACTAAATCTACTTTACATTCCAAACTAGGGATGGCAACGGGATGGACTGGGGCAAATTTGGGCAAATCCGTCCCCGCCCCACAAAATCGTTTATTTTTGTATTAAAAATGATCCTCGCTCTGTATGAATTGGCGGATATGCGCCCGCCCCAATTATCCATTACATATGCGGTTTGCCTTGTGGTTAACAGATTAGCGGATATCCAAGCCGCCCCGGTCCGCCCTGCCCAGTCTAGTTTTTAGGGTCTGAATTTTAGGAGATTGAAGAAAACCCTCGATTGTGAGCCTGCAAAAGGAACCTGATTTGAATAATTTACATAATGATTTCAATGAAATCTTATCCAAAAACAAATTAATAAAAATGTGAAACAAAATTTAGTCTAAACGTGAATCCTAGGCATTGCCTTGGTTCTCCTTCGAAGATTCCTGTTGAAATAATACAAGAGGAGAAAACGAAATAGGAGTCCTCCAAAGTCCCAACAAGAAAAATGACAAAGGGATTTTAAAGTAAGGGGATGAATATTGAATAAGCACAAAAGTGTCACTGTTTGGTTCAATCAAATGGACCTCCCAGTCACACACACACGAGAAATTCTAGCTGGCATGGGAGGCGCGCCTGGGAGGCTCCTTGGCACGCGCCTGGGTGGCTGCAAGGCACGTGAATGAAGGAAATTGGGCGGGGTTTCAGCAGCCAAAAAATTTGGGAAAATTTCGATTTCAACTTTGAAAGGTTTATGAGCTCTTGGTTTATACTCCCCATCGAAGAAGAAAACCTTCCCTTCCCTTCCATTCCTTCCACCGCAACCCGATCTTCTCCTATCTGAAAATCAACCCCTGCCACGCCGCCCTCTTCCCTCCTCTGAACTCTCTGTAAATCGAGAAGAAGAAAGTACAAGAGATTGAAAAAACGAGAGACTAAACACCTCTTCTCTTCGAGATAGGTTTCAGAGATTGGTTTGGTTTGATTTATCGAGAAAAAAAATCGAAAACAAGAAGAAGTTTTTGGAGGGAGTTTCAGCAGCCAATCACATTTTCCCTTATTTCACTTTTTGTTTTGGTTTTTGGCTCCAAACAACAAACAAGAAACCAGAGAACAAGTTCCCTCGAACAAGAAGTCCCCATTCGATCTTCAAGCCATCTCTCAAAATTACAAAGGTAAGTGCCTCATTCATTTACTGTTGATTTCTTCTTGTGGGTTTCTAGATCTAGGGTTTATACTCATTTTTCGTGTTGATTTCAAAGGGTGGGGTTCTAGATCTAGATCTAGGGTTTCTGATTTTGACTCATTTGACAAACAAAATATGTTTTGAAATGTCGAAATAGAAATACAAAAACTGATTTTTACAAAATTGGAAGGGATGGGTTTTCTACTCCCATTTTTCTACTGATTTTCTACTCCGAAAGTTCTGAATTATAAACTGAAATTGCTTTTTTAATTTCATTTCATTGTGTGGATGGGTTTTCGAATTTATGTTCTTCAATTTGTGAATATGGGTTTTACTTAAATTTCTTCAATTCAATGACCCTTTTGTTGTTTTTGATTAATTTGTTTTTTTTTTATTTTTTTGAGATGGTGGTAAAAATCCTATCTTTCAAGAAAAGTTTGTGTTCCCCCTCATTGAAGGTCTCAGAGAGCTTAATGTTCATGTATGGAACATCAATACTTTAACCTGTGATGACTTCATTGGCAGTGGGAAGTAAGTTTTTGATCTTGTTTAATGAACCACAATAGATTCTCAATGAGAACTATCAATGTCGCCTTACCTCATGCATTTTTTTTCCATTGAACTTTAAAGCTATTTAAATGGTGTGATTTTGAGGTTATCATTAGTTAAGAAGTTAAGACTCTTTTGATACATTATTAATTTAATGGTCCAGGTTGCCTGTATCTCCTTCATTGTGTCATTTTGAAGGTTCTATATTCGATTAATTATTTAACTTAAAATGGCATCTAACCTGTCTTATGTTGCTTTGCTATGGCGGCAATGGGAGGGTTGAAATGTTTGCATCCTTGACCCAAGGGAGCGAGCATCTTCAGTTGTTGCATGCCACTACAATTAATGTATCCTTTGATGCTGAATGATGAAAATGCTGAATGATGACTTCTTGTATGGACTTCTCTTGATGCCATAAGAATAAGCCTTCTTGTATGGACTTCTCTTGATGTTGTCTTCTTTGGGAAACCTTCTGTCATCGGAGCCATTCAAGGCATGATGATTGGTCTTGCTTGCGTCACTCCTGGAGCAGGTACATAACCGTACCATGTCGTAGAATAGTGGTTTCAATTACACACACCAATAATGGCCTTACAGTTCAAAGATTGACTGGGCTAATACACACCAAAATGGATAAGATGACTAATAGTCTTATACATAATTAGACCCTAGGATAATGTTTATTAAATGAATGAGAGTTACACCAGTGGAATAATACAAGGATATATCTATTGGTTGATGGTGAATGACATTTTATTGGTCTGATGCAGGGGTGGTGCAGTCGTGGGCTGCGATAGTGATAGGGATACTTTCAGGTAGCATCCCTTGGTTCACCATGATGATTCTCCACAAAAAGTCTACATTACTACAGAAGGTATGCTTTGTATATTCACTTTCTCAATTATGTATTAGGTGAGGTGGTGGAACATAAAGTCCAGTGTTCTAAAAATCGGTCTAGGCGGCGCCTAGGCGCTAGAAGGTGGAAAACCGCCCAGATTAATGCCTGGGCGGGCAGTCTGGGCGGTCTGGGCGGGTCTGGGCGGGGTCTAGGCGGTTTGGGCGGGCTAGGCGGTCTAGGCGGCCTAGGCGGGGTCTAGGCGGACTCTAGGCGGTCTGGGAGATTTTTTATTATTTTTTTTATTATTTTTTTTTATTTTTTATTTTTTTTATTTTTTTATTTTTTTATTTTTTATTTTTTATTTTTTTTATTTTTTAATAAGGTTGATTGTGTTCTTATTTTATTTTTCTTTCCTATTTTTTAGAAATAAACTATTTAATTGTTTTTTTAGAAAATCTCGGGAATGGGCTTTGATGATGATGATGATGATCATATGTCTAAATGTAGCGAAAGATGATTACTTAATGGAATTCTCAAAGGATCTGCCGGTACCAATTTTACTAATGTAGATTTTATCAAACATAACTGAGGTTATTCATGCAATTTGAAGAAAAATAAAATATTACACAAATTCAAATTTATATAAAGTACCCATCATGACCAACTTCAGTCATTTGAGTTTTAATAAATTTTGTTCACGATTGTTAATTTTTCACGTTTTTAAATTTTGCATATGTATATTGACATTAAATTGGATGTAATTGATAAGGTATTATGCTTAACTTTTGTAAATTATTAAAGTTATAATACAAAACATAAGACCGCCTAGGCACCCGCCTAGGCCCCTGGGCGCTAGGCACCTGCTCGCCGCCCGCCCAGCGCCTAGCGATTTTTAGAACACTGATAAAGTCATTTACTCCAAATTTAACTAAACTCTTTTGATGTTTGGTGAAAGATGACTAAATTGATAGAAAGTGATTCTTATTAAAAGTCAAAAGCAAAAACTGTCTCTACATACTTGTGTTCTTGGTGAATAAGGTAAACTTTTGTTCCAAGGTCTTGAGCATCTGAGTTGGCACAAGAAATTTTCTCCCCAAACATCTGCAAGGCACTTCTCTTGTCTTGACTGTCAATGCTCTTAGAGTATTGACATATATATTACAGTGGTTTTAGCACCACTTTATATTAACCTTGGTGTTTTAATATCTCATCAGGTGGATGACACACTTAGTGTATTCCATACACATGCAGTGGCAGGGTGTTTAGGGGGGCTCCTCGCAGGACTTCTAGCAGAGCCAGCTCTGTGTATGCTTATCTCACCTGTCAAGAATTCAAGGGGTGCATTTTATGGTGGTGAGGGCAGGGTGCAGTTTTTGAAGCAAGTAGTTGGAGCACTATTTGTGATAGGTTGGAATTTGGTTTCAACGACAATCATCCTTCTTTGTATAAGGTTGTTCATACCCTTGAGGATGCCTGATGAGCAGCTTGTGATTGGAGATGATGCAGTGCATGGTGAAGAAGCCTATGCCCTATGGGGTGATGGAGAGAAATATGATGGCAATAGACATGATACTTTGTATTCGGAGCAGACTGCACTACCAACACATTATGGTAATGGCGCAAGAGGTGTAACCATTCAGTTATAATTTTTTTGTGAATGGTTGGATGCCTTTGGATGGCCATTTTTTATTTACAAGACCATGATCCCCAACACCTTCGCGTGACTTCTTATGTTCTGCTACACACTGCAGTGACCATTCAACGGTTATGGAGATCAAATGAGCAATCGAAACCAATCCACCACGACAATCACCACCAGCAAACTGACATTCAGGTCCATGTTCGACTACAAGTACCTAGATAAATTCTTGGTTGACATGTACATTATCTAGGTTTTGTATGCTATTTGTAGGCAACTAACTATACGTATATTTTTGTAAAACCGGGAGTGATATATTATTTTTTGTTTTTACAGTATCAAAAGCAGTTCAATTGTAAAGGTTCAAGTTACTAGTACTTCTGGCTCCATCTATGTACACTGTCATAAGATGCATCAGTATGGTTGCACATGCGACAATTTGATCTCATGTTGAGTGGCACCATTATTTTCATCATTATCTGCAGTGCTAAATTCGAGCTTACATTTTTTGCTTCATATATCATGCAATGGTGTAGGACAAATTTCACACTCGTTATATAGAGGGGAAATTTTTTTTTCCTTGAATTCTGCCATTTTCTCTCTTTTTTCAAGAGTTTATCTTCTTGATACCAAACAAAACTAATGGTGTTTAGGATTAACCCATAACATCCTTGCCGTATCATTCCAATGGTATTCCATAGCAAGATGAGTAAATTTGACATTGAAGGGATTAAAAGTACATAGGATGGGAAGTCAAATTCTGTAAAGCATTCCTTACATTTTGCATAATAATCTACATACATCAAAGCTGATGTTTCATACATACATCAATCCATCAATACAAATAAAAATTGCTATACAACACTCATCAGGATCTGTCCGCACCAAGACTGCAACTTGCGTGTTTTAGATGCACTTCTGACTGTTAATTTCAACATTTACATACCCACAGCTAGATTTTCTTCAGCTATTTCGGTCCTTGTAATATGGTCTACTTTTAGTTTGGCTATTATAGCTGCTTAACGCAAGCCTGCTTCATCCCTCTGAATGTCATCTACCATGGCATGTGGGGTTATCCATCCAGAAAACATTTTACATCCAAATCCCTGCTAACAGAAAGCAAAAATGAACACAAAAAAAAAAAACCCCGGCAGGCAGATTAAAAAATTGCTGATTGAAACCTTTTACTGCCACTAAAGTATTAGACGGAGCTACATTCAGCTATCAACACTTAAATGAACACAAGAATTATATATCTAGTTCTTATATTTCATCTGTGAGCAAGTCCATTAGTTTGTACAAACATTTTTCAAATCTATAAGGAGGTACACCATATAGATGTACTTGAGGTGGAGCTCCATAAGGAGGTGCCGAGGGTGCTACACTAGCCTGCAATTAAACTTTGTCCAAATTCATTTTGCTTTCTTAAATACAAATTTGATAATGACAAACTCCTGAACTTGTTCATATACCATTCAAAAAACAAAGGGTACTTACTTTAGCATTTGCATAATGCATTATAAGGCGAACTTCACCCGAGAATCTGCAAATTAAAGAACAAAGTAATTTCAGACATTCAAGAATCTTGATTGATCAAACCTTATCTAAATTTTTTGTTCTTGACTTCCTTACCTGCCAGTTTTAGTCTGAATTGACCATGGGGTGTCATCAAAACCTTTAGAAATTACCTTTTGAAGTTGAACCCTAGGAACACAAGAACCAACTTATCAACTTCAAATTGAAACCCAAAGAAGAAAACCTCAAAAGGGTCTCTAAGTGAATCTATTGTGGTTCATTAAACAAGATCAAAAACTTACTTCCCACTGCCAATGAAGTCATCACAGGTTAAAGTATTGATGTTCCATACATGAACATTAAGCTCTCTGAGACCTTCAATGAGGGGGAACACAAACTTTTCTTGAAAGATAGGATTTTTACCACCATCTCAAAAAAAAAAAAAAAAAAAAAAAAAAAAATACCAAATTAATCAAAAAACAACAAAAGGGTCATTGAATTGAAGAAATTTAAGTAAAACCCATATTCACAAATTGAAGAACATAAATTCGAAAACCCATCCACACAATAAAATGAAATTAAAAAAGCAATTTCAGTTTATAATTCAGAACTTTCGGAGTAGAAAATCAGTAGAAAAATGGGAGTAGAAAACCCATCCCTTCCAATTTCGTAAAAATCAGTTTTTGTATTTCTATTTCGACATTTCAAAACATATTTTGTTTGTCAAATGAGTCAAAATCAGAAACCCTAGATCTAGATTTAGAACCCCACCCTTTGAAATCAATACGAAAAATGAGTATAAACCCTAGATCTAGAAACCCACAAGAAGAAATCAACAGTAAATGAATGAGGCACTTACCTTTGTAATTTTGAGAGATGGCTTGAAGATCGAATGGGGACTTCTTGTTCGAGGGAACTTGTTCTTTGGTTTCTTGTTTGTTGTTTGGAGCCAAAAACCAAAACGAAAAGTGAAATAAGGGAAAATGTGATTGGTTGCTGAAACTCCCTCCAAAAACTTCTTCTTGTTCTCGATTTTTTTTCTCGATAAATCAAACCAAACCAATCTCTGAAACCTATCTCGAAGAGAAGAGGTGTTTAGTCTCTCGTTTTTTCAATCTCTTGTACTTTCTTCTTCTCGATTTACAGAGAGTTCAAAGGAGGGAAGAGGGCGGCGTGGCAGTGGTTGATTTTCAGATAGGAGAAGATCGGGTTGCGGTGGAAGGAATGGAAGGGAAGGGAAGGGAAGGTTTTCTTCTTCGATGGGGAGTATAAACCAAGAGCTCATAAACCTTTCAAAGTTGAAATCGAAATTTTCCCAAATTTTTGGCTGCTGAAACCCCGCCCAATTTCCTTCATTCACGTGCCTTGCAGCCACCCAGGCGCGTGCCAAGGAGCCTCCCAGGCAGCGACCCAGGCGCGCCTTCCATGCCAGCTAGAATTTCTCCACACACACTGATGAATGAATGAAACCCAAATGTGTATCAACCCCATGAACTGTACACCATATAATTTTTCAAGTCCATATTAAAATTCAATTAAATTGCTAAAATATAAACCAATTCACCCAAATCCTAGATCGAAATTGTAAAAAGTCTTCTACCTTATACACCAGAATGGTAGACACTTAGGCCGAGCTAATACGCGTAGGTAAGATCGTAGACTATGAAGAAGGGTTGAAAGGAAAAAGGGGAGAAGAATGGGGTGAAACAAATACTTCTTTCGATTGTGGAGAGAGGCGGAGGAATAGAGTGGCTGTCATTGAGTCGACTCTGGAGAGTGGTTGAGACACTACTGCTAAGTCGATTGTGGAGAAAGGCGGATTGGCGGAGAGTGGCT
Source organism: Berberis vulgaris (assembly GCA_963556465.1). Taxonomy (NCBI): domain Eukaryota; kingdom Viridiplantae; phylum Streptophyta; class Magnoliopsida; order Ranunculales; family Berberidaceae; genus Berberis; species Berberis vulgaris. The sequence goes on along the minus strand of OY747134.1, from coordinate 65,727,920 downwards.
GGCTGAGACGCTAAATGTTGAGTCGACTGTGGAGAGAGGCGGACTGGCTGAGACGCTGACTGCTGAGTCGACTGTGGTCTGTGGAGTGGTCAATGGAAGATTGGAAGGGAAGGGACCGGCGGAGATCGACTAAGACGATGGAAGAATTGGGTTAGGGTTTATTTTCTCTTAAGGGTTAAGGGCATTGTAATAAATTATATACTTAAACGGATATTCACATGGCAGATATGGCCAAATCTGTATCCACCTCGATTCAGTTAAAATCCCCGAAACCGCTCCAAAATTCATTTATGCATATCCAAATCCACCCCATTCAAGACAAGTGAGGCAAATATCTGTGAAAATTCACCTCATTGTCATCCCTACTTTTAGCCCCTTTCCCCCCAAATCTAATGTTGTTTGGAGTTAGAAGAGGGGTTTTGGTACTCCCAGCCTATCTGGCGAATATGAATATCTTGTCTATTATGGAATAACCTCTCAAATAGTTACTTCTCCATAATATAAAACTAAAGAGTATATGACCTTTGAAATGTTGTATGTAGAGGCACTACTAAAAATAACTACATAAAGGTAGTGTACGTGGAATAAATTGCCATCATAATTTTCAATGAAATCAATTTTATGTGGACCAATATAACTTTTTTTAAATAATTACAAAATTATTTTATTGAAAAACAGAAATTATTGTAACACTCTTCCTACATATTGATACACCAATGTCTATTAAGGGGAGATTTTGATGGAAAAAAAACAAAAAAATCTAGGGAGGCAAGCCCGCGTCAGGCCAGACCAATACCATCCATCATCCTAAATATGCTGGAAATGACTCAATCTCTAGGATGATGGATGGTATTGGGCTGGCCTGGCTGTCTAGAAAAATTGGGAAAAAAAACATTATCTAGTACACACTTAGGTGTTTGTGTGCTTCAAGAACGTAAACTTGTACATCATCTATACCTTTCACTAACTTGGTTTTGAGCTAAAATTTTCAGGAAACATGTGGGTTAACATTTATGAAGTTGAGCCATATTCGACAAATGACAATCAAACATGGTGCGCTACAAGTACAATTATAATCATTTTTTATAGAAAATGCATGCACCCTTTACATTTCTTGACTACACTAAAAAAAAACCTCCCACTTTCATTTCACCACCATCTACATATTTATCTTTTGAGATAGGATCACTTTGAAAGATATTCCTTGTAGGAATCACACAAGTAGTTGAACAAGAAGAAAACGAGATCATGCAATCCATAGCACACCAAAAAATCCAAAGGGTTCCTTGCATTTGAAGTCTAAAAAATTTAAACAAACAGAACATCTTATAAGTTTTCTAAACTAGCAGAAGCAGAGAGAGACCCATTTGCTTTTGACCTCTCCAACTGTCATACCACTCCACCCTCAAATGTCTTATAATACTTTACTAATCACAACCATTCATCACTATGACTGCATGCATGAATGAATTGTAAGAGATTTATTTATTATTTTTTTTTTTTTTATCAAAAGTTCAACTATTTGTATATGATGCAGCTGGGACATGCATTGTCCTTGCCATACCCACTGTGCGTTCACCTCAGTTGCAAATTTTGCTGCTTCCCCCCTGAGAAGAACTGATCTTCATCCACGGAGCGCGGTAGTCCATCACCTTCATCTCCTTCACTGAGGGCAGCCCACAGTTTCCCTCATCGCGCCCCCTTTTCTTCCCCTTCAGCATGACACCAAACAGCTTCAAACACTCTCCTTCATTTTCATCATCATCACCATCGTCAATATGAGGAACTTTATATTCAAGAATGGGCTTGGGCCCAAGCCCACCAACTCCTCCATGCAGTATAACATGATTGATCTGCACAGGTGCGACATTGATGTACTTGGAAAGAAACACTGTCAGATCTTCGCATTGTTTCTTGGTCCGAGCCAGCTCTGAAGTAAGGAGTTGATTGTCTTTCCTGAGTTTCTCGTTCTCGTCAGGTAAGTTGGACATCTGGGTTGCGTTCATTGTTGTTATCTCCGTTGTTTCATCCGATGCATTGTTTTTAGTATCGGACATGGAACTGGTACCCATTTCATCCCCAGAGTTGGAATGGGATGGTCCGCTGCCTTTCCCATTTGGGATGATGCGCACAGTTGATGCGTGGACTGATTTCCTGCGGTTAATCTCACAAAGGAGCTCTTTTTCTCCTCGCTTGAAACCTTCATTCTGAAATTCCCACTTATCAGGTACAATCTTCCGAAAGCCCTGTTTAAATTCAAATTGGATTGAATAATGAATATCCCGTAACTTTGCTAATTATTCACTAAAGTTTTGAAAATGGTAATAATATAATATAGAGGCCAGAAGTGAAGAAACAATCAGGTTAATTATATGTTGAATCATCCTTTACTTGTCAAACAATACATTTGAAGATTTTTATATGTTAGGGCATATGTCAGTAAAATTTATGTCTATAAGTTTATTTTGGAAAGAAGTGATAGTGGTATTTAATCATGTATGAAAGAAGTGAGACTATAAATATGGGGGTTGTGGATGTTATGAAATAGTGAATGTATTTTTACCCACCCACCTTTAAGAGTCTCTATGAATAAAGTACACATCTTCTAACTGGATTATAGATAGTGCCAAACAAAATTTCTACAAATGACTTTTGTTTTATTTTTTATCTCTAATTTAAACATGATAGATACATGTGTTTACCTTATGTATAAATCAGTAATAGAACCAATGTAGGAAGCATATTATTGGCTACGAATTAATTTATAACATAATAATTACTCGTTGTGCTTGCTATCTTTCATTTACCATTGTTTATAAAAGTCAAAGCAAAATACAAAGAGAGACCTAAGAAACATAGTTAAAATTAGAGTATTTTATACACGCTCTTGAGTTGACCATTGACCAACCCCCCCCCCCCCCTCTCTTTTTTGCCACGTGTCAAAGGCTTATTTATCACTATTTTATAACCTACAAAAGACGTTTCATAGCAACACACCTCCTTCCAGATTTTTTGACCAAATTAAGAGCGTGATTTTCAATTCTCTACCAAACGCTCATGCTAGCGTCTAAACCAGAAAAAGAAACGGAAATGAAAAAAGAATAATAATAAGAATAGGTAACGTACATAAGTATTGAGTTGGCGAACAAAACTGGAGAAATTATTGTGCTTGAAGTATTTCGGAAGCAAATCACGAGCGAAATCGGCTGATTTCCAGACAACGAACGTGTTCCCTTTTTCGCTCCACGAAATCACATCATCAGTGCTCGGATCCTCCACTAGCTGATATGTTTTGGTAAGGAAAGGAGCTGGAACACATCTACTATTACCACCACCACCACCGTTTGATATCATCATCTTTACCGTAATTACAATCTCTACACCTACCAGTACTATATCAAGAACAATGAAAAAAGTTGATGAAAGAAAAAACAGATAGACTGAATGAATTATATATCTGTTTTACTTTCGAATGAAGAGGAGAAGGGCAGTCAGGAACTCCCAATCCCAGCAATAAAACCCGGAAACAAATTTAGAGTTGGAAACAATCCAGTAAGATCGAGAGTTATTGATGAGACCGTCGAAAAGCTTGATTTCTTGATCCATAACTAATCCTCTCCTCCTTGAAAAATAACTTGATGAATGAAATCCACTACACCAACCATAACTTTCAGAGTTTCTTTCTAGAAATCCCTAAAGGGGTTGTGTTAGTGCTTATAAAGATCCATGGGGTTGGCTTGATTGGATTGGATGGGTTGTGTTGAATGATTTCTGAGGTGGTTTCTTGAGAAGGTTCTGTTGAGTTACATGGGGGGTGGGTGAGTGGAGAGATATATGAGGGAAGGTGGTGGGGGGAGAGATGAATTAAAAAACAAAGAACTCTGCTTTTCTCTTTTCCCTTCTTTCTTTCTTGCTACCTACCTTTTGCTTTCTTCTTGTTTTTTACACCTTTCTTCTTCTTTGGCTTTTTGGGTTTTATAATTTTATATATAGGAGAGAGTGGAAAATAGTGTATATATATATACACAGGTAGATACTTATCCTCCTTGAGAAAAATATTTTGTTTTCAAACAAGGACAGCGAGCTTTCAACTCATTACCATCTCTAGATCCATCCGTGTCCTTGGGAGGGGCTTTTGAAAACGTCGAGGAAACGCGTGAGGAAAGAGAGCCACCCATCCCTCGCTCTCGCTCTCGCTCTCGCTCTCTCTCCCTCGCACGTTACTTTGACGTTTAGAAAAGCTGCCTTGGATAATTTTATCTTAGAGAGGGATAAAGGGTCACACCCCCCTCCCTCACCCATTTCCTCAGACATTTAGAAAAATCGTTACGGATATGCATAAGACCCTGCTACAAGTTTTCAACTGTAAAATAAATAATAATAAAAAAATATAACTTCAAAAGAGTTTAATTTCTTAACGAAATATATTTCACTATAACCACTTTGGAGGAAGTTATGATTAGGACCCATGCACCTCGTTGTCAGTTCCTATTTGCCCAAAAAAAACTTGTAGAAGCAATCATCGAGGGGGTCCCTTTCATATTTGCATCTTAGAGTGTGTATGGTTGGATGCCTATTCTATGGAATTCACGAGAATACCATTAATTTAAGGTTAAATTGAGATAGTATTTATTAACTACTATTAAATTTTGTGATCAATGATGAGAATAAAAATTTTATAAACATAAAAATCACACTCTTTTATTCCTTCAAAGTATATGATTCTCATGTTCATGAAATTTTCATTCTCACAAAATCTATGGTTAACCTCAAATTAGCTTAGATGTAGATGGTTCATTCATGAATTTTCATAGAATATGATTCCATGCAACCAAACACATACTTAGGTAATTAAGATAATATCTTTTTTTTTTTTTTTTTTTTTAATGATTTTTCAGTGTTTGTAGGGGCATTCTCTTCTCCATTTAGTTCAATTTTGGGGTTTTGTTTCATGTCAAATTTAGTGTTTGTTTGCATGTCTTGCTCCAAGAATTTCTCATCACCTCCATCCACTTCCTATTGAACTCTTTACTTGCTATTAAACTCTTTAGAAGAGTGGTGTTGGACGCGGGGCACGATTGTAACCATTAAGGGACTTTTGTTTTATCAAAAAAAGTAAAGTTAAATTACCAACTTGGTGGCGGAGCTTGTGAAGGTATTTGGAAAAAGACCCAATTGATCATAAAATGGGAATTTTATCTTAGGATTCCTAAAGCTTTGATAATATCCTACATCCTTTAAAAATAGACTAGCCAAGGCCTCTAGGACGTGCAAAATGTTTAAAACTTGTAACATGTGTGACACGAAACATTTACAAGTAAATTAACTTCTACTTTGTTTGATTGCAATAGACAATTAGATTATGGTAAATTCTGAAATATGATAGTTGATTGACGCATGAAAAATCTATATACAAATCATTATCAACTATGAAGGGGAGCGCAGATGGACAAATTATTTTGCACTTGATTGATTACCAAAAACAACTAAACATTCTCTTAATTGGTTAATTAGTACTCCACCCAATGCTTAGAATTGACTTCCATTGTAACCCAAGCAAATGTTTTCCATGATATTTTCCTAGCCACCCAAGCCCAACCTTACTCGCTAGCTTTATACATTACTAGAAGCATCATGTATACACCATTTTTTTTTGTGTTATATATTGAAATGTAACAAAATCACACCAATTGTTCATTCTAATATCTGTATTTGCAAGCTAATAGTTACTCCATGGCGTCCTAAAACTAGTAGCATTTGAAATATTTCATTGAAAGTCACAAGTTACAGCATTTGTGTTAGCGTGCGTGTGCATAGCCGACATGGAGTAACTAATATTGGTAATGACAAAATAATAAAATACGACTAAATTTGATTATGCAGTGAAATTACCACAAAACCTGTTGAATTGCCGGAAGATCCCATTCAAAGTGGTGGAAACCAATTATAAATTACATTTACACAACCACACATTTCTTATGGACGTGCAACATAGATTAAATATATTACAGGAAGAAGGAAGAAGGAAGTGACACGTCCGTGTTTGAAAGAAAGCTTGAAGTTGAGATTTTTTTTTCATATAATAAGGGAAGTTAAACGTGTTAATTATGAAATGATTTGGTCAAACAGTACTTGGCAACCCATCCATATTGAGTTGAGACGAAAGGGCGGCAAGAAGACCAGAGATGAAGAAGAGGGATAGAAGTTTCTATCTATCGATATTTTTGCTGTCATCTATTTATGTACGATATTATTGGTCAAACATATATATATATATATATGACACATACATCCTTTACATGGATCAGCTGCACATACGTACCAGATTGGGTTCAGATGTTGTGTCGTACATTACATTATTGTGATCGTGCATGTAACAAGAGACAGACATCCAGGAAAGGGCCGCCTGGAATGTGACTGTGTGCATGTGTTGTCCACCTTATTGTCTGGCTCGTTTTCTCTATAAACAAACAAATACATACATAGTCATAGATAGATAAACTATCAATCCATAATACAATGTAACTTGGGTCTTGGATAGATGTGATTCAATGGCATTGATTGTTAAAATGTTAATTATGAGTTCAAATATATATTATGCATGATCCATTATGAACTAGTAGGGACTAGGGATGGCATGGCATCATCATTTACTAGTGTGGTTTTTTTTTTTTTTTTTTTCCATAGATTATCAAATGCATCATTAAACCATAGCTTCAATATATGAAGGTAATGTAATCCACATTTTTAGAAGTACTTTACTTTATCCACAAGGAACTAATACTCTCATATATGGTTGGCGCAGTCATGTATGTTAATATAATCAATATACGGGTCCAATACACAACCTTCAGTTGTCCCCTAAAATTCCAAAATGTGCCTTCTAATCGAGCTTAATTGCTTTTTAGTACCAGGCATGCACATTAAAAAAAAAAAAATCAATAAAATGTAAAATTCAAAGATGGCCGTTAAGGACCATTCAATGTAACAATTATTTGTTTTACTCACTACAACATTTTATTGAATTTCAGTCAACAAATATTAATTTACTTGATCCAAAACCAGGTTCAGCAATTCCCCAGTTTCGATTTTGGTCTTGATTGACAGCAGCAGCAATTGTCTCCACTTGTTGTCCCATAGATATGCATTATTATGGAACTTTCTATCATTTTCTCACGAGTATATACATCATTTTCAACAATATGGGCCTTTTTATAATTGATATATATATATATATATATATATTTTTTTTTTCCAAACAGCTAGTTGAATCCTAACTCGCACGTGAATCTTTATAATGTGGGCACCCAATAAAATCAAATTCAGAAAAAAAAAATGTTGAATTAATAGGGCAAATCAATGGACATACAGCATACTCTTCTTTTAGCAAACAGAGCAACCACCTGATTTTATTTATTTATTTATTTATTGTTATTAATATTTTTAGATAAGGTTTTCTATCATTCTTCTGGTTAAGGCTGGATTATGGTTTCCGGAAAGTTATTCTAGGAAAATTATTTGAATACAACATTTGACTAAAAACAACCATAACTAAGCAATAAAATTGATCAGCGTATTATGGTGCAATTCAAAAGATGTCCGCTTATCTTGTGAGTCGTCCCAAAAAAAGAATATCTTAGAATCCTATCGAGAAGGCATGTCACCGTTCGATTAGACTTGGAGTTGAGACCAGAAACGCAACTGGAAGCCGGTTTGAAGTTCACCGATTGACCTAAGTCCATGTCTACTACATTTGAGAAAGCTAGCTATAATCCCGATATAGCAGTAAAAGTTTGACGTGAAAGCAGCCATTCGGATTACTGGAGAGTAGTTGGATTTTGACCTGCCTGCTTCCAGGTACGAGACCAAGCCAAGCTACCAAGCTTTGATTCTTCTCCCTGTAACCCGGTACGAACTAAGCTAGCTAATAGATAGGTAGAGTCCGACCACTCCTGCTATTCCGCATTCAAGGGACTTAACTAAAAAATGATCCTCATTTCTTTGAACTTTTGCTTTAATTACTAGTTTGAGCTGCTTATACATATAAATAGTTATTTGATTGTATGTGTAAAATCATTGATAATTGCGAGGAAAGAGCACCAACGTGCAATATTTGCGCTTTAAATAATCCATGTTTGAGGAGAGGGACATTGTGCAATATTTATGCATTAAAATAATTGTGGTAGAGCATACCAGAAAATTCGAGAAAAAAATAAATATGATAAAATAAACAAAAAAAAAACGAAAAAGAGAAATGAAAATTCAAAATTTGTATAAAGAAAATTGACCTTTGACTCAAAATAATTATCCCAATTAGTGAATAAATTGATGAATGTGCGAAAGAAGTAAGTATGAGCCTGCAGTATAGTTGTCCTTCATTGTGCAACTGTGAATTATTTAAATCATAATTTTGGCTTGATCAACATGTTCACAAAAGATCTTTATTAAAGAGTGGCGATGACAAATAATTATTGGAAAATAAAATCTATTTATCTACTTTAGAGTTAGGATTTCGATCTCAAATGTCTGCACAATAATTTCACCCCCGTAGAAATGTTAGAATGAATAGGTTTGTTTGTCGGAATATCTCTTCAGCATGTAGATCACCTTTACAAACCCACAAATGTTGTATGCAAGTTCATGATACCATCTCCAATTTTGTACTTCATATTTAACCTTTAGCTATATATATATATATATACAAATTTCTAAGCCTATAAAATCTCAACCCGTTTCAAAATTTATAAGTCGATAAATAATTGTGTCTAAATTCACTGAGTCCCAGTGTCCCGCCCTTTTCAATATATTCAAAGGCACAAGGCTATATATAGTTTTAACAAAACTGATATTATACGCATACATAATAAGCTAGCAGCCAATGTGGGAAAAAGATTCTGCTAATAGATAATTATTTATCAATTTATTTTCTTTCCATGTCCCTTCCGAGTTGGGTGTTGATGGTTTCTCTTTGATTTTCCTACTTGTTTGTCTTTCCAGTGTTCATCGCCATATTCATGGTTATTACAAGCTTAGGGTTAGGAACACAATAGTATAACTGTGGAATTTAACATTCGTGTTGCCAACTTTTTTTTTTTTTTTTTTTTAACTCAACCTAGAGTTTTCCAAAACCATATGATGTTTGAGATCCCTAATTCTAGGCAGTCAAACTTTATAGTCAGGTTTTGAGTTTTTTACATTTCTGTTCCTTCTATATATAATGTTTGTGTTTTAAAGAGAAGGGTAAAAAAGTAAAAACACCTAAACCTGACAAAAAATGGCTTTAAAGCCTGACTGCCTAGACAAACTCGTTTGAGATACATGAACTCATTGACATAGATATGACATCTGAACAAACTTTATCAAATTTATTTTTTTTAGCCAAATTTGTTTTTTAACTGCCAGTTTAGAAGCCACTTTTCTCTCACTGTACTTTACTCCCTATTTTACGGGGTTAGAAATTTCAGAAAATAACCAATGAAAATCATGTAATTACACCTCTAGCTAGATGAGCCCTTCTAGGGAGCGATCCCCCTCGAGATAAGCAATGCCATGCATCTCAAGGTGGTTTCGCTTATCTCGAGGGGGATGGGCATCCCTCGCTCCCTAGAATTTTTGCTAGCTAGATATGTCAAATGGTTGGTTTGGTTCAGCAACCTATAGCAATTTTCAATTCTCATGCCAGATGTTTGAAACTCTTTTCTCCGTTTTTCTTACTTCAAAATCTACTTTCCCTACCTAAAAGTTAGTATTTCAGTCGGTCATGCTGAACTTACAAGACAATTTCAACATAAGCTCCATGTGCTTAGAGCATAAAGTTTCTATGACATTGATTCAAAACAATTCTTGACTAGCTAGAGAGTTATGTCCATTCTAATCAACATCCTTTTCAGCTTCAATTCTTGACTTGTCATGTTCCCATTCATGTTCATGTATGGGCAAAACTAGAAATGGGTTGGGGTGGGTAGTTTTCCATTCTCATAAACTGTTATTAAAATTTTCATTTTTTTCAAGTGTTATTGATAACTGTTGGTGAAATAAATCGAGTATAAATTGAACAGAAGTTTTAGCCAAAAAAAAAACAAATCCTAGAAATGAAAATTCTCAAACTAATCTAATCTCCATTCAAATGTGAGCTAGGAATGTATAGACTGATGATTTCCACGAGTTGCAAAAAAAAAGAGTTTAGTTTTCGTTTATTGTGTTTCTACATTGTGCATATGAGGTTGAGTTGGATTTTGAAATGTATTTTCCCACAATGATGGTATATGTCTACCTTTCATCTTCATGCAATGCAATCTAAGTTGGAGGCCAAGGTAAATTAAGAACTCTAGCAGTTTTCATCTAATTGTTGACATGGTAGCAGTAAAACTGGTCTTAGTCCATCCCTGACCTGCTATTAGGGTGTCCGACTCTTCAATTTAATATACTGAAACTGAGAATCCAAGAGAAGAAGATCCTTCAAGAGACATGTCCATAGCTTGATAGATCCATCTCAACCAACATGTGTATGCCACTTGAAAATTTTCATCAGATCTTCCTGATTGGCCGCCAACTACTCACCCTCATTTGTTGAGCTAGTAGGACATGGTCGAAGCTATTCCATATTCCATATTGAGTGGAAATTATTAGAGGTTCAAATTCTGCTCCTAATTTTATTAAATGATAACAAACGTGTTCAAGTTTGATAGCAGGAACGTGAAATCATAAAAAAAAAAAACTCTGGACCGTCTGCACTATGGTGTAGAGATTTTGTCTTGACAACTATGTCGAAAACCAGAGCTCTGCATTACATGGCTAATCACGCTTTTTGATAAATTACGATTTGCCAAAATACATGAATGGGTTCATTCTGAAGTGATTTTGTGATAGGAGTTGCTTAGAAAGACTATTTTTTGTTAAAGCTTTCACGAGTGAATTAAGGGTCAACATTACTATTATTTTTCTTTTACTTTGCTTAGAAAAACTATCTCATTCAAAATGAAAATCACGAGTGAACACTTTCGTCTGCCCTTACTATTATTTTTCTTTTACTTTGCATCTACAATACTAGATCAACATTTTATGCATCATAGATTCACAAGTTGATGTTTCATAAACCCAAGACCAAACAATGGAAAAGGACTAATTAAGGGTCAAATTAAATTAGATCTGAAGGACTTGTTCCATGAGAGAGAGTGAGTGAGACAGCCAAGTCTAACGCCTAATACTAAATTTACGCAACCAAAATCAACAAAGCCAATGCCACCCACGTCATTTTCTCTCCAGCTAACCAATCAATCTATCTATATAGTAATGTATGTAGACTTGTCTAAACATGAACAATAGCTTCATTGTGTGTGAACTTGAATTGATAGATAGGTCCAATCTTCCAACTTTTTAAGCCTGCCATTTCATTTAATTAAACATTGGGTTATTTGTCTTTATAAGCAAACCCCATTTTTATTATTTTCTTCTCATATAAAGTCAAAACCTACATTGACACTATTGTTTATGAAAATTATTCCAAGTCGTAGAAATCACGGGAGGTTGAACCATCGTATCGTCTGGTAGGTATATAGTTTTGGAACAAATACAAGGTGTAAATATTTATTGATTGACCATTTTAGTTCTCCGTAAGTTGTTGTAGAGACCCGGTCAGGTTCATATATATATATATATATATATATATATATTAAGGTTTAGAAATACATGAGAAGTCTCATGTAGATATATATGTTGAGTTCTAGTTTGGTTCACTCAGCCTGATTTTCCTTAATTGGTTTTGTCACAGTTACTTATTTGTTTGTTTGTTTAATAGGTCGTAAGGTTGAATGTTCGTCTCATCATATAAAGTTTCTTTCAATGATATTTTGCAAGTTGTTATTTGACTGTAACTACACGAGATTACCAGTTGATTAACAGGTCAGAGACTTGCAAAGCTGACGCAATCTAATGAATATATAAGCAATGTATTTTGTATCGGTCCAAACCATGACAGAGTTTAGTCGGTATTTCTTGAGAGCAAGCATGATTAGTCTAGATTAAATGAATGTACAAACAAGAAAATTGGCCCCCATACGAAAGTAACAATTACCCAGAAAGTCTTGAATTTGAATTTCAGTAAAACAAGTCCCCATTTTGACACCATTGTTTACCAGAAGTAGATATCGTCATTACGGCTAAAATACAATTGCAAATGACCTCTGCGCAAGGATTGTGATTTTGTGAAATGTTGGGAAATATTTCTTTTTTAAGGTCTCTAAATTTGAAGTGCTGAAAAAGAATAGTAAGTTATTTCGACTAGGTTTATTTATTTATAAGGCATCCTGCAAATATTATATATAATTAATATGATTACATAACTATAGTGTCCTGCACTAGTTCCTGATTAAGAGTTTTAGGAATAAAGTTACAAGACCAGCTAGACAGACACAAGTGACCGGATGCTACAGACTATAGGCCGCCACGTCCACCGCGACTCTACACGTCGATCCTCCATCTCAGAGTGCTAAAGAGCGTGTAAATTCCCAGAATCTCCTAAGAGTAACCCCAGATGTCCAATTTCTTGCCTATACAAGTAGTAGAGCAACTTCCGCAGCAAAGCATTCGGCCATGGTACTATCTGTAACCTTGCCAGCGATCGCATCAGCCAATCTAGCATGCACCCTCCCAAAAGTGTCAACCGCCAAAACACCAAAAGCTCCCTGCTGAATGGATGAAAAAAACAGGCATCATAAGATACAACAATCATATCATGGGAGAGAGTGTTTGGAATTGTTCGGGTCCTAAAATTAAGTCTGTGGTCCCTGGCCGCCCTAAGTTGGTCATGAAGCATGCAAAGTCTGGAAGTTTGTTCCTCATGTAGAGGATCTGAGGAAAGGTTACTGATTGAGTCCATACTGGTGTCATGGGTTTGATTGGTGCAAATTGCATTTTCAAGGACATGGTGTAAGGAAGTAGTTTTGTCAGGTTGATGGTTACTTTGAGATGTAAGGAACCACTGTTTTGCCACGTTGACCATGTGTGATTGATGATCTGAACAAATTTTTGGGTGGAGAACTTGTGTGTTCTAAATATCAAATCATTTTGAAGGTTCCAGATAGAAAAAAATGACCACTACAAATTGAGATAGCATCTCATCCCTAATGAGGGAATGTGCCCCCACTGTTTCCTAAAGAAACATAAGAAAGGCAGTAACTGATTGGTCAGGGAGGTTGGCTCTTTCCCAATTAAGAGGGAGAAGGGTGAGAAGCCATAGTCGTTGGACCACGGGACAAAGAAACATGAGGTGTTCAATGTTCTCAGTTTGGTTGTGACAAAAATGACAGTAAGTATCGACCGAGACATGAACCCGGGTTAAGTTGGACAAGGTCGGCAACAAGTTTCGGGAAACTTTTCATAAAAAGAGAATGGCCATAGCAGGTGTCACGGACTAGTAATCCGTGCGGCACTAGCTATCCAATTCACTAGTAAGCCTATGAGTAGTTACTTTGACGGGCACAAATATTAACTTGAGAATGCACAATATCAATCTGTAGACAATATAACAATGCACAATAGTCAGTAAAAGCTCTCATTCACATTAAATAGATTACAATGGGGAGGAACGTTCGGAAGGATGTTGCTCAAGACTAGTTCGATGCTATCGATCGATGGAAATACAAGTTTGAAGTTGAAAAGCAATGCAAAGAAAACAATAAAAATGCTAGCGGTACAGTCTGGCCCGACTATGCAATGGAGGCAACACGTCCTCACAGTCAAGAGCTCAAACCTTCCCCCTATAATATAGATGCTAAACATTTGGGCACTTTTCAAAAGGGAACATTGAGTTTTGAGACCATTAGGAAAGTCTTGAAAGGCCTCTGAACCTTGATTTCCCTAACCAATGGTACTAGTCCTGACACTCTCCCACACTCAATTCGCTGACGCCCTCGCAGCGAACTTTTCCAAGTACTCTTCCAGTTTTGAGAGGTATGGTAGCAGATGCTCGACTGGCTCCCAACTGATCTCTGAAGGAGGTTCATCCTGCCACTTGACCAAATATTCTCTATCCGGGCCTGTGTTGTTGATGAGGCGGTCAGCTAAGATTTCTTCCACTTCTCGATCTGGCTTAGTAGGATGCTTAGGCAATGCTCGGGTAGATACATTTCTTGTGGGATCAGCGGTATCGGCATGGTAAGACTTCAAGTTACTTGCATGGAAGACAGGATGGGTGAAACGGAGCTAATGTGGTAACTTGACGCGATAGGAGACTTTGCCTACTTTCTCAATAATCTGTACCGGTCCCTCATACTTGCGAAACAGATTGTTGTGTGCTCTAGCTGTACGTTTATACTTGTTGAACATATCTAGCTTCACCAATACCAAGTCCCCGACTTCAAAAGGATCGATTCGTCGGTTCTTGTCGGCCCATTTCTTCATGTGACGGGAGGCTTTCTCAAGATAGGCTCGAGCAACTTCAATGTTTTTCTGCCAGGCTTTGACAAATTCAAGAGCTCTTGGGCTGGGTCCTTGGTATCCGGTCAGCACTGTATGTGGTGTCAACGGTTGCTGACCAGTGACTAATTGAAAGGGGCTGGAGTGAGTAGCTGAGCTCTTTTGTAAGTTGAAACAGAATTGTGCAACATCAAGTAGTCCCACCCAATTTTTTTGGTTTGCACTTACAAAATGACGAAGGTATTCTTCAAGCATAGAGTTAAAGCGCTCAGTCTGACCGTCAGATTGGGGATGTTGGCTTGTCGACATATTAAGTTTGGATCCCAAGAGCTTGAACAACTCCTTCCAGAACTTTCCTGTGAATCGAGCATCACGATCGCTAACAATGTTTTCGGGCAGTCCCCAATACTTCACTACATGCTTGAGGAACAATTGCGCCGTATCTTCGGCTGTGCAAGTTAGTCCGGTCGGCACAAAGGTCACATACTTTGAGAATCGGTCAACAACTACAAGGATGCTCCTGAAATCCTCCACTTTCGGTAACCCAGTAATGAAGTCCATGGAAACACTTTCCCAAGGACGAGTTGGAACAGGCAGGGGCTCTAGTAAGCCTACTGGTCGATCTCTTTCAACCTTATCTTGCTGGCAAATAAGACATGTTCGAACATAGGCCATTACATCCTCCTATATCTGCGGCCAATAGTGCCCCCTCTCTAGCAATGCAAGTGTCCGTCTCCAACCTGGATGTCCCGCCCAATGGGTGTCATGGCATTCTCTCAAAAGTTCTTTCCTCAAACCAGAAGTTCTCGGAACATAGAGGCGATTACCAGTTGTGAGTATTGCTCCATCTTTTATCCAGAACCGTCGAGTTTTGCCCTGCTTGATCAACTCTGTAATCGCCTTCGCTTGTGGATCCGTCTGTAGGCCTACTTTGATCTTCTCCAAGATGGTGTGACTCGGACCAGTATGGGTTAGCACTGCAAGGTCTGCCCTTCTACTGAGTGCATCAGCTACATTGTTAGTGCGCCCTGGCTTGTATTCCAATACTAAGTCAAATTCTGCTAATTTTTCCTGCCATCGAGATTGCTTGGAGGTTAGCATTTTCTGAGTAAGAAAATGGCTTGCTGCAGCATTATCCGTTTTAACAAGAATTTGAGATCCCAAGAGGTAGTGTCTCCACACCCGTAAACAATGTACAATGGCTAGCAATTCCTTTTCCTGAGCTGAGTAACGAGACTCTGTATCATTCAACTTTCGACTCTCATATGCTACCGGGTGACCATCTTGAAGTAAAACTCCCCCTAAGGCATAATCAGATGCATCTGTTTGTACTTCAAAGGGCTTGGTGATGTCTGGCAAGGCCAAAACTGGATCTTTCATCACGGCCAATTTCAAGTCTTGGAATGAAGCTTCACACTGCCTATCCCATTCCCATGTTCGGTCTTGTTTCAACAAATTTGTCAGGGCAACAGCTCTCTTAGAGTAGTCCCTTATGAAGCGACGATAATAGTTTGTGAGTCCAAGGAAAGAACGTAGTTGAGACACGTTCTTAGGAGAGTTCCAATCATGGATTGCCTGGACTTTCTCCATGTCCATCCGAATCTTGCCATTGCCAATAACATGACCCAAGAAATTGATCTGGGTCTGGCCGAATGAGCACTTTTCCTTCTTGACAAAGAGATGATTATCTTTAAGGATTTGGAACACTTCTCGCAAATGATGTAGGTGTTCTTCTATAGTCCCACTATAAACCACAATGTCGTCAAGATAGACAACCACAGACTTGTCCAGAAGGTGACGGAACAGGCCATTCATAAGGGTGCAAAATGTAGCTGGAGCATTGGTCAAGCCGAAGGGCATTACTAGGAATTCATATGACCCATATCTAGTAGAACAAGCAGTTTTGGGTTTGTCACCAGCAGCAATGCGGACCTGATGATAACCTGATCTCAAGTCGAGTTTTGTGAAGTATCTGGCGGATCCAAGTTGGTCGAATAAGTCTGCAATGAGCGGCAACGGGTATTTGTTCTTTATAGTGACTTTGTTCAATGCTCTATAATCAACACAAAGGCGAAGACTGCCATCATGTTTCCGCTGAAAAAGAACAGGTGCCCCATAAGGTGCTTTAGAGGGCCGAATGAATCCTGACTCCAACAAGCCATCTAGTTGTGTTCTCAATTCGGTCAGCTCTGGAGGGCTCATGCGATATGGACTACGTGCGGGTGGCTTGGCACCAGGGACTAACTCAATTTCGTGATCAATGAGCCTTCTGGGAGGTAGATTCTTTGGCAATTCATTCGGCATCACTTCGCTGAAGTCAGCAATAACTTGGGCAACTTCCTCGGGGATTTTGCTAGTATCATCTTCCATCTCTAGCTTTGCCACAGCTAAGTATGTATCTTCTCCTTTGGCCAAGCCCCTCTTGACTTGGAGCGCCGACAATATTCTATCATGAGTTGTTGGTCGAATTGAGGTTGGTACAATGCGTAGTCTGGGTCCGAAAAACCCCAAGGAGTCCATGAAAGGTAATGGTCCTGCTGCAGCTCCTCGGAAGAATTCTTGGCCAAGAATCACCTTAAAATCATCAAGTGGAACGGCCAAGAAGTTTGATCTTCCTTCCCATGGACCAACCTGTAGTGGCACAGCTCTAGCCATACCATTAATAGAGATTGCCTCAGAGTTGACAGCTTTCAACTTACCCACATCTCCTTCTAAGTTCAGACCCACACGTCTAGCTTCATCTGGGGCAATAAAATTGTCTGTCGCTCCGGAATCCAACAATGCTTGGGAAGGGAACCCATTGATAGTGATGCCGATGTATTGTAAAGCCTTCTTGTGTGGGTGCTCATACATTTCTCCTTTGACAGCATTGAGCTTGCGTAGAGCTCCCATTTGGGAGGTCTCACTGTTGGTGGGGTTCGAGCTCGATGCGGTCGGGTTAGAAGGTTCTGCTTGAAGCAAGGACATTAATGAGTGTAGAGCTGGTTTGGATGGACATTTGCCTGTTGGGTGATCCCTGCTATTGCAAAGAATGCATGGGGCAGGGGCAGATGGTCTCCACTGCCCAGAGTAGTTTTGCCCTCCTTTGTTGTTGTAATTTGAGTTGCTAGAGCTGGCATTCCAATTTTTGTTGGAACTCCAATTCTGGTTGGACGGCCGGGAATTATAGTTTCCTCGATTCTGACTTGAGTTTCCCCAGTTTTGGTGAGGTGAGCGAGCATTCGACCCTGAGCTTGAATTGGTACTGCCAGTTCTAGCTGTGGAGTGATTGAGCGAAGTGGATCCAGTCATGGGCATATAATCGCTAAATCTTTCTGCTGCCGCAATAGCACTTGTAATATCTGTCACCTTCTGCCTTTGCAATTCTGCTTGTAGAAGCGGCTGAGCTTGTTCCATGAAACAGAAAACTTTGTCCTTCTCAGACATGTCTCGAATATCTAGCAAGCAAGTTGAGAATTGTCGGACATAGTCTCGAATATTGCCTGTTTGTTTGATGGTGTGGAGCTTCCTCCTTGCTAAGAAATCAGTGTTCTCAGGCAAGAATTGATTTCTGAGTTCCTTCTTGAGGTCTGCCCAAGTTCTAATAAGGATGCGACCTTCTTCCATATCTGCATATTTGGTTCTCCACCATAGTTTCGCATCACCTGCTAAGTACATGGTCGCCATGGTAACCTTGGCTTCTTCTGATTCGGGGTTCACTGCGCGAAAATACTGCTCCAGATCAAACAAGAAGTTCTCTAACCCCTTCCCATCTCGTGCCCCAGCATATGATTTTGGCTCGGGTACTTTCATCCTGGGGTGATCAGTCGTCCCGGTGGCCTTAGTAAGCAAGCCAACCCTTGCAAATAAGTCCTCCAACTGTAATTGGAAGTCACTCATCACCTGAGCTGTGGGGTGAGGTGACTCTTCCATTGCGACTGTTCGTCCCTCTAAGTTATCAACGTGCTCGGCCAGCGAATCCACTCTGTCTGCCAGTGAAAAGAGTCCATCCAACCGACTAATCTGTTCTCCCAAAGTGTTCAACTGGTCCATTCTGCTTTCCAGTCTATGCATTCGACTGGCCTGTCGTTCCTCCATAGCGCTAAGGCGCTCATTCACTTCCTGCATCCTGGTTTGCATTCAACAAGCTCTGGCTCTGATACCAACTGTCACGGACTAGTAATCCGTGCGGCACTAGCTATCCAATTCACTAGTAAGCCTATGAGTAGTTACTTTGACGGGCACAAATATTAACTTGAGAATGCACAATATCAATCTGTAGACAATATAACAATGCACAATAGTCAGTAAAAGCTCTCATTCACATTAAATAGATTACAATGGGGAGGAACGTTCGGAAGGACGTTGCTCAAGACTAGTTCGATGCTATCGATCGATGGAAATACAAGTTTGAAGTTGAAAAGCAATGCAAAGAAAACAATAAAAATGCTAGCGGTACAGTCTGGCCCGACTATGCAATGGAGGAAACACGTCCTCACAGTCAAGAGCTCAAACCTTCCCCCTATAATATAGATGCTAAGCATTTGGGCACTTTTCAAAAGGGAACATTGAGTTTTGAGACCATTAGGAAAGTCTTGAAAGGCCTCTGAACCTTGATTTCCCTAACCAATGGTACTAGTCCTGACAGCAGGGGCCTTGATCCATCATAGTTCTCTCAATATTTTGGGAGGAAGAAGCCTGACCTGGGGTCCTGAAGTGGAAGTTTCCAGATTTGAAAGAACAAAGGCCTTGGTGACACCTTTAACAGAAAAAAGGCCCCGTTTGTCGAAATTCCAAATTAAGGTGTCTGAATCGGTGGAGGGGCGAATGACGATATCTAGAATATCTTTTGCCACGAGTTGTGGAAATAGAGATGAGATGATGTCTTCATTCCATTGGGACATGTGATTTACATCTCAAATCCATAGGTCTTCGACTAGTTATTTCGAAGTATTTCGTGTTATGAAGCAAATTACATTTTTTCAATCAAAATAGTTTGTCATTTTTCGTAGATTTCGATATTTTCGTTTAAAACCCATAAATTACGAAGCAAATTACAATTTTAGGAATACTTAAATATTTAAGCTTCATTTTATGTATCTATATATTTATTAGTTTAATTTATTTGTATCGTAGAGATTCTTATAGTTTTTTTGTACTTCTGGCAGTACCTAAGTATCTACTTCATTTATTGCAGACGACTAATCTACTGCCTACTAAGTGGCTTTCTCATAGCACGTACGCGTAACTACATTCCCTGGCCTACATCACACAAGCTCCATATCCTTGTCTGAAGTTATACAGATGTTGCCATTTAACAAGCTATTTCTAAATGCTTTTTATCACTGTTGAGTTTGAACTCAGTAACTGAGATTGTGTGATGCATCCAAAAGCAACACACAATCTCGTACCTTACCTATTACAAGAGAAGGGTAAAACCATTTCTACCATCAACTACACGAACACTAAACAGTTGTAGAAACATCAAGTTGAGATTAAACTAAATCCAAGTATATATCTCAATAATACATCTCCAATTTTCCTTCAACTTTTTTACCCCACAGTAGGCCGTGTTCGCAGCAATTCCCAATCCCTCTAAAAAGTTGATCCAAGTTACACAAGAAGAGCACATAACTTTTTATAGTTACAACTAGCAAAACAGCCGACTACGAAGTCACAACTTGGTCAGACACATGAGGTGTATAGAACTTTTGGAGTTGAAACACACAAAAATCTTTGCCCGCCCTTATAAAATGAAATTGTACCAACTGCTGGATCTTGTCTGAGTTACTTCCACGTACAGCCTCAAACCTATTTGTCTCAGGAATAGCAAGGCATCACGGCTTCAACACAACTATCTTTCTGCTTGGAACTGTACTTTCCATCAATTACTAGCATAATGTCTCAATTACCAGCATAATGTCTTTGTCTCCGTTAGTGTCCATCCTTATGGTCTGCTAAGAACCAACTGAATCCTTGTCTGCATAGCCATCCATTTTTCTGCTTGTTGGTCATGCCGAACCACATTTTTGTTACCCAGAGAAGTACAGTTCTCAAGAAGATCCACGGTTATAGGAGATTTCCTGTAAGGAAAAACTTGAAAATCACTTCAAAGGAAATGAGAATTTTCACATCCACATAGTATCCGTAACCCTTGCCCTTTAGTAAATGAAAATATTGCTAAATAAAACATACGTACTTGATCTTTGATGAGAAAATCATTGCCAGTAGTCTTCATTTTCTTTGGTCTACATGGATTGCCTATTTGTGTTTCTTCCTCATCTTCATCCAAAAAGTTCTGATCTGATACCTCTGCAAGAATAGAAATAGCAGATAGATATCATTAAGGAATTTGAAAGAAGTTGGCAAGAAGTTAGAAAAAGACCTAGAAGCAATTACAGAGCATATCTTTTGGTACTCCAACTATTGGTTCTTGAATGAATAACAAGTTAATGCCTATTTGGAAAGGTCCAATTCAAATCATCCAGGAACCCCAAAAAAAAAAACAAGGTCTTCGACTGTCTGTGCAAGGAACTACAATAAGCTAGAAAGCAATGCATAGTTAAGAAATTTCGTAGGTTTTGAGATGTGAATGTGCATATAGAGTGTCCACGGAACAGGTGAGACACTGTCAGATCCAATCGAACAACTGGTGATATGGGCTTTGTTTATAAAGTCCAGTTAGGGTCTGGCCCAACAAGGATCAAATCTGATAAGTTCCCACACTTTCTGGATCTGACCAATAACTCACACTTTTTTTATTAGATATTATTATACATATTTAAACATGTAAATCGATAAATTTATTTTAAGAACAACCCCCCCCCCCCCTGTAAAAGTAGAAAACAGATATAGAAAACATTGTTAGTAGGCATGGAACATCTGCAACATGCATTCTCATTGCTAATGTAATATTGTAATATATCTACAGAAGTGTATAGCTTCATAGGTTTGAAGGATCCAGACCCGGATCTGAATCCTATCCAAACCAATTCAGATTCCTAAATCAATAATTCATTTTAGTTCAGTATAACACTAGAACAGAGCAGGATGTTTTTCTTTTAACAAGAAAGTCCAGCTGTTGGCCAACAGAATTGTACATTACAGAAGTTGCAATCTCCAACCAGGACGCAACACAGTCAAACTTGAGACTCTGTCACAAGTGTTTGGACTGGAAGAGGAAGAACTAAATTGAAGTGTTAATGAACGGTGTTGCAGGAATGATAATCAGGAAAAGGTATGCTACCATGTGCTGGAGGCACATCACCAACATGATTAAGGCACAAGCAAAAGACATGTTGAGTGCATGAAAAAGAAATCCTAGAGATGAAGCTAATGGGAATGTCCTAGGCACAATATTCAAATGACTGGTTCAAAAAAAATATAGACATGATATTTAAAACCTAAGAACTTGAGAATGGAGTTTTGAGGGTTTAGCAATTGTACTTGTAAACTCCAAACTTTATGCTTATTATTGACATAAATACGAAAAGGAGAAGCCTATTTGGAGACAACAAAGTCACCTGTAGTGTTGATGGCATAATTCTCATGATACTGCTGGGAGTAAAAGTCATGAAACTTCTTTGAAGATGTTGTTTCCTCAGATAATGGAGTCCTCTGCCACTTCACCACTTCACAGAATTCTGTCTTACACTCTTCAGAGTGCATTGGTTCAATACTCAAAGTGTCATTATCTTGCAGATAAGGCAATACAACTTCCTGGCATTTTCCAGCAGATCTGAAGCGTCGAATCCATTGGTTATCCAGAAGAATACGAGACTCATCTCCATTGTCGAATTTAGATTGAGCTCTACCAAAATTAATCTTCTTCCAGCAGCCAATTTGTTGCACCTTGAACTGAAAAGACAATGTCAAAAGAAGGGAAAACAAAAATAAATAAGTAAATACAAGAGATGTTGGCTATCTAGAGGAAGGTATATGAGTATAGACGAGAAAACAGCGAGAGTAGCGTATAACCTGGGTAGAGCGGGTATGGTTGGTGGTGTCTGATTGTAACGACATGTTAAGATTCAATGGGTTGTCCTCTGAGTGCCAACCAAGCATATCCTCAGAATGGTATTCATTGTTATGTAGCTGTCTAACAAATGAGGCTTCCATAGATTTGAGATACAAACTGTGTTTCTCATTTGTCCATTCTCCAGATATAGATTCATCCACCCCAAGGCCCTGACTTGAACAAAGCAATCTCTGTGAGCCCATACATATTTTCAAAAATTAAAAGATCTTGAAACAATACAAGAAAATATATTCCAGATCAATTGGTTTAAGTATCAGTACTCAGTAAAATGAGTAGCGATAGAATCGGCCTTATGTTTTGGTGGGACTGGGAGCTAATTCAAAGGAAATAAAAAAAGGGGGAAGTTTTTTATTTAATTAAGGAAGTATTGTCTTTGTAGCAAAGTATTACAATTAAGGTGTAATGGGACTATGGGAGAGCATATTATGGGAGATATTATTTATGGTCAAGCAACCCCTACACCTCCCTTTGATCTTTGATCCATTCTTGGTCAAGCAAAATCGGAAGACATACATCCGGATTTCAAGGGTGTGAAAATTGGGCTTTTCATATTGAATTTCTTGTTTTCTAGCTACACTGAAAAATATTTCTATCGCATAATACGGCATGCACAAACCATTTTACGAGGATACATTTGGTTAAAAAGGTGCATGAGAATACAAGATGCCACAATCACACTCCACCGATTGTCCGTAGACCTCGACAACTTGATATGTCATAGATCTCAGTTCTCCAACAGTCTTTTAGACAGATGGTATTTTAGCATAATATCAAACTTTTAGATAGATGGTATTTTAGCATAATATCAAAGCTTTGGTATGAAGTGGTCTTGCATTCAATTCTCACACAATCCTCAACCACTTCATATGTGATGATTTTCCTTCTAAAGATTTTGGAGTAGGTGAGAATTTAACAAGCGCCAATATAATTGTGGTGTATCCAAAATGGTAACATGAGGAAATATCTAAAATGAAATTGCTAAAGCAAAAATGAAATGCTAATAAGTCTTATCATAAATTCGTAACCAACCCAATATTACTCTTGGAAGCCTTAAGTAACCAGTCTTGCAATCAATGTTCTAAAAAGCGGTGGGCGGTGGGCGGGTGGCGAGCAGGTGTCTAGCGCCCAGAGGCCTAGGCGAGCACTTAGACGGCGCTTAGGCAGTTTTAGGTTTTGTATTAGAACTTTAATAATTTACAAAAGTTAAGCATAATACGTTATTAATTACATCCAATTTAATGTCAAGATATATATGCAAAATTTATAAACATGAAAAATTAACAATCATGAACAAAATTTATTAAAACTCAAATGACTGAAGTTGGTCATGATTAGTACTTTATACAAAGTTGAATTTGTGGACAAATATCCAAACCTACTCTTTTAATTTTCTTCAAATTGCATGAATGGCCTCAGTCATGTTTGATAAAATCTACATTACTAAAATTGGTACCGACAGATCCTTTGAGAATTCCATTAAGTAATCATCAATTGCTACTTCAGAGATATACTGAATAAAAAACAATTACATTGTTTCTTTCCAAAAAAGGGGAAAGAAAAATAAAATAAGAACACAATCAGCCTTATTAAAAAAAAAAAACGCCCAGACCCATCTAGGCGCCTACCCGATTTTTCATCCTACTCAGCCATTAATCTGAGCGTTTCTCTAACGCCTAGCGCCTAGGCCGTTTTTTAGAACACTCGGCTGTTACTCCTATTGTTCACTTTGTATACCTACTTGCAAAATATTGCATAAATAGTTCTTTGAGGGTTTCAGTGTGAACAATAACAAAGAAAATTTTGAGAATGAAACTGCAACTACTGGAACATATCTACCACCTTACTAAACTTAGATTGAATAGACACATAAAGATTTGAGACCCTATGGACACAGCAAGTCATTTCACCATCTCAAACATAGTTTCATGCATCTTTGGATTATTTCAACAAACTACTACTTTGCATCACTTCTGACAATATTGAAACACAATCGAGGGAGGGAGCGAGGGAAAAGGGGCGAGGGATGGGTGGCAACCACCCATCCGCCTCGAGATAAGCGCATCGAATTGGAGATGCGCGATGGCGCTTATCTCGAGGCGGATGGGTGGCTACCACCCATCCCTCGCTCCCTCCCTCGACCCCTAGAATTTTTCCACAATTAATCTTCCTTTTTCATCAAATCTTAGAAGGGAAATTCTAAATGTCGAGGGAACCAGCGAGGGAGAGAAGCCGTTCATCCCCCTCGAGATACGTGCAAGCCCGTGTCTCGAGGCGCTTTCACGCATCTCGATACATGACACACACACTACCATCATCACTCGGAAACATGACACACACTACGACTCATCGAAAGTAACTATGCAATTAGTAATTATTCGTCCAGTAACTATCTTTTTCAAATCCCTCGTATCTATTCGTACACCTAAACCACGTATAAAAACACTTATCTTACTATAACATTTATTTACTCTACAAAGAAAAATCCCTCCAAATCTTTTGTAAACATTGCGGAGTCAAATTGAAAGCCTTCAGAACTACAAACAATTCCAAGATTTTCTATCCATACTATCGATCTGACCATGTAGAACAATTCTCTAAAAATAGTCACGCATCAAACTATACAAAATCAGTCTAGAAATCGAAGAATCAACAAATCTGAACTAAAACTCTAAACAATCTTTTCGTGACAAGTCTTACACTCACCAGATCTCTCGAGTTCTGCCTAGTGAGCTCCGACTTGTCCGAACTCATCCCGATCTGATTTCGCTCACCGTGCTTGACAACCGTGCGATCCGATCTTGCATCCTTGAGATACTCATCCATATCTCTCTCTCTACGTTCGCAAATCTTCGCTACATTTCAAAGATGGAGAAAAACCTGGTTTCGTGTGTTTTAGAACAAACAGAGAAAAGAAAGGGGCGAAGAAGAGGAGGCAATTGAGAACCCATTAAATAGTTCGACTTGGCAAGAACCCATATTTACGCTTTTACACGTGTTGCCTTTTTGTGCGCTTTTGCCACGTCAACTAAAAGGTAAGGAGAAAAATATCTCCCTGTCGTCCAACGATCTTCCAGATATTTTTTGGAAAAAAATCTGACTTACGTGGTTTGTTTATTTAATGCTCCGTCCTTCAGAATGGGCCCACATCTTAGGCTTTTGTTATGGACCGCACCAATAATTCAGTTTCCGGTACAGTGATGAGGGTTTGGCCCAGTCTGGGTCTACATCAAACCATGGGATGATTTTACGGGCTCATCTCGTATCCGACTCCAAATGGGCTTAGAGATGGGACGGTGTACAGCTCGAGGAGAATCGGATGGTCAGTTGGCAAGATACTGTTCATCAAGACAACTTTTAGGGGCTTTGTTCACCGGGACCACTTTAGGTTTGATTAATCTGAATTCGATTTTGAGAGCAAAGCAAGGGAAAATCTACTAACAGATAGGACCGAAGTTGGTTGTCACCAATGATATGCTTCCATCTGATATTTTTGGCTAAAATTGTTTCTGTTTGGTGGACAAATAATTAGATCACACATGTAGAAACGGTTTGAGTGATTTTGCAAGGGCGAGTAAGGTTTTAACTTTTAAGTGAATGTCGGAAAATTAAATGTCTACAGATATCATTCTAACCTTGATGATACATCAAATAATACTATCATCACGACCATACACTTGGCAAAAATCATTTATTGTAAGTCCAAGCCAATTCACTAAATCCAAAAAGGGCGGATCCAGTTGATGATACAGACCGATCACCACGGCCGTGCACGTGGCATAAAGTCTCATCACGAGAATACAGCGCCCGATCTATTGGGCCAGCTCATAAAGCCCTGAAGGATTGAGGCCAATTATAGAAACCCTAGGGCTGAACAAAAAATCGATCAAACCGACCGAACCGATCTAAACCGTTCAGATCGGTTTCGGTTTTAAAAAATTCAAAACCGAAGTAGTCGGTTCGATTTTTATGTGATTTTAACCGACCAAACCGAACCGACCGAATATATTATAAATAATATATATTTTATATATAAATAATACAATATGTTTAAAATAGTCGGTCGGTTTGGTTTTATTTCGATTTTAGTCGGTACGGTTACGGTTTGCATAAATTAGAATCGGTTCGGTTTCGGATTGGTTTTGTTAATGGTCGGTTCGATTTCGGTTTGAAAATTTTAAAACCGACCTAAGTCGGTTCGATTAACGATTCGGTTTTCAACCCTAAGAGACCCAGACTAGGCCCACCACTAAGAAGGTGTAAACATGATCCGAATCTAGGCCCAAACGAATCAAAGCCCAAATCCATGCCCGATACATGTTCTCTCATAAAAAAAAGAACGTTACACCAAGAAAGAGCCGTGGAGGGACTTACACATCCACAAACACATCTCCATTAAGGAGGAGACTGCTACAAAAACATCTCATTCTGTTGCGCCTCACATGCTTAAGTCACGCAGAGAGTTAACTACGACTATTATAAAAGGCAAATTGAACATTTGACAAAAGTATGCAACATTGACTGAGTTTTGTCCAGATTTACATCCTTCTCCAGCTGAGTTACTGACTTAAATATCGGAGTGCCTTCAGCCACAAAAAAATTGTCATTGGCAGTCTAACAATTGTTTTGCAGGTCAAACTCACAGGAGGACGATTTTTGGACGCATCAGTTTGGCATCGTCCGTGGGGAACCACGAGTTTCCTTTTCTAAAACAAAACACTTGTGACAAAGCTCCCCACAACCTAGCAAAAGACTAAAGAAGCCATCAGAAGGAATAATATGCAGTCTACAAATCCATAATTTAGTAATGATCATGACAACTCTCCCACTGACACATCGCTAACGGCTCAAGGAGAGGATGCAACCCGAAACATTGAACCAATAACATCTGAGAATGCGAATCCGCTACACGCAATAGTTCAGACAGCCCAAATAGCCGTCGGCGCTGCCACAGACCCTCGGGTAGACTTACCCGTGGCCTAGATGAAATACATGACATAGATGTTGAAAAAAATCACCTAGGAACGTATTCAGCCAGCCGACCCTACTCCAACACCGTCTAAACAAAACTCTACTATCCGAACTCAAGGGAGTGACAAAGTCTTAGCGAAACCCCAAAAGGGAAACGTCGAGAGCAGCAAACTCAACTGAGACAAAACTCCGCAATGCGGCAGAATAGTTGCTGAGATCACATTCAGGATCGGAGTCACAGATCCCAATGTACTATACAACTTGGCCAAAACCACCATTCTCTAACGAACTCATGAAGAAGGCAATGCCGAAAAAATTGATTCCGCCGAAGTTCGAAGTGTACGATGGTACCACTGACCCTACTGATTACTTAAGACATTTCCACCACATGATGGCTCTAAAAGAAACCAAAGAGTCAATCCTATGCATAACGTTACCAATTAGCCTCACATCCACAACAATGAACTGGTTCAACAGCTTGCCACCGAGGTCAATAGATTCTTTTTAGCCCTTAGCCATTGCTTTCATCACAAGATTTATCGAGAGTCAATGACCCTATTACCTTCTGCACATCCGGCAGAAGCCAGAAGAAACAATACGAGAATATGTTACACGCTTCACCAACGAGCTAACAATGATTGATGGATGCAGCGATGACACGATTGCTGCAACTTTCGTTGTCGGATTGAAGAAAGGCACTTTTTTCGACACCTTCAACTTGGAACCTCCAAAAGGAATAGCGGTCCTGCTGAAAATAACAGATAAACATATCTCCCTCGAAGAAATGAAAATTGTGAGGAGAAAGAATGACTAGGAGAGGGAAAACCACTCAAGAAAGCGAGAAAGAAAATATGAAAGAAAATGAGATAACGGATCACGGGAGGACAATAGTCATTTAAAGAAACATTGAAGCGATGGACACACGGAGCTCAACCAGCAAGAATCTAGGAAATCACAATCGACATGACCCAATCACGAGCGAATAACCAGCGTAATGAGAAAAGAGTATAAACCATACACAACCCAAAAAGCAAGCCAGACCGATATCTTAAAACACATATCAAACTAGGATAATGCCAACTGGTCGACCAGGATGAAAGGAGACCCGGAAAAACGAGACAAGAACTAATATTGTTCATTCCACAAGGATCACGAACATGATACCAATGACTGCTACAAGTTGAAAGAAGAAATTGAACATTGGATCCAGAGGGGACGACTAGGCGAGTTTGTCGGCATATTAGACAAACAGTTCAAAGGCAAAGAAAGGGCGGACACAATAGCCACAGGATAAAAAAGAGAATTGATATATGCTCTACACTGCATCCACTCTGGGAAAGAAGCACCTCCCACCCGAACAAACCTATATCGAAGTCAAAAGATCAATGTTCCGAAGATCTTAGTAGCAGAGACAAATTCGACCAAAGTCACTTATAAAGGAACTAACAAACTATCAGGCCTTAACAAGCAGTGCCAAACGAGGAGTGATAATGAACCAAGCTAATAAGGTCATAAATTAGGAGTGGCGGAGGCACAGACACCAACACAAGGATAGACACTAGCAACATAGGAATAAAAGAAGAAACACTCTACAATACAACAATGTCATTCTAGGAGAACAACTGCTAAAATGGTCGAAGAATTAAAAAGTTTCATTTTCGAAACCGACATCTCACAAAAGAAAATTTGTTTCATAGTAGAGCTAAGAAAAACAATCGTCGCAAGAAGCTTAAAAGAAATCAGGATGCAAGTCAGATATTCACAATAAACTTCTGGTCTGATCAACCAAAGAAGTAAAAGTTGGACGAACGAGTCGACTAATTAAAATGACTTCGAGTCGACTAGAATGTTGCACAAAACGAAGCAAATGTTGGACAGCCGAGTCAAACTAAAACAGAAACTTCAAATCAACCGAGGTGTCGAGTTAACGAAGTAAAAATTGGACGAACGAGTCGACTAAACAAAATGACTTTGAGTCGACTAGAATGTCGCACAAAACGAAGCAAATGTTGGACACCTGATGTCACGCTCTAATTTTCGAGAAAACAAAAATCCTAAATTCCACATAGGATTATCCGTTTCCCCAAAACTCGGGACATGAAAATTTAATAACAACATAACATTTAGCAGCAACAACTAAAACATAATTTAGAAAATTAAAACAAAAAATATTAATCTAACCATTAAACTCTGACGTCGCTAGCCCCACTAACGAAACTCCAGTAACGCTGCTCATAAATCTTTAAACCTGTGAAATGCTAAATGGCTATGTTCAAATAAGAACGTACCCAAGAAGCATAAACTTACTTGGGTCAGCGAGGTAGCTGGTGTAAGTAATCACAGTTTCCTTATAAATAAAATAAATTACATGTTTTGACATGAAATATTCCAACACAATAAATAACACATCACTAACAGGTAGTTCCTCTATGAGGCAAACATGTCATATTACAAAGTTTTATCATGCTTAAAATATATATTTATTTTACCAAGACTTACAAAGTGAAGGTCGGACGTGGTAAGTCTGACAAAAAAAAAGTTAGTAGACTTACCATCCTGCACAAAACGTTTAGAAATAAATGAATAAAATTCCTAATTTATCGGTCCTAAAAAATACAATTATTTTCAAATAAATACATATCACACTCATAATCACCATTATGTAAATGTCAACCAAATACATTTTACCTTAAGGAAGACATGTAGTTCTCATTCTAAGGTCGAATGAGCATTTAGTTTTTTTCATTAAGGCAATCATGCACATACACAAAAAATCTCGCTTATTTTTCACAATCGTATTACTCTCCTTGTGCCAAACACACCTCACCCAAGTGTGCCTCCCTTGCCTTTGAAACCACTCGGAGCGTACATGTTCCAAGTGGGGTGCTACATCGAGGAACATATCATCTCACCCGAAGTTCAATCCATGGCAAACATTTCCTAAATAATACCGAACTCACATGGAACAACGTACTGATATGCAAGCAATTCTGCATACCCAAAATTATATCACACGTATACAAGCAAGTCTGTATACTAAAATATTTTTTTTTCACATTTTTTTCGGAGTTGTGGAAAAAAGCATAAAAAATCAATTAATCCTCAAAACTCTTTTACGGCGACACTTTGTCAACCATAATAAATCAACCACAATGTTCACCCATTCTATTGGGGAAACAAATAACAGTTTCATAATTACTAAGTCTTAAGTTATACACTTCACAACATCACGCACAAGTCGCTCATATCACACATCAAATGAAGCTCACACTTAGAATGCGTTTGAAATAACCGTACACATATTGTCATAAAACGAATAAACTTTATTAATAAACAATAGACAATAAAGTTATATACATTACAATAAGACTAATCATCAAGCGAATTGGCAATCCCACATACTCCTACAACCTGCTTAAATAATAGCAACATTTATATAAAATTAAAGTTAATTTGCAAACATTCATATACATATAGCCACCTAGGACCTACTCTAATCACATAATTAATTTACAATCAAGCATGTACAAATAATAATAAAAAAGAATCTGACAATAACATCTATCACAAAATTATCAATTATTCTGGGCATTCATGTATTGTATTTTTGTAATATCAGAAAAGAAGAATTTGAGCCCAAAACAAACCAAGAATCAGATTCGAAAATACTTATCCTTCCTGTGTAAAAGAAAGTAACAAAACCCCATTTGAAGCAAATCTAGCTCAAAGTCAGAGAAAACATAAACCCCATCTAACCATAACTCATCATTTTTAATACCCAAATTTGATAAGCCTAAACCAAATCATAAATCAATCAATCTAAGTCCAGCCTAAATGTAAATTCAACTAAACAGCTTTGGACCTAACTATTTAGTCCAACCCGTAATAGTACCCAATTCTTTAATTTCTAAATAATCCAAATCAGTACCAAATTCTAATTCTAGTTCAATTCAGTACCCAATTCCTTATCTTCTAAATCCAATCCAAATCAGTACCAAATTCTTATAAGTCCAATTCAATCAAAGGATTTTATCAACAATATATTATAAACCCAAGTCAATTTGTATTTGATAAGTCCAGTTCGATCTAATTCCATCAACATATTATAAACCCAATCCATACATTCATGATCCCCATAAGCATCAATTACAGACAGCAAATAACAAAACATAGAAAGACTCATTTTTTTTTAATTTTAATTTTAATTTTAATTTTAATTTTAATTTTAATTTTAATTTTAATTTTAATTTTAATTTTAATTTTAATTTTAATTTTAATATATAAAGAAGATAAGAAGAACTCACCTTTATATATCCAAAATACTAACAACATACATAATAAAAAAAATCAAATAATAATCAGTATCAAAAATTGAATACTTCGACAGAGTTTAACTCACTATTTTGTCGAAAATCACAAAATTGAAGCAAACTTTTTCTCTTCGCTTTCTTTTCTTCTACATAGGTTTTTCTTTTCTTCTGTGTGTGTATCCAAAGAGAAGAGGTGGCTAGGGTTTTCAATTAGGGATTTACTAGCTTTAGCTAAACACACCCACCACTCCTCTTTTACCCACCACCAATCTAAACCTAGGTCCCAAAATTCATATCATAAAGTACTTACATATTTGTAAATATTACCAATAAATAAATATTATTAATGATTAAAATAGTAACATTATATTGGAAGTGATTTGGCGGGTATTACAATATACACACCTTAAAAGAATCTTGTCCCGAGATTCAGAAGGTAAGAGAGTAATGCGAATATTAAAAATGACATGGCACACAAAATGATTAATTTAAAATATATTTTCAGATGAAAAATTACTCGGATTTTATACTCATAAAAATTTCACATCAAACAAAGCAAAACACCATACATGCATACACACGAGGCTACTACATGCATATACCTATATTATTTTAACTAAAAATTAAAAACAATAAATTGGAACACTATGTACAAAAATATTATTAAGGTCAATGAAAAGTACGGGTGTTACAATATATACACCTCAAAATAATCTCGTCCCGAGATTCGATAGAGAGGGTAACTAGGAAATTAATTTTATAATAAGCCAACACCTTACCGAATAAAACAACACTAGAGTCAAAATAATAAATCATTCATTAATATATTTTCTACTAATCCTATTTAAGAAACAAACCACACATCACATGGACAAACAAATAGCTCAAGCATATGTCCATAACTTCATAAAGACAATCACACAAAGATATATTATAGAATTTAATAAGTATTAAAAATACAGAGTGTTATACCCGAGTCAAACTAAAACTGAAACTTCGAATCTACCGAGGTGTCGAGTTAACGAAGTATAAGTTTGACGAACGAGTTGACTAAATAAACTGACTTCGAGTCGACTAGAATGTCTCACAAAACGAAGCAAATGTTGGACACCTGAGTCAAACTAAAACAAAAACTTTGAATCGATTGAGATGTCGAGTTAACGAAGTAAAAGTTGGACGAATGAGTCGACTAAATAAATGGCTTCGAGTCGACTAGAATGTTGCACACAAAACGAAACAAACGTTGGACACCCGAGTCAAACTAAAACAGAAACTTCGAATCGACCGAGGTGTCGAGTTAACGAAGTAAAAGTTGGACGAACGAGTCGACTAAATAAAATGAATTCAAGTCAACTAGAATGTCGCACAAAACGAAGCAAATATTGACACCCGAGTCAAACCAAAAACTTAAACTTCGGATTTACCGAGACATCGAGTTGACGAAGTGAAAGTTAATAGGTAAAGTAACTCCAAGACGACTGGAGCATCACACCAACAAAACAATTCGAACGAACGAATCAATTGAGCAAAAAACAACTTCGTGTCATGACGAGATCGAAAGACGATTCAACAAAGTAGAAAAACGAACGAAATGGCTTTCCACAAAATTCGGAAACGAAAAACACAAAATCAAGACATTTGTATTGAAACATGGGGAAATTCAAATCACCAAAAGATTGCTACAAATATATCTGTGAAACATCAAATACGAATTATCAAGACAACGGTAGATGAACAAAGTCGATACCAAGGAAAATAAAGAAACTGATTCTTGTCATTCAAAATCTATTCGATTACATTCAGCAGTAGCTGTGGAAGACTAAGGGAAAAGATCTATAACGTCCTCAACACCACTACTTGCAGGAGCTGGACCACTAACAAGAACTCTCTCTTCAGGAGGAGGAAGCGATTTTTCAGCCATTGGGACGCTCGGAGGATCTTCAGCGTCACCTTCCACGTCCTCGAAAGTCTCATAAACCAGATGACGATACTGGGATAAATCGACACCAAGACCCTCGATATAGTCCAAAAATTCAATCCGACCATCAACAACGCGTTGCTAGTTTGCCACCTCCATGACACAGATTTTATCCTTAACAGAAGCAAGCTCACTTATTGCAGCAATAAGTTGGCCCTCGACAGCAGTGAGCATCGCGGAGGAATCAACCTTGACCTCACTAATTAAAGACAGCAATTGCTCCACCCTTTTCTTAGCAATATCGCGATTGTTAGAATGTTCTATCATGGCCCGCGCGACTTCATCATGAAATGCCTTCTCAGAAGAAAACTCTTTATCCACATCGAGCAAACGGGTGCAGATGCCTTCTAGGTCAGCTCTCAGGGATTCGAAGGCGACCATAGATCGATCCCGAGCAACCTCAGCCAAATTGGTTCGTTGAGAGTATCGCGCTTTTAACGCGTCATACTGGTAAAGAACATGGGAGAACACCAGCAGCAGTACTGAAAGCTCCCTCTCCAAAAAAACAATGAGACTGTGATTGACCTGAT
This sequence comes from Berberis vulgaris, assembly GCA_963556465.1. Taxonomy (NCBI): domain Eukaryota; kingdom Viridiplantae; phylum Streptophyta; class Magnoliopsida; order Ranunculales; family Berberidaceae; genus Berberis; species Berberis vulgaris. The sequence goes on along the minus strand of OY747134.1, from coordinate 65,693,702 downwards.
GACTCAAACCCATCACTCTTGCATAGGCAAGACGACTCATCCCCTCCATTACAAGCCTAACACCATCCTCAAGATGAAGGTTTAGATTTAGCACGTACATCGAAGGCCCCTCCACCGACCGCCTGTGCCATTCATTTATCAGCTTGCCCGCACCGTCCTGCACACCAAAGCGAGCGAACCAACAGAACTTCCCATCCGATTTGACCCGGATCTCCTCAGAAGAAGGTTCCTTCCAACTGACTCGCGAATGAAGAATGCGAGGATCAGGTAGTATGGAGGAATTACCACCACCCACTGCTGGGAAAAATGAGGAAACAACAGGAAAACCTCCATCACCCTCTCGTTGTCCAGCAATAGAACAGGCAACAACAGACAAATGCAAGTTAGCTGCGGAAGAAGGAACCTCCATCCCTCCGTCAGCAAGAGGGGAAGGAGGAGGACGAGACTGAAACTCAAGGGAAAAACCTAAACTGCCAACTTTTTCAGATTGAACAACAACCAACTGGAACATCTTATCATCCAAGGACCGAGGATCCTCATCGGAACACTTGACAATGTTAAGGCCACCGTAAGCAAAGAGAAACTTCTTTTCACCATCGTCCAAGGGAAAAACAATATCCTTCTCACTCCTCTCCAGAGCCAGTTTTATCTCCTTCGCCTCCTGTAGAGAGCAACAGTCCTCCCTCGAAGGATCTCTATCCACAAAATCCGAGTAAAAAGTCGTGCGATGCACAGAATCAACAAGCCGTTATTTCTTCAGCACATGGTCGAAGGACAAAAACAACCGCTTCGATGGACTAACAAGCCTTGCTACCTTCCTCTTTCTAGAAAGATCGGTAACAGTGTGGATAAGAGCATCAAGATCCGTAACATCAGGGTTCACTTTCTGATCAATGACCACTTCATCGACAACACCATGGGCATCAATCTCCACAGCCTACCTTTCAGTCAACAAAGCCCTTTCGGCTCATTCATGATGTATAAACCACTACGCCTCTCCATATCATCAATGAGATAAGACTCAAGTGGGATCACCGAAAGCCCCAAAAAGCGCTCACTGATAATATGCTCCTCAGCAGTCAATTTCATATTCCGATGTTTAAGAGGAACTCGGAAATACCATACTATCAGAAGACCGCACAAACTAAAGTGGCCAGAACATATAGACGCATAAAACCAATCCCGTGACCGGCCCCAGATGTCATCATTAAGATTACCAAAGCACGTAGGTAAATACAGAAAAATGTATGATTGGGCCTCACGCTAAACCTCACCAAGGAATGCAAGATTCGAGGGGTTAAAGAGATACCAGGGAGAATGACCCTAGCATACGTGGCAACCATAAACTTTTAACCATTCGGCCCCATTTGAGTAGGAGGAATGGTCAAGAAGTTTAGATATGACCAAAACAGCTTCGAAACAAGGAACCGGAACCCGGCATAGAACATGCAAGGATAAATGGTGATATATCCTTTCCACGAGCAACAAGGACTGTCAATTTTGCGAGGAAGAATGATTTCAAGATCCTCAGGCAAAGAATAGTTGGAACGGACACTATCCAGAGTAGCCCGAGAGGCTTTGTTTGGAGAAAAATGAGCTTCACAAGTGGAAAGCTGACCACCAACCAACATGTCGCCAGCAGCCATCGGAAGTAGGGAAGAACGAACGAGTAAAAAGAGAAAGTAGAAGGAAAGAAATAACACTAAAGATGGCATAAAGAAATAAGGAAAGTAGCAATCATACCTTTTAAGTAACCAGGAAATGAAGAGACTGCTCAGGGAGCGACATATGAAACATAATGGCGCATTGAAAATATGGGCGAAAATGAACAGACAACGAAGTAACCAAGACGATCAGGAAATTAAAAGTTATTAGTCATCAAGTTCAGTGCAAAAAATCAATCAAAATACCGACCGCCACACAGTTAGTGGATATGCAAACATACCCACTAAAGAGGGGAGTAGCTGATGATACATAAAAAAGACTGATCATCACAGTCGTACACATGGCATAAAGTCTCATCACGAGAATATAACACCCGATCCATTGGCCCACCACCAAGAAGGTGTAAACAGGATCCGAATCCAGGCCCAAATGAATCAAAGCCCAAATCCACACCCGATACATGTTCTCTCATAAAGAAGAAGAACGTTGCAACAAGAAAGAGTCGTGGAAGGACCTACGCCTCCACGAACGCATCTCCATTAAGGAGAAAACTGTTACAGAAACATCTCTTTCCGTTGCGTCTCACATGCTTAAGTCACGCAGAGAGTTAACCACGACCATTATAAAAGGTAAAGGGAACATTCGACAAAGGTATGCATCTTTAACTGAGTTTTGTCCAGATTTACATTCTTCTTCCAACAGAGTTACTGACTTAAGCATCAGAGTGTCTTCGCCCACGAAAAAGGTGGTCTTTGGTAATCTAACAATTGTTTTGCAGGTCAAACTCACAGGAGGATGATTTTTGGACGCATCACCAGTCATAAAGCCCAAAAAGGGTTCATCAGAACAAATCATAGTCGGAAGCCCAAATCCAGGCCCAACAAAGCTCTCCCTTAAAGAGAAGGAAAGTTATAGAGAAAAGGGTCGTCGAAGGAGTTACTCTCCCAAGGACGTGTCGTCATAAAAGAGGAGACTGTTACAGAGAACGTCTCCCCTTGATTAGCCTCACATGCTTAAGTATTGTATAGAATTAATAACGACCACTATATACGGTAAAGGGAACATTCGACAAAGGTATGCAATTTTAACTGAGGTATGTCCAGATTAATCTCCATCTCCAACAAAGTTACTGAGTTAAGCATTGGAGTGCCTTCGGCCACCAAACATGTGGTATTTGGTAATCTAACCTTTGTTTTGCATGTCGGATTTACAAGAGACAAGATTCGAATGCATCAGTTTGGCGTTGTTCGTGGGGAACAACATTTTTCTATAAAAAATAGAGTTTCTAGTTGGAAACTTCCTTAGTTTTAATCAAAAAAAAAAAATTTTGGAACAAACAAAACACTCTACAGACCCCCAACCCAACAACAATCAAGGCAACCCTTCCACCGGTGAAACTGAATTACCAATAGTGTTGTTTTAAACCCAACGACAATCGGGTTAACTGTGCCAAGTAACGCAGTGACGACACTGTCACAGATCCCTGCGTGGATCAACTCCTGGCCCAGATGGATCATCTGACCAAAGTGATAGACAAACTCACTTAGGAGCGTGCTCAATCTGCCGACCATGTCAAAACACCACTGCAACAAAACTCCACTAACCACGTCAGAGAAAACAATGAAGTTCCCGCAGAACACTGACGAGTGAATCTCGAAGGCAACTAACCACAAGAAATGGACTCCAGAGCGATGGGATCCCTACCCAAGTTAAATTCAGGATCGGAGTCACATATCCCAACGTGTTGTACGAATTAGTCCGACCATCATTCTCTAATGCACTCATGAGGACTCCTCTACTGAAGAAGTTCACTCCCCCAAAGTTCGAAACGTATAATGGCACTACCGATCTGACAGACCATTTGCGACACTTCCACCACATGATAGCCTTGAAAGACTTTGTGTCAAACCTTTCCAACCAGTTTCTCATCCACGACAATGAGCTAGTTCAACAGTCTACTGCTAAAGTCAATAGACTCCTTCCAACTGTTAGCCACTACTTTTTTTACGAGATTCATCGACATCCAGCGGATGAGAAAGGGTCCACACTACTTGCTACACATCAGGCAAAAACCTGAGAATACCGTCTGGGAGTACGTTACTCGTTTCACTGATGAGTTAACTATAATTGATGGATGCAGCGACGATGTGGCCATAGCCACCTTCACCTCCAGATTGAAAAGGGATCATTATACAATTCTCTGAACCTAGACCCCCCCAAAGAACATGGCCACTCTATTGAAGACCGTCCAAAAATACATCACTCTCGAGGAGATGGTGGCTGCTAAAAAGAAGAACAAATCTAAAAAGAGACATGTTTCATCTAGTCGAGAGATGAGGGAAGAAAGACAAAGAAACGACAGGCCTTGGGAGGAAAATGGCCAGTAAAAAAAACATCAAACCAGTGACAGGTCTGAGTTCAACAAACAAGAAGCCGGAAGGCTGCAACCTGTAAGATCTAGATATGAACGGTCAACAAATACAGTCAACGCGACATACAAACCATTCACGACTTTGAAAACAAGTCGAGCTGAGGTCCCGAAGACCATGGCGAAATGGGAGGACGTTAAATGACCACCCCAAATGAGAGGAGATCCAGATGGGCGAAATAAGAACAAATATTACTTTTTCGACGAAGACTACGGGCATGACACTGATGACTGCTACAACTTGAAGGGAGGAATTGAACACCATATCCAAAAAGGACAACTCAGAGAGTTCATTAGGCGAGAAAAGTTTAAAGGGAAAGAAAATGAGAACGCTACTACCAGATCAAATGAGCGAACAAGGGAGCTAATATACATCTTGCATGGCATAACTGGAGAAAATGAGTTATCCAATCGATCTCGGAAGTGATCAATCTGGGATTTATGAAAAACGATCCGATATCCAGAGCCTTCCATACAATGCGCCAGAATGACACAACGAACTCTGACCTTCTCCAACGAGGACGTGAAGGGAGTTCATTTCCATCATAACGCCGCTCTAGTGATTTCAGTACTAATAGCCAAGTGGGAGATCAAAATAGTATTGGTCAACATGGGTAGCTCGACCAACCTTTTGTACCTAACAACGTTCCGCAAGATGCAATTCACTAAAGAAATGCTCTCACCCAATGATCAACTAGTAGTGGGTTTCAGTGGAGAACAATGTCGTCCACTCAAAATAATCCAATTACTTGTCGAAGCAGGAGAACCAGGTTGACATCGAGTCTTATTGACAGATTACCTTGTGTCGACGCTCCATCGGACGTCCTTGGATACACGATATGGGTGTAGTGTCCTCCACCATGCATCAATGCCATAAGTACCATACCGACGACGACGTCGGGATAATAAAAAGAGACCAGCCAGCTGCACATGAATGCCATTATGCAGCAATGAAAGCTCCACACAGATAGCAATCTTCACACATGTAGCAATCACTGCAATGACTAGAGGATCCGCTGCAGCGACCTAGTCGAACAGACTACGACCTCCAGGACGACAATACGACTCCAACAAGTCTAAGAGATCGACCAAATAATAGACAACTAGAAGAAGAAAACCAGTAGTCTACTTGGGCGATGGAGAGGGAAACAAAACAGTTTGGATTGACATGAAAATTCACCCAGAATTAGCCATGAAGCTGATCCCACTGCTAAAGGATAACCATGACATTTTTGCCTGGACAATGAAATACATGATGGGAGTCGACCCCTCTGTTATTACTCACATATTGCAAGTCAATCTGGACAAGAATCCAGTCCGACAGAAATGAAGGTCAGTTGCCCTAGAACGCAACCAAACAATAAACTAAGAGGTACATCCTCTAGTAACTGCAAGGATGATCATGGAATATCATTACCTGGACTAGCTAGCTAACACGATATTGGTGAAGAAGAAGAACGTCAAGTGGAGAATATGTGTAGATTACACTGATATGAACAAAGCTTGCCCGAAATACAGTTTTCCATTCCCTCGTATAGATCAAATAGTGGATGCCACTACCGGACACGAACTCATAAGCTTCATGGATGCATACTCTGGTTACATACAGATACAGATGCACCTGCCCGACCAAGAAAAAGACGTATTTCATAACAAAAAGATGTACATAACGTTACTGAATGATGTCATTCGGACTGAAGAATGCAGGAGCTTTATACCAACGTCTTGTCAATAAAATGTTTACAGACTAGATAGGTAAGACAATGGAGATCAAGAGCTTATGCAAAACAGACCATATCAATGACCTCGAACATGCCTTCTCCTAGCTCCGAAGATACAAAATGAAGCTGAATCCGGATAAATGTACATTTATAGTAGAATCAGGGAAATTTATTAGATACATGGTCAATCAAAGAGGAATCAAAGCTAATCCAAAACAGATACAAACACTTCTCAACATGCAGTTGCCAACTAACATAAAGGGCGTGCAAATCCTCAATGGCAGAAGAGCAACTTTGAACAAATTCATTTCTAAGTCATCAAACAAATGTCTACATTTTTTCAAAATCATGAAAGGAAATAAGACGTTCAATTGAAATGAAGAATGCGAAAAAAATTTCAAAGCATGAAGGCATACATGAGGAGCACAAAACTGTTGTCAAAACCGACCACAGGAGAAACACTGTATTTATACTAGTCCGTGTCAGACCATGCGGTAAGCTTAACATTGATACGAGAAAAGAAGGGCGCAGAAAAGCCAGTATACTACGTCAGCAAAACACTTACAAATGCACAGATTAACTACCCAGCTTTGGAGAAACTGACACTCACTCTTATTGTATCTTCAAGAAAGTTGAAACCATATTTTTAAGCTCACCCAGTCATTGTCATGACCGAACAAGCACTTCGGTCAGTACTGCACAAACCAGAACTATCCGGAAGGATGGTGAAATGTTCAATAGAGCTTGGGCAGTTCGACATCAGCTACGCTCTTAAAACTGCAATAAAAGCTCAAGCATTAGTGGACTTCATCGTTGAATTCACAGGCAACAATGAATGCCAACCAGACAACAATCACAAAGAGGAACAAATCAAATGAACTATTTACAAATGTATCCTTTGCTGTGACAAAGCATCCAACGGGTCAGGAAACAGAGCTGGAATAATCCTGTATAACTCGGAAGGCGCAACGTTGGAAAAGGCAATAAAATTCAGTTTCAAAGCCTCAAACAACAAAGCCAAGTATGAAGCAGTGATAGCTGGGTTGCAGCTAGCCAAACACTTGGGAATAAATGAAATTAACGTCTTGACTGACTCCAAATTGGTGGTCAATCAGCTGAACGGTGAATTCCATGCCAAAGATGCTCGAATGAAAGTCTACCACCAAAATACTACCACGTTGATGGAAAGTTTCCATGCTGCAACCATTCAGTGATGTGCAAGAGCAGAGGGTGAAAGAGCTGATGAACTAGGTAAAGAAGCATCACGAGCTGAAGAAAATGATAATCTACTCGTCACGATATAGGAAAGTGCCATACTGGAAAATCAATTGCAAGAAGCATGTGCAATGGGTCAGGAAAACAACTGGACGACTCCAATCCTAGTATACATAATCAACGGATAACTTCCAACGGATAAGATGAAGGCCAGAAAGTTGCAAAACCGAGCAGTACGGTATGCACTGATAATGACATCTCCACAGAAGATCTGCCATAGGACCGCTGCTAAGATACCTCTCACTCGATGATGCTAACTATGTTATGCGAGAGATTCACCATGGTATATGCGGAAACCATCCAGAAGGAAGAACATTAGCCCACAAAACTCTAACACTAGGGTGTTATAGGCCAACAATGCAAACAGATGTAAATAAACTCATTCGCACTTGTGATAAATGCCAAAGATTCGCCCCATATACTCATATGCCAGGCCAAAATCTAATCTTGATGAGCAGTCCATGGCCATTCGCACAATGGGGGATGGACATCATAGGACTGCTTCCGATGTCCGACAAAAATAAATTCCTCATTGTAGCAGTGGATTACTTCACTAAGTGGGTAAAAGTGGAGCCGTTAGCAAAGATAGAAGAGGCTCAAATCAAAAAGTTTTTTCTAAAAAGATATGATATGCAGATTTGGAATCTCAAGAGTAATTGTCACAAACAACGGGAAGCAATTCGAAGGCAAGAAGGTTAAGAAGTTGTGTGAAAACTTGATCATCTAACAACACTTCTCAGCACCCACCCATCCACAAGAAAATGGACAAGCCGAGGTCACCAACAAAACAATCCTAGAGGCAATCAAAAGGAAGCTCTAGTCATTGAGAAAATTGTGGGTGTTCAAATTGCCAGACATCTTTTGGGCTTATAGACAACGAAAAAAACTCCGACAGGGGAAACCCTATTTGCCTTCGCATACGGATCTGAAGCAATGATACCTGTAGAAATTTGTATGCCAACATTGTGAACTGAAGAGTTCCGAGCAGAGGATAACAATAGAACACTGATAGTCAAATTGGATCTCCTCGAAGAGAACCGAGAAAAGGCTTCGATCAAAACAACAGCCTGCCAACAATAGATGGCTAGCTACTATAACAAAAAAGTAAAATCTCGCACATTCATTGTCGACGATTGGGTACTCCGAAAAATTTTACTCAACACAAAGGAACCAGGCTCTAATACCATCCTGTCACGACTCGATCCATATGAAACAATATTGTCCACTCTGGGCCAAACCTAACTACCCGCGCGGCTTTACAACGCGTTTTAAAGCCATGCAGGTAGTTAGGTTGGGCCCAGAGCGGACAATATTGTATCATGTGGATCAGGTCGTGACAGAAGGACCATCCAAAGTGGTTAAAATCAATAGACTAGGAACATACTGGTTGGAAAAACAACTACCACAACCATGGAATGTAAAGCATTTGAAAAAATATTATCAACAAAACTTCCAAGTTTAAATCCTTCATCTTGTGTTCAAGGAACGAAGCTTAGTTAGGACGTCAAACTCAGACAAAAATTTTTCTCGAAAAACACATAGTACGACCAAGGTATCGAGCTACGAGTAAGTTAAAATATATGTATCAGGATAAACAAGTTGGACATACGCATAAAACTTCTGGTCTAATCAACCATGAAGTAAACTTATAAGTACCTGGACATATAAGCCAGACTTGTCTATGATTTTTTTGGTCGACTAAAATGTACAACCTCAAAATACGTTTGGAAATCTAGATATATAAAGTCAGATTTATTAAAAAGCTTATACACGACTAATATGTCGAACCACGAAGCACACTTATAAAAAAATTAGGACAAACAAGTCAGAATTCAATCAAGAATGTCAAAAGAAAAATAGCTAAGTCTAATAAATTAGATGAAAAAACATACTGAGTACAAATGACAACGATAGACAAAATGAGATCTTCAATGATTTTCTACTTTATTAAGTCAAAATAAGTTACATAGATTGGAGATGAGTTAGTAGAAGCATTCAGGAAGAGGCATGCAGATGAGGTTGAATATTTGTGTCTGCAATGCTGCCACTTAGAGGAAGAGACGATTGTTCCCGAACAATAGGGTCAATCCAGAAATTCGAAACGGATTCTTTTTCTTCCTCAAAGACCTGGTCAGCAAAACGGTGATACTTCGATAGAGCCAAACCTTGCGACTCCATAAAATCAAGAAAGTCATTACGACCATCAACAACTCTTTCTAGTCCATCACTTCTGCAGTCTTCAATCTACACTGATTGTTGCAAGCTCATTCTTAGTCAACATAAGTTCGCCTTCAATAGCGGTGACCCTAGAGGAAATTGCAGACTTAGTAGTAGCAAGTTCAGAAGTCAACTGAACAATTCATTCTGCAGAAGCCTTTAGGCTGGCAAAATGCTCAGCAGTGGAACACTTGGCTTCATCACGAACAATTCTTTCTTCAAATAGTTGTTTCTGAACAATGTTCAATCGAGTACGAAGTTTATTCAACTCCATCTCTGAAGCCTCAAATTCATAAGCGAACTTATTCTGAATAGCCTCAGCTTCCTTCAGCAAAGCCCAAACAACTTTCTCATTCTCTATACGATGCGCTCTCAGCGAATAAATTTTATGGACGACGTGAGAAAGAACCAAAGCCTTCCCCACCATCTTCCGCTCGACAAATGTCATCTGTCATGCGCGGTCTTATAATCTGACCCCATTACACCAGCATAAGTGAGGTGATTCATCCCCTCCATAATTTGCTTCATATCTTCATCAAGGTGACTACTAGGCGGATACATGGTTATAGAAGCTATCTCAACTAACCGCCTATGACATTCGACAATGAGATTACTTGCGTCGTCCAACACGTTAATTTTGAAAAAATAGCTGAAATTTTCGTTGGGTTTGATAAAAATCTCCTCGAAGTTAGGCTCTTTCCAACCTACTCATGGATGAATAATAGAGGGATCAGAAAGAACCGAATCTCCACTCCCGAAAGTCGAGTGCACAGTCGGAACGACCTTTTTCTTAGCAACAGTAGCATGACAGGAAAAAGACAGAGAAGCATGCAATTCTAAAGTACCAGCAACAGTGGAAAAAACATGAGACTTAGCACTCCGACCACAAGCAACGACCTGTTCGGAGTTGAACTCGATATCTACCAAGGTCTTCATACTATTCGGATTATTAGACAGCTTGACACCAAACTGGAACATCATATTGTCGATAACATGGGGATCATCAATAGACAACTTGGCGAAATTGGGTACGCCATACGAAGAAAGAGGCTCTTCTCACGATTATCCAAAGGACGAGACACCTCCTTTTTGCTCTTCTCAAGAGTTTGATTTATCTCCTCAAACTCTCTAGCAGCAGGGTAACCAACTTCACCACCACCCTTTCCGAAAGATATCGGATGAGGAGGAACCCTAGTAGTACCATGAACTAAATTGATAAGTCGTTTCTTCTTCGGGACATGACCATGACTAATCGCCAATAGCTTAGATGGACTGGCAGACCTAGTAATTTTCCTTTTTTTTTATTGCTTGAGCCAACATTAACAACATCTCCAATAGTAATAGGAGCATCGAGATTCGTAAGCTTCTTAACGGAGCTCACTTCCCTATCAATGTTCACATCGACACCGCCAACCGGAGAAGTACGCTCCTGCCCCTTGTAAAAAACAATGGCATTGTCGGCACGTGCAATGGTAACTTCAGAGTCTCGAGCCTCTGTGAGTATCGCACTCTCCGTTTCACTCATAGTGTACATGCCACTGCTCGAGACAATATCCGTAGCAAGGAAAGTCTTCACTGTGGCTCGAAGAAGCTTATTGAAACGATCATGAAACTCTTGCTCTTCCACAGTCAATGACAGTTCATTCTTTTTGGGAACTCGAAATGACTGCATAAGATATCTATTGTGTAACTTGAAATAGTAGAAGTGATGGACGTGTAAAACCAAGACCTCGACCTGCCACTATATTCACCTTAAGATTCTTAAAACAAAAAGGAGAATGGAGATAGCAAGTATGGTTATTATTTACATTAAACCCCACTACAGAATGCAAAACCTTGATATTCATAGGAACCCGGGATAAAACGACCCTCGCCAAGGTTGCAACCAACACCTTCCATCCATTAGGACCCATTTGAGCGGGAGCAATGCCCAAAAAGTCTAGATACTCCCAGAAGATCTCTGGGGCTGGAAGCCTAAGCCCTGCCTGAAACATGCCAGGGTATAATACAATGTAGCCAGGCCTCGAACAACAAGGATTGTCCTCATCTCCAGTCAAGATGATCTCGAGGTCGGTTGACAATGAATTGTCATAACGAACACTATCTAGAGTCACTTGCATCGGTCGCTTAGGCGAAAAGAAAGCTTCGCAAATAGTAAGTGCATCACCACTTAGAATCTTGAAGCCAGATATTGTACAGAGACGAAAATAAAGGAGAGAAAAATCAAAGTCTGGGGATGAAGAAAATGAAATAAGGAAATACAACCCTCACTTCCCCTTTATATAGGGTTGAGCAATGAAATACCGCATATGGGAAGATGTGCGAGATACGATGGCTGCACGAAATACCAAAAATCACACCAAAACGAACAGGCGGATGAGACATCAAAGAAACAAACGTAGCAACGATTGTAACGACATTAAATGCGCTTCAATAATGAAATCGAAAATCCAACCGTTGTAGAGTTAACGTAGTCACTAACTAATGGGGGAGTAGCTGATGATACATCAAATAAGACTATCATCATGACCATACACGTGGAAAAAATCACTTATCACGAGAACCAAGTATTTCAAGTCCGGGCTAATTCACAAAGCCCAAAAAGGGCAGATCTAGTAATTAAAGCCCAAAAAGGACCCAATAGAACAAATCATAGTCAGAAACCCAAATTCAGGCCCAACAAAGCTCTCCCTTAAAGATGAGGAACGTTAGAAAGAAAAAGTGTTGTGGAGGGAATTATTCCCCAAGGACGTATTTTCATAAAGAAGGAGATTGTTACGTGAATGTCTCCCCTTGATGAGCCTCACATGCTTAAGTCACACAGAGAATTAATAAGGACCACTATATAAGGTAAAGGAAACATTCGACAAAGGTATGCAATTTTAATTGAATTATGTCAAGATTAATCTCCATCTCTAACAAAGTTACTGACTTAAGCATCAGAGTGCCTTAGGCCACCAAACAGGTGGTCTTTGGCAATCTAAACTTTGTTTTGTAGGTGAGATTTACAGAAGACAAGATTTGGACACATCAAACCTTTTTACCACAATTGGCAAAGTTTATGGTAGATGTTGTAATAGGTTGAGTGTTCAAACTCCATTATCACGAATTAACTTATTAGAGCATTTTCACCCATGGGGTGGAAAGCAATAAACCCAAAACTCATATCCAGGAATTTGGGGGAAAGCAAAAAGATCTTTTTCAGACGCTTAAATCGCGTGGAGAAGTGGAAAGCAAAAAGGGCTGGGAATTGTGTTTTTGCCTTTTGTTGTCTACTCATGGGTGGAGATGTTCTTAGTTAACTAATTTGAGCTATTTATGCACCCGAATGGTTAAAATTGTAAGGAAAATGCTTGATGCCTGTCTAAGTATCGTTTATTCGTAACTAGCCTAACATGGCCAAGTGAGTCAGCAAGACTTCGGTGGCATTTGTTTTAGTTTTGAATGAGTTCTGAATTAACTTTTGATTAGAAGTTGTTATGTTTATTTGAAACTTTTGATTGAGTTGTTTGATAATCTTACCCCTTTAATATTATTAAAAATAATTATATAATATGAACAATAACAATTTTTCGCTTAACCTTTTTCTTCTTAAGGCGAAGCATTACCAATAGTGCTACCAACCTTTGTAATTTCCATTTGATTAGCTTCATTTTCTCAATTTAACTATCTAATTTGAAAAGATAAATAGATAAATTTGATAAAAAAAAAGAAAAAAAAAAAGAATTGTAGGCATGACAACAAAAGATATCAAAATCATCAATTATTTTAATTAAATGAACTTAGTCTATTTTCATGTTTTGTTTTATGAATTAGAGGCTTCATTATCAAATTCCATAAACTTTAGATCCAATTCCACAAACCCATCGTAGCCCAATCCATTCCATTTTGACAAAACAAGCCTATGCACAAGTTGACCATAACCTAAAACACTTACCAACATGTCCCATTTGCAGGACGAGTGATCCCTTCTATTTGTCTTCATCCATCCACTACTCGCCACTCCTTTCTTTCTCCTTATTTACCTTCCACATTTCCTTCATCAAATCGGAAAAGAGAATAAGATATCGAAATTGCTGAAAGTGAGAGGGAGACATGGGCAAAAAAAATGTTGATAGGAATGTTTTGGGAAATAAAGAAATAGCCAGAATAAAAAGTTAGGAATAACCAACCCCCTTGGTTTTTACTCAATTCAAAAGTTTTAGTTCTTAATCAGAAGGTCTGAGCAAAACGTCCTGAACATGACCCCATCCAGAACTTAGTTTCTTATTAGAAGAAAAAAGAAACACTCCCTTCAATTAGTTAAACTGAAATATCCATTTCTTTCTCCAAAAAGTCTTACTAAGGCAAAGTTGTAACTTGTAATGGTGGAATTTGTGAACCAATGCAATGATAAAGATGTTATATCGATCGATTGTAAGAAGAGATACATGCAAAAAATAAGGAATTTCTTTCGGTATCTCTTTCGATTTTACTTCCCCAAGTTCACCTTATCTAGATTTGAGTTTGCTATATGTGTTAACTCACCAACTAGTAATACATTGACACCATTTTTCAATTAACTAATTATAACTCAACCCAAAACTAAAACTCAAATCAACCCAAATGTTTTGCTTGTATCATTTTCCTTTTTCTTTTTCCTTTTCGCTAGTAATGCTTGTACCATGTTAAAAAAAAATGATTGCTTGAGATGCAACCTTATTAAATAAATCCCTATATTCAAGCCATGTAAATCAACATTTGCAAACATAGTTTAGACCACAATCTAAACCTGATGCAAGTTTTCTTTTAGTGTCATGCGCTCTCTTAACAACGAAGCCTCAACAAACTATTTAATTGGTTCATTAGTTTTGATTACACAGTTAAAGTTACACAAATTGTCAAGGAGATTAACATTGCGAAAAATGGTTTTTTTAATTTTAATAATGGTGTGTCTCATAGAAAATGATAGAAGATTGTCGTATTTATGTACTTTTCAACAATGTCTTCATGTTTGTCAGAAAAAAATCCTTTTTAATATATATTTCATTTCAATAACGACATGCCTAGAAAAAAACTAAATTTTAACGTATAGTACAAATTTGCATGCAAATGTACGATATGATAATGTTAAGGTCCAAGCTGCTTAGAGCATCCAAGCCTAGAACACGTTAACAAGCAAACCACGAGGCTCACAACGCTAAAACTCGACCAATAATAGCAGAATAAAGTTTGCCCGCCACTATTATCAAATTAAGAACGAAGAAAATTGTGGGGCTCTCTATGTCAACCTAGTTCTCAGAATGAGCAAAGTTAGTACAATTATTTTTTAATATTCTTAAAAACATATGGCTAGTGTTGGCAGTGAAACAATGTTGATCTTACTGAAAACATAATGCATACTCGTAGATTACTATCTTTATATGATTGTCAAGCATATTCTTGAAAATGTCATCTGAGAAGCTCATGAGTTAGTTAAAAACCTTTAAACCATTTAACGATACACATATTTACACATATACAATTCGTTGATAACAAAGATTATCAATCTTCATCTAGGGTTTTGAAACATGAAAACTGTGTGGTCGTGCCAACACAGGGGCAACATGCTAGTATTAAATAATTTCCATCGAAATTGGCATGTATTATTTGCATTGATATATAATCTTCACTTCTCAACAACTTTTACATATAATGTAGATCTCTAAATACATTAGTTTGCCAATTTTATTAATGAGTTGTACAATCCAACAACTGCAAATTGAGACAAAGGTTTTAAGCTACAAAAATACACAACACAAGATGCGTAGTTTTCAAATGACAAGTACATTTGACGTGTCCCTAGTTATACATAGAAACATAAAAAAAAATCACGATCAAATAGCTATGGACAAACATAAACATGACCCACAAAGTTCATAATCAAGCGACAGCTAACCCTAAACATACCCCTCACTAAACCACTCATCTCCACTTGTTATAAATAGGACAAATCTACATAAGGGCAAGTGGTTGCACCCGCTGAAACTTAAAACATTCATGTTATTATATATGTATTTGTTGTTCACCCCCTTAGTTTTTTGGTTTTGACTCCAGATTTCAAAGTATAATTGGCAACTACCCCTTTTGTTATTATTTTGCCTCCTAACTTTTAGACTTTTTTGTCTTTGCCCCTCTGAAATAGAAAGCCAAACAACCACTTTTCCTAAACCAACCAATCTCATCTCCTTCCATCATTAAAGTGTTTTCTCTTATGAACTTTATAAATCTAATTTCAACACTTTGAATCTTCTCTCAATTGTTGATCTTTTACTTCCACAATATTTTTCTAACAATGTTTTTTTTTATATATAGTAAGACAATCAGACATAGAAGCAACTAAACCAAAAGCAACATAATGGGACATTTTTAAGGCTAAGTTTTAGATTTTAGGTTTGTTGATTATGTGTTTAGTTTACGAAATAACAATTTCTTTTTTCCTTTTTCCATTTTAGGCGTTGTCTTTCTTATGTTGAAGTTTGTTCACCAATTAAAGTAATACTAATAATTCAACATTATAAAATTTTCAGTTATTGTCAACATCCATTAGACAAGTTACTAATTGATTTAAGCAAACATATATCATACCTTTCTAATAAGAACTTTTGTAATATAACATCACGTAGCAAACACCAAACAATTTTCAGCACTTTTATTAAAAAGTTTCAAATTCTATCTCATTATATTTATTGACAGAGAGAAAGGTGTGTGCGTGCGTGTGTGTGTGTGTGCTGAAGTGGTTATTGATCCTAAAAATAATGCATAAACTTCACAATTTGTCAAAAGTAAAAGTAAGGAATTTTACATCTTTATTAAGAACAAATTTTATGTGAATTGTATTATATAATGTGAAATATTTTTTAACTAACTATTTGCCCTCATTCAACTCAAATCCTAGCTTTGTCACTGCCTATAAAATTCATTAAATCTCCACAACTCCACCCCAAATCCCTCACCATCACAGAGGCAAAAACATTGCTCTCTATACGGTGAGGCCCCACTATTTGAAAGTGGAAAAGCTTGATTTCCACTACTCGCGGTGGCAGGGCAATCACTATCCAAACATTACTCATGGTCATCAGACTCTTGCTGAGAAAAGCTTAGCCAAGGCACAAGATCAACAACAACAAAAAATATGATGATTTGGAAGAACTTCAAGGATGTGTCGAGCTCAGGTTCGGGTTCGAGTCGCTTGTGTTGGATCAGAGACTATCTGATACCTTCCCTGCTTGGAGATCTTGGATGTTGTTAATAGTGTCAGTTCCAACAACTTTACAACGTCTTATGGTATTGATACATCATCGTCATTATCGTCTTCTTTGTTCAACACAAGTAAGCCATCAATCCATCAATCTTGTATGTATGTTTTTATTAGTAATTAATCGAACAATGATTAATAATTTGTTTGGGTTATTGATTGATTTTGTGAAGAAAAGGAAGATCTAGAGGTGGTGAAAACTAGGGGTGGGCACGGGATGGGATGGACCTCATCCCTATCCCATCCCGTTCATTCAGGAACGGGATGGGATAGACCTCATCCCGCCCTTGTTCCATCTCAAACGGGTTGGGGATGAGATCACCAGGCGATAAAAAATTTGCTGCAGTTGTAATACACAAATCTCTAATTGAATTTTCAACTCACAGGTAAATCGGGTTAATATTTTACAAGCTTCATTTAATTTTCACGATTCAAGTCAAACCTAACTTAGAGACCAGATATACTACCTCTTAAGTTAAGTTCTTGGTGAACCATCGCTACTTTGTGGTATTTTCTCTTTTTAATTCTGACCAACAATCTATCAGTCAGCCAGAATATTCAGCAGCTTCTGTTTGGTGGCATCAAACACAACCAAGAATCTCCTTGTTGGACATAGGCCATGGTCAACTTTTGATGGTTGACAACCATATGAAAAGGGGTCTTATATTGGTAAACAAGAGTTGCGCTTTGTATTAGTGAAGAAGAGACCATTGATCACCTTTTTTTTTTTACTGTCATTTCTCTTTAGCAATTTGGAGATTAGTGAAGAAGAGACCATTGATCCCCTTTTTTTACTGTCCTTTCTCTTTACCATTGATCACATTTTTTTACTGTCCTTTCTCAAGGCATTTGTCTTACGTTGTGGAGTTCTTAAAGGGGCATAATTGTATGCTTCATTGGTTGCATGTACTGTGTATCCTTTTTCCCTTTTCTGTGTATGCTCAACATATTTTTACGATCAATATATTCTTGAACACATGTTATATGAATGTTATAGTTTTATCTTGAATTTTTCTATCCTTTTTTATCTTTCCGTTACTTCTTTTAAGGATTATTTTTGTTACATACAAAAGTTTGGATGCTTTGTTTCTATAAAGTATAAGCCCATCATGTTTTTTTTTTATTATAGGTCTCTCCTTAATAGCACTCCAACTTATGACCTATGAATCAGGTTATCCAAGTTACTTTGAGGGAAGATATAAAAAACGCATGCGAATACCACGCATTTGAGAAATGCGATTACAATGCAAGAATATCTAATGAAATCTATTGCAATATATTTATAATAATGAGAGATAAAGAAACCCAAATATAGAAGATGTCTAAAATTCTAACTTTTAAAGTAATTCTAACCTACGTTCGGGGCGAGGCGGGATTGAAAATCTTCATCCCGATCCCATCCTATTCAAGACTGGGACGGTATGAGATCGGGATGAGTTTGATCAATCCCAAAAGGGCCCGAAAAAATTGGAATGGGATCGAGATCGCGGGATGGGATGTCCACCCCTAATGAAAACAAGGTTGATAAAGTGGGCACAGTTGATGGCTTGCTCGGTTATGCAAAATGCTATCAACAATTAAATAGTAATGTTCCACACTTGTACTCTCCCAAAATATCTAAGAATCTCCAAATATCAAGAAGTAAAAAAGTGAAAGTAGAAACTTGCTTTCTTCTTATTAGAGCTCTATAGTTAAAACATCATTGGAAAGTTTTTAAAAGGGAAAAAGAGTTTATAAAAAACATTATTTGTTGTTTGTGTTGTGTGATGTGTCTTATCATGCGTGCATGGCTTCAATCATTATAAATTAGTTGTGCTGTAGAAAAAGAATTTGGATCCATGGATCCCCATTCTTTCTGGTTATGGTCCCTTCAAGATTCTAGATGTGGAATTTACTCATCTTCTTCTTTGTGGTAGATTTAATCATTGCATGGAAGTTAAAGAAACATAGTAAGTTTTTTATCGGTCTTAATTGAATTTTGTTGATGAATGAGTCACATAGAGGACAACAAATAAGGTTTAGGTGGTATTTTATGTGCTGACATTTTGGAAACATTTTTACTTCATAAGCGGTTTGTGTGTTCATAGACTGGTGGAAAAGATACTTCTTTCCTAAAATAAAGAATTAACTAGAAAAATCAATTTTATATTTCATTTAAGATTGACACTTCTCAAACAAAAATATTCCCTTTGTAATAAGTTGATAAATATTTCAGTTTCAATGAAGTATCATGTATATTATCTTTGGGGATATAATGAGGATATATATGCAAAGTATATGAGATTTATGAATGTGACTACAGAGAAATAATAAATCAGCAACTCAGGGAGAAAAGGTGATAAGGGAATAAAAAACTCTATTGTGACTCAAAAACTTGTACTCAATGACATGGCAATATTTATGTCACACAATTACAAATTGTGATCTTCAGTGTTATTGTGATGATGATACAAATGTTATCACATTATTGTGTACAAGTTTTTAGTATAAAAATTAAAGTCATAGTAGAAGTACTCGAGTGGATCTCGAAGGAAGATGTGATACCTGATATGTTTCATACCACCACGTGGTAGTACTAGAATCGTGTGGTGGCATATAGCTGATGGAGATTTTATTAGCCTAAATTAATAAGCTAATAAACCCTACTTGTAATACCGCAAGTGCATGGCTATCAAACTGGTAGACAGTGGCAAATACGGGTTGATCCCACGAGGATTGACGAGACAATCGAATTCTAATACTTATTTAAACTAATTTAGAGTTGGGGGTTGCAGAAAATAATAAATTCAGATACAACAAACTCTAGGAAACCCTATGGTTTCATCTTTGCCTCGATGCAGGGCCTAGAAGATCATGGTGGTGGTGGTCATAGCATCAGTGGAGGTGAAATTCATCTCAGCATGAACACGCATCTCGAGAAATTGTTACAAACACACTGTGGTGGCTCAGAATAAAATCTGGGGTACGAATAGCCAAATGATTCAAAAATCAGTTTCCTCCCGCCGATTCTCCTTCGTCTCTAGCAAGTCGCGCCGCTCCGTTGCTTCCTCCGGTGAGATTCCTCTTTGCTGAACCTGCAAGGGAGATGAATACCAAGTGAGGAAGATACGAGAGAGGGGGAGAGGACGAAAGGAGAAAGAGAACGGGGGAAAGTGAAGCAGGGAGGTGCTCCCTATTTCTGCATCTGTTCTGCTTGGCTGTTGACTCTTCTTTTCCGGTGAACCTGCAAGCAAGAGAGAGAAAGGGGCGTGAGAAAGAGGGAACGAATAGAGATATGGGTGAGGGAGGTAGGTGAGGGAAGAGGAACATGAACTGCTCTGTTTTGGTGGTGGTGTGCGTGGGTCCTATTGGTTGCGAGAGATAGGAGGGAAATAGGAAGGAATAGAGATATGGGTGAGGGAGGTAGGTGAGGTAGCGGCTGATGGTGGTGTTGTTAGTCGGCCGCGAGACAAAGTAACAGGAGATGGAGGAGCTGTGCGACCTCCTTTGTTGCTGCTCTGTTTGGTTGCATGGATAAAGCAGGGGCATGATATAACAGGGAGGATATAGAAGTGGAAAACAGGGAGGTGCTCCCTGTTTTCTGTGTGAGGACTTGATGAATGATGGTGGTGTTCGGTGGTTGGCTGCTAGAGAGAGAAACAAGGGGTCGTGATGGTGGTCTGCGGTTGTGCGAAACAAGGTGAGTAGGAGGTGGCGACTAATGGTGGAGGAAGAGGAAGAGGTGGTGATGGCAGGATGATCGCACTGTCGGTTCTCCTATCGAGCGAGGATCGCTGGCAGGGTGGATGTGGCATGGTGGCTAGAAAAGAGAGGAGCCCTTGGGAAAAAGAAACGTGGAAGAGGCCTTGAAGAGAAGGGAAGAAAGAAACCTAAATAAAGTTCTCCTATTTCCTTGTTAGGTTGGGCTTGGGTTTCTAGGTTAGCTTTTTGGGCTTGGGCTTAGGTTAAATTAGGTGGACCTAGGTTTAGACATGTGACCCGCTACTTTGTACCACCGCTAGAATCAACCAATTGATTATTCCTCAAATTGTTGCCTTAATGCGATTTCATCGTTCACGCTCAAATTCCTACAAAGACATGAAAATGAAATAATTAGAATAAAATATAATAATCGAAACACTAACATATATAAATTAAAGGATATATTATGTATTAATTGCGAAATTATCAAATACCCCCAAACCTATATTTTGTTAGTCCTCGAGTAAAACAATAAGAATAAAATTCTAACCCATTTTCGCAGGACTCATCGGTTGCACTTACCTTAAACGTGCAACAAGACTTTAAACCCTTAGATTACCTCTAGTGGACGAGTTTTAGTCTCGTGAGGGTTTCCAGAAATGTTACCCACAAACATTGACTCAATAAATTTTCAAAACATGGTAACTTGATTACTCGATCTATTATCCTCAGATTAATAATCTAATTGCCAAAAATTTCAGAAAACAATTAACAGTGTCACAATAATATATCAAAAAGTCTAACAACGATTTAATAATACCCAAAGGTTAAATAAATTTCATCAATTATTCTCAACTCGAAGTGTGTGTGTGCATGGTCTTATCAACATAACTTTATTTTTCTCAGTAAAGATACGACTAGATAACCTTTGAATAGCACGCTTCGACTACAAATCTCTCTTGTCACTCAGAAAGGAATCACTCAGAGATTGGTTAGTTATCACTCAGTTTATATGTGAAAAAGAGAATAAATTATGAAAACACAAACATCTCACATATAATAATCATGAAAACCGGACTTTTAAAATAATGAAATGAATATCATGGACAGGAATATCAATTACTTTGAGAATGTTGAATCACACACCATAGTTCTTGTCTATTTAATCTCCACGTCTATGAACCAGACATTTACTTAAGATCAATTAGGTCTTTATTTGGTTGTAATGAGGCTAAGATTTTGGCTAACAATAATGGAAAAGGATACGAGAAAATTCTCTGAGAATGGATACACCCTTTAATAAACACGTGGGGCTCTGAAGAATAAACCAATGTTGTACACCATTGCTTTTTCTTCCTTCGAAATTCTTCATTTTTTTCTTTTTCTTCGAAGCATCAATCTTTTTTTTTCTTTTATAAAATCAACGACATGCTTTCCCCTTTTGTACAATAAAACATTTTAGTCCCGAGGATTCATGGAATATTTAGTTTCAGCTCTTTTTATTTGCCCATTCCAATAATACATCAACCATACACATTCTCAGAGACATTGGGTAAGGATAAAAATAGTATGAGATATTACTCCCTAACTGGAGTAGGTAATGGAGATGGGGTTAGGAAAGAAAAGCCTATTTAAAGGCTCAAATGGCTGCAAATGGATATTTATCATTAGGTAGGCTAAAAGGCTAAAGAACGGTTCAAAGAAAAAATGCCTATATGACTTCTTAAGCTCTAGTCGGTATTATGACATCTCAACTAAATAAATCAAGAAGTTCTAGTGTAATAATTCAATTTTAACGTCATTCTCAAAGCAATCAATAAAAGAAACAAGAATAATGAGATCATCAAATAAATAATACAGATTCAAGTAAAGTCAGAGTTTATTTAATAACCCTCAAGAAAAATAGAATGCCTCTAAACTCACAAATGTTAAGTCTCCACTATTATTCTAAGGTTTTCTAATTAATATCTTACTGATTAAGTTCAAATTATGTTAACTCGGCTTATAATGCAAGAGTGGTTGAGTCGAAAAAATATCATGAAATATATTTAACTTAAAGATAATATCAAACCATATGTTTTCCTATTGATATATAAAAGTGATAGATTTTGAATGCATTTTCAAATCCAAAAATTTTCACACAACCATAATTAACTATGTATTCAATGGAGATTGAGTAGAATACAAGTTCAAAATTTTCGAAGAATGCAGAAAAACTCATAAATCTCACCCCCAAACCTAAACCAAACATTGTCCTCAATGTATAAAATAATGATCATCACAAATGCTGGAAAAAAAAAAGATGAGAGTTAGAGTGATATTACCATGGGAATTTTTTTACCAATTTCGACGAAATCGTCCACCAATGAACGCTAAAAAAAATATAAGAACTGTGGACTCATCATGGTAAATTGATAAAAACAATACAGGACTAAAAAAAATGTACAAATGAAAAAATTACATGTATCAGTTGTAAATCAAAATTGTTACGGAGCTAATGAGTATGAATGAAATGCAACTAGAAAGAACTCGAAAATCAATTCAGACTAACCATAATGACACAACCAAAGCTGAGCTGCCTCCCAGGAGTGTTTGGTTTAACGTCGTTAGCCCGACATATATTCTTCCTCATAAATGATATACCATAAAATGACCAGGAAGAACATAGCGAACACTCCCCGAAACCTAAACACTTAGTCCACGATGTTGACTAGATCATATAGCAACAACCGAAAAAGTTGAGGATCCGTTCAAAATATAGTAGCACCCACATGCAGCACAACATAAACTAACATATCTCTAAAACGACGAAGACGCCATGCAAAATCATAGAGAAAATGCAAACGAACCCGCGGTCGTAAAGAAGTCACAGGGATCTAGAACAGAAAGTTGTCACCAACATGGATATCCAGCAAATGACTCTTTCCTACTCCTAAAAAGGTGCATCCTATGTCTGGTATCAAATCAGAAGATTGAATGTGTTGCACAATAGGATGGTCAAAACTAAAATCATCCCTTAAAAACAAGGGATCCACATAGGTAGCATCGGTCACTATTAAAGGGATGGAAAGAGGTATGTCTATAGATATATCAGGTGGTACAAACTTATCATAACAAAATGAATTGCACAAAGATGATGAGCTAGACAGCTCAACAACACCCCCAAACCTGGAATCAACACTACCTATGAGATGTATTCTCTCCAAAGAATATTGAGAATCAGATTTCATGTAAAAGTCACTAGGAGGACATATGTAAAATGGGTCATCATGAACAGGCGGGAAAGGGAATGGGTCAGAAAGGCCAATAGTATCAGCAGAAGGGTTCAGTTTTGACTCACTAAGTGGAAGGAGTTCCACTTTAGGCTTCCATGTGTAACCCGGATCCATAATAGGGGCTGAATCAAACAAAGCATTCACTTCCCTAATGGAATCATCAATATCGAAGTCTAAACCGAAGTGAGTCGAACATGTTACTAAGGGATCATCTAATGTAGACTGCAATAAGGAATTCTCCACCGAACTCTCAATCATGTTAACTTCACAAACATCCTCGGATTCAGGAGGTTGTTGGCTTACATTTAAAACATTGAGTTCGACAGTCATGTTGCCAAATGATAGTTTCATGATTCCATTCCTACAGTTAATAATAGCATTAGATGTGGCTAAAAATGGATGACCCAAAATAACTAGAATGTGATTGGAGGGGTTGTGTATCAAGCACTATGAAGTCCACTGGAAAATAGAATTTTTCAACCTTAATGATCACATCCTCTATAACACCGCGGGGAATTTTGATTGGCCTATCTGCCAATTGCAGTGTTACTTTAGTCAGTTTTAGTCCGCCGAGACCTAATTGCTCATGAATAGAGTATGGCAGCAAATTAACACTCACCCCTAAATCCAAAAATGCCTTATCAATCATATGATCACCGATAACACAAGAAATAGTCGGGCACCCAGGATCTCTATACTTAGGCGGGGTTTTGTGTTGAATAATTGAGCTTACTTGCTCGGTGAGGAAGGCTCTCTTTTGCACATGTACCTTTCACTTTTGTGTGCAAATATCCTTAAAAAATTTGGCATAGATAGGAACTTGCTTAATAGAATCAAACAATGGAATATTAATGTGAACTTGTTTAAAATTTTCCATTATATCGTTAGCATTTGTTCATTTCTTTGCTGGAGCTAACTGTGATGGAAACGGTGCCCTAGGCAAATAAGATGCCTGAGTGGGGTCAGAGTCAAGAGGCACATCTTTAGAAGGTGAGGCTTTATTAGCCTCCATGTCTGATGGAGATGCAACCTGCTTTGACTTAGATGGAGATGCAACGACACTCGAATCGGGCACTTGTACCCGATTGTCAACCTGTTTTCCACTCCTAAGGGTAGTAATAGATTGGACATCTTCATGGCGTGACTCAGATGTATTACCAACTGCGAATTGACCCTTCGGGTTTGGAACAGGTTGACTAGGAAATTTCCATGGCTCTCTCTCAGAAGACGACTGAGTAATCTTACTCACAGCTATCTCAAGTCTATTGAGGGCTTGAGATTTGTGTTGAGTAGTGGCTTTCAACTCAAATATGTCCTTAGAAATCTGCTAAATTATACTTTTTGAGCGCTGCAAAAACCGATTAATCGTTTCCTCTAAACTTGATGTGTTGGATGGAGGAACTTGGTTAAAGTAGGGCCTAACAGGGCTAGGGGCTTGAGGAGGCTGGGAGACAACAACAGGTTCCCATTGGTGTGGGCCATGGGCCCAGGAGAGACTTGGATGTTTGGCGAACCCTGAATTGTAATAGTTAGGTTGCAGATTATTGTCAGGTCGCCGCATCGCATTAAAAGAGTTGACTTGCTCAGCATAGTATGCATGATAATCATTTTGCAAGTCACAGTTAGCTATTGAATGATCGGGACTTGAACATGCAGCACAGACTTCAGATGAAGCTTTTGCAGGAAGTGCAGGTTGAGTCAAATTCAAAAGTGCATCTATTTTTTGAGCCATGGTCATAACAACTGTCTCTAACTTGGAGGCAGAAGGGGGGGGGGGTGAATTGATGTATCTCTAACTTCATATATACCGCCCTTACGCCTATAAGACTCCTTTATCAAATAATCCCATTGCTGAGAATTTTTGGAAAAAGTTTCAAAGAATTATCATATCTCATTGACACTCATCTTCATTAATGACCCACCACTAGTAGCATCAATCATACGACGGTTTTGAGGGATTAAACCGTCTTGAAAGTATTGAACTAGCCGCCACTTCTCGAATCCGTGATGGGGACACCTGACAATAAGCTCAATGAACCTTTCCCAACATTCATAGAAATGTTCGCCCTCTTTTTGTTGAAAATTAGATAAATCTCATTGGAGGGCATTCATTTTATGAATGGGGAAGTACTTTGTCAAGAACTTTCTTGACAACGCATCCCATGATGTGATGGATCTTGTCTCTAATGCATTTAACCACAATTTTGCCTTATCTTTCAGAGAAAAGGGAAATAACCTAAGACGGACGAATCATCATAAAAGTTTTGGTACTTCGGGGTAGCACGGATGTCAAGAAATTCTTTGACATGAAGATAAGGGTTCTCTTTCTCAAAACCATAAAAAGAGGGCAAAAGATGAATAATAGATGGTTTGAGTTCGAAACTGTTTGCATTTGTCTCAGGTAAGACAATGCAAGACGGAGCACTACTAGGAAGAGGGGCAAAGTAATCCTTAAAGGCCTTCCCCTCATCCATCTCAGTGAATAAGAATGATGAACCTAAATAGGTAATGGGGACTTCAAAGAACTCCTCGAATTCTTGTCGGACAAGTCTACTCTTATAATCACGTACCCAGGTATGCATAAACTACTGGATAACGAAGGTTCAAAGTCAACACTCCTAAATAGGCTTCAATTTTATTTTTATTTATTTATTTATTTTAAATGCAAGCTTAACCGCTATATGAAGTTGACCTAACTCTAAAAATATTAAAAACAACGGGACCCTAAATGACACCTAAATGATGCACAAACAATATGAATGGCAGACGACCCAAGAGCTTTTCTTTTACTAATGCAGGGCTGAAATTCAATTCAATTTACCTAACCGTGGGAGAGGCTTGGTAATTTCCTATCAATCCACCAGTACAGAATTGCTCCTACCTATTTTTCTACTCTCTAGCTCAAAGTGAAATGCCAGTTCAAGAACTGTTCCCAGATGGGATATGTTCCTTCACTCGACCACTTTAAGCTATCAAACGTCCAAAGAGGGTCCCTATGAGTGTCACACCTGTGCTAGATAATTATCTTGCTACAAATTTTAAATAATGATGCCTAGGTTCCTAACTCTAAAATATATGGTGATTAACCTATCCACGGGAGAGGGCACGAAAGTTTCAACTCAATCTTGCCACTATTCAAATTTGGATGCAATACTACCTAGAACAAGCTAAACACAAGTGATCACACAGAAACCGCGTGCAGATGCGGTGGGTAGAAGTTACCTCCGGCGTGAACCTATTTTGGGTTACTTGCGACGCTGGGTAGAAGTCAATTTCTGAGAGTTTCCTCGAGAATCGCAATATTTCACTTCGTTCCCACTTGAGCTCCTACATTTGTGTCCGCCTGCAAAATAAATGAAAAAATAATTCAAACTCAAGCAAATAAAACAAATAAGAAAGTGATTCGTAACATTGTTCCTAAAAAGAAAATTAAACCTAATTTATAAACTAGCAAAAACAACCCTAGATTTCGATTGTACCGTTACAATCCCCGGCAACAACGCCAAAAACTTGATGAAGATTTTGTTAGCCTAAATTAATAAGCTAATAAACCCTACTTGTAATACCGCAAGTGCACGACTGTCTAACTGGTAGACATTGGAAAATACGGGTCGATCCCACGAGTATTGACGAGACAATCAAATTCCAAGACTTATTTAAACTAATTTAGAGTTGGGGGTTGCAGCAGATGAAAATTACTAAATTAAGGGAACTAAATTGAAAACTAAAATTAAATTGGTGAGATGATAAGAGAGTAGACCGAGACATCGAATCCACCACAGGTTCTTCGAGATTTGTGTAATCCAAATGATTGTTTTCAAGAATTAACACGACTAACCTAAAGATTAATCTAAGTTCACAATTGATTTCAACAAAGGCATAAACCCCTAGCATTGCATGTCTTTCTACGACACACACAATAAAAAGTTTATTTTAACTAATTCGAACCCCTAGCATTGCATGTCTTCTTACGGCACACACAATCACAGATTCAAATTAATTGATTAAAGCAGGCTTCGAATATCAACAAAGGAAACTTTTTACTACCGATTAGTCTAGATAATTATTCTGGATATAATCGGTGAAAGCAAATTATTGAAATTCAGAAATCAACTGCGATTAACGTTCAAGTATATAGAAAACAATAAATTCAGATACAACAAACTCTAGGAAACCCTGTGGTTTCATCTTTGCCTCGGTGCAGGGCCTAGAAGATCATGGTGGTGATGGTCACAGTATCAGTGGAGGTGGAATTCATCTTAGCATGAACACGCATCCCGAGAAACTGTTACAAACACACTGTGGTGGCTCAGAATAAAGTCTGAGGTGTGAATAGCCAAACTGATTCAAAAATCATTTTTCTCCCGCCGTTTCTCCTACGCCTTCGTCTCCAGTGAGCCATGCCGCTCCGTTGCTTCCTCCAGTGAGATTCCTGTTCGCTGAACCTGCAAAGGAGATAAATACCAAGTGAGGAAGATACGAGAGAGAGGGAGAGGACGAAAGGAGAAAGAGAACAGGGGAAGTAAAGCAGGGATGTGCTCCCTGTTTTTGCTCCAGTTCTGCTCGACTGTTGACTCTTCTTCTCCGGTGAACCTGCAAGCTAGAGAGAAAATTAGTGAAAAGAGATAGAAATAGGGAACGAAGAGATGGCAGAGTGGTGGTTGGACGGTGGCGTGCGAGGGAAAAGGAACAGGAACTGCTCTGTTTTGGTGGTAGTGTGTGTGGGTCGTATTGGCTGCGAGAGAGGGGAAGGAAACAGGAAGGAAGAAAGAAATGAGTGAGGGAGGTAGGCGAGGTGGCAGCTGATGGTGGTGTTGTTAATCGGTCACGAGACAGAGTAACAGGAAATGGAGGAGCTGTGCGGCCTCCTTTGTTGCTACTCTGATTGGTTGCGTGGATGAAGCAGGGGCGTGATGTAACAGGGAGGATATAGAAGTGGAGAACAGGGAGGTGCTCTCTGTTTTGTGCGTGAGGACGTGATGAATGATGGTGGTGTTCGGTAGTTGGCTGCTAGAGAGAGAAACAGAGGGTCGTGACTGTGGTATGCGGTTGTGCGAAACAGGGTGAGGAGGAGGTGGCGACTGATGGTGGAGGAAGATGAGGAGGTGGTGATGGCGAGATGATTGCACTGCCGGTTCTCCTATCAAGCGAGGATTGCCGACGGGGTGGATGTGGCGTGGTGGCCGGATAAGAGAGGAGCCCTTGAGAAAAAGAAACGTGGAAGAGGCCTTGAAGAGAAGGGAAAAAAGAAACCTAAATAGGGTTCTCCTATTTTTTTGTTAGGTTGGGCTTGGGTTTCTAGGTTAGCCTCTTGGGCTTGGGCTTGGGCTTAGGTTAAATTAAGTGGACTTAGGTTTGTTTGGGTTAGGTTTAGACATGTGACCCGCTACTTTGTACCACCTCTAGAATCAACCAATTGATCATTTCTCAAATTGTCGCCTTAATGCGATTTCATCGTTCACGCTCAAATTCCTACAAAGACATGAAAACGAAATAATTAGAATAAAATATAATAATCGAAAACTAACATATATAAATTAAGGGATATATTATGTATTAATTACGAGACTATCAATAGCCACCAAGGATCTTCAAAGCTCTAAAACCTTCCCATGCTTCTTCATTCTTTCCTTCTCTTCTATCCTTCATTTTTCTTTTTCATACAAGTGAGAACAAGTGGGCTGCAACTCTGATTATGTGAGGTTTCAAGGGGTTGTCGAGGAGTTTCAAAGCCTTTTATGGTGGTTGTGGTATGCACTTTCGAAGGGGATTTCAAGTGGGGAGCATTGGAGTGAACTTGGTTGCAATTTGGGGGAGCTTGTCGAGCTGATTTTAGTGGATTTAGGTAAGTAAGATCTATTCAAATATCTCAATTAGGATTACTTTGAACAAGCTATGATCATTTTACTATTTTGGTTTGGGTTGGAATCTTGAGATGGGTCTGTTTTCATATGAATTACGTATTTTTTTTAGTTTTGATTTCATTAAATGAAAGATATCAATAGAAAGTTGGATGTGCAGGCTTTTCATAGGTATGTAGAACGAAAATTTTGGTAGAGAGTTGCACTAGATATGATTGAACAAAAACTACTCTATGTACTTATTTTTCTGAAAAACAAGGGTACACATGTTGTTTGGGGTCTGTTCATCGAATAATCCCTGTTGCTGTGATGAATCATGTGTTTATATGAGAATACAATCCCATGTTTCCAATGATAGGTAGAACATTCAATTTGGCTGTAAAATGTGATCTGTCTATCGATTTGAAATTGGTATGTTGAACATAAAAGTCTATTGTAAAATAAGTTGTTTTGAGGAAGATGATTACATCAGCATGACGTTATCTGTTTGATCGTTCTTAGACCGACTCTAAAAGTTTAACCGTTACTTTGTTTTGTTCGTCGTTTTCATTGTTGTGTCGAGATTAAATTTTTGAGTAAATTTATTTTGTATTATGAAATATTTTAATTTCTAGCATTTTAATACATTATGCCTTGAGATGCGTGTTTGACGTAATTATTTGGTCATTTTACGTCATATATGACTATGGTATTTGAAAGTTTAGTAATGATCTAAATGGGGCTTTGAGGATGACATAACTGTATAATTGTTAATAAACTTTTAATGTTCATATTGTTAATCATTGTTACGCTATGAAGCAACATAATTGAGTCTGGGTCGAATTGTAACTAGTTTTGGAACAAAATATGGTTATGTTTTGGGCAAGTATTTCTGATAGAAATAAAGTTGTTTTGGGACTATTTGTGTAAACTAAAGAGTATTGATTTTGAGAATATTTTGTGCATGAAAATATTGATTATTTGGGGTTGTTTTGCAGACTGGAATGTAGTTGTCTTCAACTAAGTTCGAGGGAAGATTCACTTGGTTTTATAGGGCTTATTTCAGCCGAGTTTAGAGGTTATTTTAATTGATTTAGACAAAAATTTATAGTTGAATTGAAAGTTGTTTAAATTGATGTTTAAAGGGTTGTTATAGCAAGAGTTGGTTACTGGATTTAAGTGAATATGAATGAGGTCAAAAGTTATGTTAATTGACTTAAGGAAAGGACTATTTCAGCTGGGTTTAGAGGACTGAATCGAGTTGTTTGTTTTTATCTTTTGGGAATTGTTCTGGGATTGAAAAAATGACCGTTTTAGGTTGTCTTGGACTGCCTTTTTGAAATTCAAAAGTAGTGGTTTTAGAACTGACTTGGATTATAATTTATTGCCACAAATAGGGCTGGTTTCAGGGACAACTTGGTGATATTTTAGACACACAATTCGAGTTGTGATTGGACTTTTGTGGAAACTGTAGACAGGGTGTATTAGACTTATTGTGCGAACTAAAACATGATTGTTTTGTAAGCTGAAATGATGATATTTCTAGCAAAATTTTGGTTGAGTCTTTAGAGATTGTTTTGGCTGAATTGAGGCCAGGTTTGGTTGAGTTTCATAGCAGATTTTTGTTGGGTTTAGAATAAGTTGATAACGGAAATTATGACAGGTTTTAGTGGAAAATTTTGGCTAAGTTTTATAGGTATGTTGTGGTAGGTTTGAAATAATGTCGTGTTGTATGGTGCTTGGTTTGCCAAACCCGTTTCGAGTATATGAATATTTGCTTACAAAATGAGATTTGAAAATGATATGTTGTAATGTCATGATGTGTTGTTGCATGATTGTTGAAATAGTACCATAGTCTATGATTTACTATTTTGAGCTGTTGAAAAGTATGTGAAAGTGATTGCATAATTAAGCAATCATGACAGGGAAATGAGAAATTATGTGGAATATGTTTATCACATGTTTATGAGATTGAGATAATGATGTTAATGCGGACATGAATACCCTACTCCGGCATTGTGAATTGTACAGAGTGGTACAATATGATCATAAAGACCTCATTTTCTGATACAGATGACATTGTATTATTGTTCGTACAAAGTGAGTTTTACGAAGCCTGTTTTCACAAAGGGGAAAACTAAGCCATCATACAAGTCATGACTCGCGTGATATAGTGGAGTGTTTCTGAGGAGCAGAGTTTGATCTCCCAAAAGTGGATAACTAAGCCATTGTACGAGTCATGAATCTCGTGATACAGTTGAGTGTTTTTGAAGGGTCAGGGGAAGAGTGTTGACTTGGTCCTCTTCAAGCGCACAATTTGTGTTTGTGATGTGGCCCGTGTGTCCAGTCATTTGAGGTGAATTACACATTTTAAAGACGGCACCCCGTTTGAAATGCATACATACTCATAGTGGAGATTGGTACACATATGGGGTGTGTCAGGGTGAGACACATTCGGCACATGGATATGTGCAATAGGGTATTCATGGTTTGGAAATTGGTATGTAGCACGTTCTTCGAAAGGAAAACAAAGCCACTGTACGAGTTTTGACTCGCTTGATACGGTGGGGGAGTTCCCGAAGCTCAGGAGAATATGACATGATTTGAAAAAGAATATGTCATGATATGAAAATAATATGACATGAATTGAAAATGGGTATGTTTGGATTGGAAAATGGCATGGTATGATTTGAAAAATATTTGAAAATAGTATGACATGATTTGAAAATGAATGTCATGATTGGAAAATGATATTGTCTGATTGGCAAATGGTATGTCATGATTTGAAAATAGTATGACATGATTTGGAAATGATATGTCATTATTTAAAAATGGTATGCTCTGATTTGAAATTGAGTACTTTGAACATATTAAAGATACTATGAAAAGTGCACCTGAGTTGCAAAGAGATAGATCGATTAATTGTGTGTTGCACACAGGTAGTGGTCTATCTCAGAGAACTAAATTCTTAGATTGTTATGCTTTTGTTGATTATATGAAATGACATCATTGATAAGTTGTATACAATGATATGAGATTAAAGAGATATGTGGGGATATATTTTAAGATGTGGGTCATGGTATTTATGTTTATTTGTTGTGGATTTTTCATCTCCTCATACCAGCATTAGCTAACTCATTTTGCTTTGTTTTGTGAAAAACGAGTGTAATCCTACCTAGGTGGTGGTGTTGTTAGTAGTAGTGATGCAGGAGGCACCAGATTATCGAGTGGTTGGACAGCTGAGAGGTAGGTTGACTCTCAGGTTTTGGTGGTTTAATTTGCTATGTCATGTGGTAGCTACTGTAACCATTGACAGACAATTAAATTAAATGGAAAAAAAAGTTTTAGAGTTGTGTCACATCTCAGTTTTCGAGATATTTCAGTATATTGGAAATCGGGGTGTGACAGAAGATTTTATTTTTGAATGGAGAAAATGGGAAGAACCAAAGATATATCGAACTCAAATGATGGTGTTATGGAGAATCAACAAGATGTTGTGATTGTTAAGTAGTCATACTCATAACATGGGATTTTCATAAAAGTGTTATTATCAAACATGTATATGTTTTGTGATACTGCATAACACACTTTTTATGAACACATTATGATTAATGTTGAAGTTAATACTACTACCAACTATGGAATTCCATTTCAATGTTTTTTTTTAATTTTTTAATTTTTTCGAGTTGGAAGGGTGCCTTTACCCATGGATAAATACTTTCATTCAATAATTTTTTAATTAAAATCTCCAAATTTTTTGAGGCAGTCTTTATTTTAAAAATTGGAGATCCATTTGTTATGGCAAGTAGCTAGTCATTGTTATGAATTGCATAGTGATTCCATATTAAGATTTATTGAGATTGTGTTATTATTATTAGGGTTAATTCAACTTACCCCCTCCCCCTCCCAAATAGATAATTAAGGATTAGTCCCTAAAACATATCATATTGCAAAAGTCCCTAGAAAAGCAGCCCACATCCATTGACCGTTATTGCCCTCACATGCCTGAAATTGGTGACTAAAATACCCTTAAGGCCATTGCACATGGATCACACGCAAGAATGCAATTGATGTGAAAGAATTGAATGAAAACTATCCACCATAAAGTTATTCCATGTGGATGGTTTGGATTGAAATTTTGTACCTACCCAATCGATTACCATCACCATATAGAGTTGGAGGGAAAACTCCCCTTATTTTGCATCTTTCTTCTCTCTATTCTCACTCTATGCCCTGTCTCTCTCCACTCTACCTTCTCTATGTGAAATCTACCACCTCAATTGTACCAAACTAGCTAGTGGATTCTAAAGAGAGTTAGAGGAAAATCTCCATTTTCCATCTCTCTATTGTTTGTGCGATCTGTTAGTTGAAGAAGAAACATTAGCTGGGTTGATCATTTGAACCTTATATCTAAGCACAATGAAGAAAAAGAGGTCGGCAAATCTGATGGACACGAGCAGTGGCAATAACATTGATTCGAATATACATTGGGAAGATTACATTCAGTTTAGTGGTTGCAATAGTGTCAGTAGTGCAATAAGTGACTTCAATGACTATTCAAGTAATGAATACCCCAATCTGAGGCGCAATTTCACTCCTTCCGACTTTGACGAGTTTATGGAAGATATTAAATTAGATGTTCACTCTCCTAGGGCTTCTCCTGTTACATGGCGTGAAATATTGTAAGTTTTCCCTTTCTTGTTTAGAGTTTGATTCTGCATGTCGGTTTAGGGTTAGGTTTTTTTGATGATTTTGCTCATACATGAGTATCTAGGGTTCCATCATTACATTTTTTGTGTCAATGCAAACTACTATTACATTACACTACTGTATTAAGTGCATACTATTTATGCATTACACACTACTGTTACATTCTTTGTGTGTAATAACGCATGTATTGTGAGTAAATGCATCACCATTATTACATTCCTTGTGTGACTTTCATAGTGATGATTGGTGCCAAATTTTCATATTTGACTTCCTTGTATATTGTTGTTTGCCATCTAGTGTGCATAGGATGTCTGACTTCCTTGTATAGGCTCATATCATGTTTGAGATAATACAATAGTAGTGCTTTTATCATGTTTGAGAGAATATAATAGTAGTGTGTAATGCATATAGTTTGTTTGCATGTGTTTGCTTAAGTTGTTTGTTAATCACTGTTTTTTATGGTAACAATGGAGGCCATTTACATCTGTCAGTCTGAGTGTTATCAAACATGACACTATTTGCTAAGCATAACTGATGCACATTTGAAGATGCATATAGGGAAATTGACATTCATATCTAACCAACAAAGGAGTTTGATTGAGCCTATTAAGCAACTATTTCCAGAAGCAGACCACATGTTTTTCTTTAAACACATGTATAAGAACTTCAAGAAAGTCGGGCATGGGGGAAGTTCTTACAAAAGGTAGCTTGAAAGGCTGCAAAGGCTTACGAGGAGGTTGAGATGACCTACAATCTGAATCAGATTAAGGATGTAAATGAAAGGGCTTACAAGTGGTTGGTGGACAAGGATGTAACCACTTGGTGTAGAGCAAAATTTGATATCAAAATCTGTTCTGAGCACATTACTAACAATTCCACTGAAAGTTTCAACAACTGGATCCTGAAGTTGAGAGATAAGCTCATATAATGCAACTTCATTGAAGAGTATCACATGTTCTCGATGAGGTTAATGTTTGATAGGAGGAAAAGAACACTCAATGGGATATTGAGGGGGTTGTACCTAAGGTATAAAAAACTGATAGACATGTACAAGGAGAGGATGGGTGACTTTGCACATGGTTCAGATGATGAGTTCGTCATAGTTCAAAGAGCAAATGAAGATAAGTGGAGGGTGAAAACATCAACTAGATATTGTGATTGCAAACAGTGGGAACTAATAAACATCATTTATGTGCATGTAGTGCTAACCATGATCAATCAGAGACCAACTTGGGCAGAGTAAGTAACATAAAAGCTACTAAACTTTACATTATGTTTGATTATGAATGCTTTTGATCTGAAGTGTGTATGTTGCAGGTATTGTAGCCCTTACCATTCAGTGAGAGCTTATGGAAACATATTCAAGGGGTATCATCAGTCAAGGAATGTGATTTCTCAAAAAATGTCGAGATTTCACAAATTTGTTTTTTAAAGTTATCGAAATTTCTTTCGAAAACCAAAATATGTATTTCTTTCATTAGGTCAATCTCATTTTCTGTATATTTTAACTCATTATAACCTTAGTTTAGTACTAAGATTTTCTTATTTAAGTGATTCTTATGCAATATGTAGTTCGTATTACATTATGAGTCTTGTGAGACTTTTTATATAATATGTAATAGTTTAAAATGCATTAATTATATTGAAAAATACAAAATTATAACTGAAATTTTTACGTTTTTTCTGTACACAATGAAATATTTCACGAAATATTTCTTAAAATCATCTTATTGAAATTACCTAAAAAAACAGAATCACAATCCTTGTCATCAGTATCCCAAACATGTGAGAATGGCCTAAAGTAAGTATATTTGATGATGTTGAGCTATTTCTGAGCAATGAATGTCTTGAATGTAATCAATGATGATTTTCATTGAGGCCTCTTTAGTTAATAGGCCACCAAAGAGACCTAGAACTCAAAGAAGATTGGATGAGGATGAAGAAGGTCCCATTCAAAGAGAGACAAAATTTTGCAAGAAATGTGGGATAGAGGAGCACAATGTGAGGACTTGCAAGAATCCTCCCAAGGAATAAACTGAAAGTGCACCCAAAACCTATCTTCCAAGAGTGAGAAAGGCAAGGAACAATAGAACAAAGGGTTCCAAAACTATTGGGAGGGGTATAAGCAGAGAGGTTGAAGCTCAACCAAATATAGGAACAACTTCACAGAGACCCAATGCTCAACCAAAGGGTCCTACTGCTCCAGAGAGACACAATGCACAATCTGCAATGTACATTGTGCCCTTTGCACCAGTTGCATCCTTCACAAGACAGAGCTTTCAACAAGGTATGAGACCTCCTCCAATCAGGGGTAGAGATATGGGCATGGGCATGGGTAAAGGCAAGGGGACAAGACATGTGAGTATGGACTAACTGTTTTGGGAGTGCATTATTTCTTGGTTGAATACAACTACTGAATGAATGTGTGAAATGCATGTGACAGGATGTACGTAGCTAATGCTTTAAATATTTTTAATTGTTTTGTTTAGGACATGGTAGATACACATGTTGACATGTGTTTGGAACCATTTTTTTTTAAAGGTTTTTAGTGTTTTGTTAATAGCTTGATAGGATATTGGAGCTACTTTTTGTATGACAGTGTAGTTTTGTTGAACATGATATACCTTTACAATAGGTGCCTTTGAATGTTGCTTGCACTTGTATGTTCTGAACATAATTCATTTGTTGACAACATGATGCAAGTTTGCAACAAGGTGCATTTGTGTGTAGGTTTGCAACAGGGTACATTTGTATGTAGCTTTGTAACAGGGTTCATTTGACACAAGTTTATGTGTAGGTTTGTCAATGTCCATTTGCTTTTGTATTTTGTTGTCTTGCATATAATTGGAAAACTTGCATATAGATTGGAAGCCTTTGATACAGTAGGCAGTGTGATTTCGCATTCGCATGTTTACAATACAATACCTCTTACATTTGCATATGTAGTTATCAATCCTTGCATTTAACTTTACTTACATTTATAGAGTTGCCAACATGAGTGAACTCATCACAATGCTATGTTTTTATATACAATAGTTATTTTCAACATTACCCCCTAAAACAAAATGTTGGCAATGACATAATCCTTATAATAGATTATTATCTTATTGTGCCCCCTAGTTCAGCACATATTCAGAGGATATGGGTAGAGGTTTAAGATGACTTGCAACTCTTTGTATATGGACTTAAACTTGCAACTTTTTAATCCTTGGCTAATCTAAACATCGTTTGCCTTGTGAACTTTCATGGAACCACCCTATGCTAATTAAGTCGAGAGGAATCCAATTGAGTTTTCTCCCTACATACAACGGCTATGTTCAATCATAACTGTTGGGAAATGTTCAATCTTGGGCATTAGATCGTGCTGGGGTATTTTGACATCAAAATAGTGTCCATTTGAAAATAGTGTATCCAATAACGGTCAATAGATGTGGACTGCTGGTCTAGGGGGCATCTAAAATATGATATGGTTTAAGGACTAATCCTTAATTAGCTTTTTTTTTTTTTTTTTTGGGGTGGGGGGGGGGGGGGGAGCCCTTATTATCTTCAAAGAAAAAAATTATACTACATAAATGAATTAATCATCTTACAATTAATAAGTACTAATGAATAAATATTTTGCAAAGAATTCATTGTTAAGGGACTATCTTTGACTCCAAGAAAACCACCGTCAGATGTTCTCATAGGATACATTTGAGATAATGCTTTGTGCGATAGTAGGTTTTTCATATGAATATATATTTTGAACTGTCCACCCAAATTGCGTGTCATTTAGGGTTTTCCCATTTTTCTCCTAAATGCACATTTTTTTTATGGTCTGGTCAACTTGTTAAATAATGTGAAAATATCAAATTGTTCTTTACTAAATGCATAGTGGGTATTATATGAACATTGTCATAGAATGTGCATATGACATGGTGACTAATAAAGACATTTTAAGCCTTGAACCAACCAATCTTCATAATGAATTTTGTGTATAACACCTTGATAGCAAGGATAAGTTTTAAAGAAAATTATGCAACCAAAGCCTTTGAACCCTCAAAACTGTATGCAGTGACATCTTTTTTAGCTAAAGAACTTTCTCTCAACAAATGGTTGCAAATATGGCTCAAAGGCTTCTCCAAGAGCCAATGTTTCTACTTTGGAAATTAAACATAAACCTCCTATTTTCAATCAAGCTTCTTACAAAGAGTGGCGATCAGATGGTCTGCAAACCATGGAAAAACAAATATGGTTCATAAGGTAGATTTTCACCACCCCATTTATTTAACCTATGTTAACTCCCACACTAACCAGGGCTTATATATAATTAATAAGGCCCTTTTAGTTAATTTTATAAAATGATTAAAATATTTTTAAAATTGAAAACTTATAAATTAAAATATTTCCAACAAAAATAAAAAAAAGACATGAACACGCTAGTTTTACTTGTTGAAATTTGGCATAGAGACTAGAAACAATGCATTTTGCATTTTGGAGTTTGGCGTATGCGAGTTGGGAGTTTAACATAATTCTTTCTTTTTTTTTATTAAAATTTTTGTTGGAAAACAATTTTAACCGGTCAACTTCCAATTTAACAAGATTCTTAATTATTTTAAATTAATGATAAACGCCTTATAAATTAAAAATACAAGTCCCGGTTAGTGTGTGAGTTAACTTGGGTTATATAGATGAGGTGGCAAAAATCTACCTTATGAACCACATTCGCTCTTTTATGGTTTGCAAACCATCTGATCAACACTCCTTGCAAAATATGAGCTTAGAGTAGAAATATGTGTGCCCTCACGTTGAAAGGCCTAAAGCATTAATTGCAAAGAAAAAAGAAGATGAAGAAAAACACTTAGAATGAAAAAAGAAAAAAAAGGAGTTCAGCCCTAATATTCAATTATAACACTTGCAACATTCACAACAACTTTTGGCTATATATATAGCTCTTTCATAACAACTTCTAAATCTTTGAAGAAATTGAAAGTAAGTTTCATAACATAATGTGTACACCCTTGTATAACTATAGATGTGGACTCGCATCTCGATGATGATAAGAAGGCGGTGCTTGGAAAGACACCTAACTAAAGATGAATTAATGATTGCACCCAGAGTAGTCCCACGACACTTTGCTAGTCATCAAAGAAAATTATTAAACGTTCAATACAAAATTTATGTTGGTAGTTGTTGTGATGCTTGTATTCGGGATGATAGCTATAGCTAATTGTAATACTAGTGGTTGTTGTGCCAATAGTGGTGGTAATTGTTATAGTAACATATGATGATAGTGTTTTTGGTTGTTGTTTGAACGGTGACAATGCATGGTATTGATAATTATATTGGTGGCTGGCAGTGGTGGTTGGTGGGCATCCTTCCCAAATTTTTTTCAGGTCCTTTTGGGATTGATCATTCCCATCCCGATCCCGTCTCGCCTCAATCTAGAGTAGGATGGAATCGGGATAAATATTTTCAATCCTGTTCATCTCGAACTGATTATTTTAATATATTTTATTATAATTTTTAATATTTTATTTTAATATTTCAATTAGGACTACAATTAGAGAATTTGTTTTCTTGTTACTCTAAGTTTGACCAGTTTTTTGTTGTGTTGTGTAATTTTTCAGGTTATCAATTCTTTGCATCATGATATCGAGGTACTTTTTATTGATTAATTTGTAACTCATTTGCTATTTTTGTTCTCATCTTCATATTTATTGTTGATACCTTCTATCTTAATTAAATTTTACTAAGGTTCATTTTTTTATTCTTCAATGAATCCGTCGTAGAATATTCTTGGTTTTTAGTGTTTTAATCTTATAATGCAGACATCTCAATATCTGATTCTTAATTGAAGGGGCTTAGGTTTGCAAGTGAACTTAAACATCCTGATTTGATAGCAAAATTATTTAGCAACTAGTCCAATCTTTGTGTAACAAATTAGATCAACTTAGATCCATGACCTTGAGAATGCCATATATGATACTGCTAATCTTCCACATGCCTTTTCAATTGGCTAAAATGGTTTGAGTTGATGTTGCCAAGCTACTCTTCTCACTGTCTTCTTGTTTTAGTTTCATTCTTTATTTTGCGCTGCAACAAATTTTTTTTAGTACCTGCTGATTCAATCCTGAACCCGTTTGGGATGAGACGAGGTCAGGATGAGAACTATGTTTCGATCCTGTCCCAACCCCAAATGAATGTGATGAGATCGAAATAAGGTCCATCCCATCCCATGCCCACCTCCAGGTAATAGTGCATACATTGTTTTCTTGGTGAAAGATGGTAGAGCGTGATTTGTGTTTTTTTTATACATTAATATACATATTTCATGGACACACATTCATTTTGCAGATGATGCCTTTGGCATTGGAGTAATATTATTTGGCAGCTACTTGCAGTGAACGTTAAAAATAAAAATAGGCAACAATTAGGTTTAGTAGGCATTTGTTATTGAAATGAAATATAATTTTAAGAATAATCCTTTATGAACAACTTGAGGATATTGTTGGAAAGTGCATATATAGACTATCTTCTATTGTTTTCTATGAAACACATCATTATAATAAATGACGTTGAGCACCTGCAACTAATCAATGAGCCAATTACATTTGTTGTATGATGCTTTGTTGTTAGGGGAACAAATGACACTAAATGCACAATTGTTATGTGAATCTGGATCGAAACTCTTCCTCTTCCTCTTCCTCTTCCTCTTATCAATCTCCTTCCTAATCCCCTTGTTATGCTCCTCTGCATACAATTATGCCCCCTTGTCTTTTCACCCCACCTCCCTTTTACACTATCCACCCCATTTGCTTTGTTCATCTACAACACATATCGTCACCTTTCATTTTTCTCAATCTGACATGTCCGTCTTTCTCCTTTGAGATCCTTAGAATTTTTTGTAGTTCACTTCCTCATTTGCATCCTAGGTATGCAATATCATTGTGTCTGTCCATGTACCCCAAAATTACTAAATGGTATCACTTGGTGCCTCCAAAACATCTAATCAAAGTCACAAAACTACTATGTAGTAAGAAGAGTTTTCCACCATAACACTTTGCATGTAGGGGGTTTGGAGATATTGGGGAGTTTTGTGAAATGAAACTTAGCTATTAAAAAATGGAACAAAGGAGATGAGATTTGTTTGATGTTTTAGTATCTGGAGTGGGTTTTAACTAGTAAAAGTTGGGGTCTATATAAGGGAAAGATTGGGTATTTCTTTCTCATTGCCTTGGTAAATTTGTCAGAGCCACTATCAGCCATTCCACATCATCACATCAGGCTTTATCTTCCTACACAACCAAATGACGACCGTTAAAACCCTTCAACACTCTCAAACCAAGCTTTCACAGAGAAACGAAGAAGAAGACGAAGCCAGAATCATCTCTGATGAGAAGCCAAAATCACACTCACTAACACCA
Organism: Berberis vulgaris; assembly: GCA_963556465.1. Classification (NCBI taxonomy): domain Eukaryota; kingdom Viridiplantae; phylum Streptophyta; class Magnoliopsida; order Ranunculales; family Berberidaceae; genus Berberis; species Berberis vulgaris. The sequence continues at coordinate 65,652,208 of OY747134.1, read as the reverse complement.
AAACACACTCGATTATGACTTCGATATCTGCTTTACCTCCAATTCTCTTCCGCACAAACCCTACCTCTCTCCCATTCTCTTCTTCCCCTTCCTTGATCGTCTTCTTCCGTTCCTACAAGGCCGTTCTCCACACACGCTTCCGGTCCCTAAAAACCGGGTCCGAAGGAGAGAGAGCCGAAGGCGTCGACGCTCTGAGCCCGGATTTACTGCGAAAGCCTGTGATCTCGCATGTCGATGTGGGCGGGGGCGAAGAGTCGGAGAAAGCTGTTGTTTCGGGGGCTTCTTCGAAGAACGCTCATGTGAATGAGAGATTCTTGCGTGAGGAGAAGAAGGAGGAGAATGAGGAATGGGTCGATTGGGAGGATCAGATTTTGGAGGACACTGTGCCGCTTGTTGGATTTGTCAGGATGTTGCTTCACTCTGGAAAGTAAGTTTTTATCTTCTTTATCTCATAATGTTGATTGAATTTTTAGTTTTATTTTTCGAAATTGGTTAACAATGTAAGCTTAGTGTTTCTTGCTGTAGTTTATACCAATAATGGAGTCTATCTGCTTTAGGCAAACTATAGTTTCTAAAATTGGATAATTTGAATGTTTGGAGACTAATATAGAATGTTTAAAATCATTCAGGGACCAATGGGTGAATAGAGAGATAATTGTTTCAAAAGAGTGTGGACGAGGTTTTTAGATAGATCATGGATGCACTGGCGGAACTTGGATTTTTTTTTATAGGGGGGCAAAATTATATTAACTAGTTTTTAAAAAGGAGTAAGTCTAGGAAGCCAAGTTTCGGAGCCACTTTTGAGCCAAGTCCGTCTAGAGAGTCAGGCCAGAGAGCCTCAATACCCTCCATCATCCTAGAGATCCTCATAATCCATCAATCGAACACAAACACACACATAGAGGGCCCCCTGGCGCTAGGGGCCTGGCTCTCTAGAATTTTTGCTTTAAAACACAACCACAAACTCATTTATACAAGGGGTAGAAGTGTAAAAAAATAAAATTTGGCAAAAAAATGGCTCCCTACTTCAGTGGCTGCTAGAATTGAAAATGCATGCATAACTTCCTTTGGGTCAGCTCACCAACTTGAAAAAGTACCACTTTCTCAATTGGAAAAAAAGTTTGTCTACATAAAGATAAACGGGGTCTGAGCATCATATATTCTAATCATATGTATAATGAGATTTGAGTTCAACAAAGCTATTCTTATCAAATGTATATGGACATTTTAGATAGGAGTGGATGCTCTTTGGAAAAGAGTCATTGCTACCAAATTTGGTGTTAGCCCTGAGGACGGTTTGCACAAGCTCACATTGCTACTCATGGCTGGTCTCTATGAATGAGCATCAGCATCACGAGTCATAAATACCATTTAGAGAACCACATCTCTTTTGAAGCACATAATGGTGGTAGAATTCAGTTTTGGGAACTCAAGTGGTAGGGTGAACAACCTCTTAAACTCTCCTTCCCTGCCATATACAACAACAAGAAGGGAAAACTTAATGAGTTCATACTCACTAATAGCATATGAAATAGCCATTACACTTGGGACTTTTACTTGAGGAGAAACCTCAATGATTGGGATCTGCCCCAAATGACGAACTTTTTGAATTTGACAGATTCTGTTAAGCTTGATGATTATCTTGATAAATGGCTTTGGGTAGGGAAGGTCCAACATTTCACAGTCAAGGACTGCAATGAAGTGCGAGGCCCAAAACTCCAATTCTCTGCGTAATAATTGAGAGCTCACTGACCCAAGCTTGATATGGTTTAATGAAGTTCCTCCCAGGGCTTGCTTTCTTCTTTGGATCATCTTGAATGACAGAGTACTAACTATTGATGTTGAGAGAATCACACCAATATGCAAAAAACTTGGAAGGAAAACCGTTGATACCAGTAGAAATCTCTTTAGAGGCATTAATGTTTGTGAGGATATCTTGTTCAGATGTGTCTACCTCTAGTGGTGCTTCCAAGCTTGATATGGTTTAATGAAGTTCCTCCTAGGGCTTGCTTCCTTCTTTGGATCATCTTGAATGACAGAGTACTAACTATTGATGTTGAGAGAATCACACCAATATGCAAAAAACTTGGAAGGAAAACCGTTGATACCAGTAGAAATCTCTTTAGAGGCATGGAGAATTGTAGGCCATCGATGGTGGGACTCCACTACCCATTTCAGTAAAAAAAAATGCTAACTCGGTCTGTTAGCATTTCTTCCACCTTACGAATGTAGTCAGTGGAGTTTGCTTATTTGCTAAACTATGGAAGTATTCCTTCCACTCCTCTCCCCCCCCCCCTCCACTTTTTTTTTTCTTCTGGTTTCTCTTTTCCAGTTGATATGTTCTCGTTTGAGGAGCTTATCAAGATCAGCCTAAGATCACGAGATTGTTCAACTATGTCAAGAGTTTGCATTGCTATGTTGAGTATGAACCTGAGGCCCCAAAGTATAACTGTTGTCTGCAAGAAACCTATCAAGAAGGCGAAGACACGGGTTGTTGCGCGCACTCGACCAAGTAAATCTACCCCCTTTTAAACTCAAAATCTGCTATGAAGTTATTGAAAATCCTCATCTTTTGAGTGATTATTCCACCTTCTCTGTTCTTTCCACAAGATCTAATAACATTAAAAGCCTCCCCTATAGATCCCATAGCCCATACATTGCTTGAAGCTCTCCCACAGTTGCTCACTAAAAGTATTAAGAACTCACTAAAAGCATTAAGAACTGGACCATAGATGTTTACTCAAAATGGCGCTCCACGTTCTAAGTTCAAATGGGTGATAAGTTCAACAAAAGATTACAAACTAGAACATTGAAACTTGTATTTGTCAAAATTTTACAAATTCAATTAATTCTCAAAATTCAACTAAAAATTGTCTATTACATTGGCCAATAACCTTAATTTATAATTGCCCTAAGGTTGGTAACCAAGTAACTAGTTTCCTAAACAAAATAGAAACCCCAACTCCTATTTGAATTGAATCCCAAATTCTAATTGGACTCGTACTCCTAATTGGGCCTTAACATGGATTGACACAATTAATATAAATAAAATTAATAAATAAAAATACCCATATTACAACATTCTCCCAACTTCAAAAAGCTCGTCCTTGAGCTTTGTGAAAAGTGCTTCACTAAAAATCGACCCCGGAGTTTACCTTGATAGTTGATCCTATTATGAAAAATCAAATCAAAACGTTGCCAAAAAAAATAATATCTCACATAAATCCTCTTCACACAAGATATCCATTGCAAAATTTGAATTTTTTGCGTGCAAGCTCTTTTCGATGGAGCCTCAAAATTATGCCAATGGATTGTAAATCCGACTCTGCGGCGGTCCAAACAGGACCTGATTGTGGCAAATAGAGGTCCTCATTAAAAGAAGAATGACAAGCATGTGGTGGTGCAAATAAATGCTATGAAGATGCGAGACCTTAGCGGTGACACACTGAAGTGTTGGGGGTGCCCATAGCCCAACCCAAGCTTTTTCATCTTCTTCTCACGACCAAAATCATCTACTTCATGCTCTTGAGAGGATGAGCTGCTGCGATGTATCGACCAGTCGCTGTCGTCATGAATATGCGCTAGCAGACATGATCGAGTGGAGGGACGACGTAGTAGAGCAACATGATTATGGCGGAAAATCTCGACGCCAATCTTGATGGAGTCGCAACATACTTTGCTGATGATCTTTGTTGGCCGGTGGCGAGTCATGTGGCTGCGGTGGAATCAGTTGGACTCCGTTATGATTTTGTGGCCAGTGATGATGTCGCAGGGATTGTTGGCCATCTCTCCATTGGATGCATTGTGAAGGGTCTTGAACAAGAGATGTTGCATGTCAAGGAGAAGGATTTCAATGACGATGTATCGGTTATTGATGACGGATTGTGACCTCGAGTCGATGACGCAGATCCAATTCAGTTATGATATCCACTTCTTCTTTCACATCTACTGCTACACTTCTTCTTAGTTGGGTTTGAGTGGGGTTAGGTTCTTCATCAATTTTCTTTTCAATTCTCTGATGATGAACATGTTTTTTGTGCAAATTGCAATTCGTGATTCTGAAATTGCGTTTCTCCAGCAACCCTAGACTTAGGGAATTGGAACAAATTGGGAAAATTGGGATTGTTTTCCACAACCACCCCTTTATTGTGAACATTTTTGAAGTTTAAATTTTCTTTAATGTGAAAATCGACAAAATAATTGTTATCGACCTCACAATGCAATGACTTGTGGACAACCGTATACACTTCGTACACATCAAACACGGATGGCTTCTCCCAATCAATGTCGACTTTTTGCGACATCTTTATCTAAAATTTTACCATTCTGATAGCAAATTGATAAGTTCAGCAGAAGCTTACAAACCAAAACATCGAAACTAGTATTTGTCAAAGTTTCACAAATTCAATTTATTCTCTAAATCAATTAAAATTACATTGGCCGATGGCCTTAATTTATAATTAATCTAAGTTTGCTAAGCAAAACAACTAGTTTTCTAAACAAAATAGAAATCCTAACTCCAACTTGAATTGAATCTCTAATTCTAAATGAACTTGTACTTTCAGTTGGGCCTTAACATGGATTGACCCAATTAAATAATAAATAATAAATAATAAATATAATTAATAAATAAAAAAAACCCATATTACAGCAGAAGAAGAAACCTCCATAAAGCACCACTTTTTAAACTTTGGAAATAGCTTTAAGCATGCCCAAGAGCGGATCTACTAACCTCAACTTTCAGAATATTTTTAATAAATACTTTTTCTTAAAAAAATCAATTATATAATGCATAATACGATATGATAATTGTTCATTCAACTATTTACTCATGTCTTTGTTCGTGTATTGGTTGGAAGTTTAATATTTTTAATAAACAATCCAAGTTCGATACTCTTGGAGCTCGCCTAATTTTTTTTTTTTGTTTTCAATGCAATTTTATATGTAATTGCAAACATTAAAAAAATTAATTGTTTGTTCACAAGTGGCATGAAAATCTAACAAAAAATATTTAAAATTAATATCTAAAATAATAACTATATATCAATGAAAATATATACCATTAGCCAACTCATGCAAAATTCGAGGCTCAAATAAATCATTTTTTCTATGAAATTGCAGTAGGATCTTATTATGTTCGCAAATTTAATACTTTTTAAGCTTCAACTAGATACTTATCCTAATTATTTTGTGATTTTAGTTATATATTCTAGTTATTACGTCCATTTGCCCTTATAAGGTTGTTATCGATATTGTGACCTTATTTTTGCTTAAAATTGGTTTACACTGGATTCAATTTGGTAGTTGTATTTTCTTTATTAGTTACAAGCTCGGGTGGGAATTTTTTTTGCTTCGCCCTTGATAACTTCTCTTATCAACTAATTATCATTTGTCATTTCGCCACCCTCGACTAAAATCCTGGGTCTGCCACTGAGCATGCCTCCCGACTTGAGAGGCCCACAACTCAAATGTACTCCCATTTGAAGAAGTTTCCGGCCAAAATGGATTTAATCAGGTCCCGATTCACTGATTTTTTTTTTTTTTTTTTTTTTTTTAATCTCTTGAATGATAATGTCTATGTTTTTTTTCGAAAACGTAAATTTTTTTTCTGAATCACAAATTTCTAGCTTATGTTTGTTGAAAAACCTTCAACCCTGAATTCTTTATTTTGACCATGACCCCCTAGCATCACAAGATTAAGACATTAACTTTATCAAGGTAATCTTTGCTCTCATTCACTTCTTTCTCCTCTCGAACCATCTGCTTATTTCTGATGACTGCTCTTATATAGGCTGTCCTCCATAGAGATTCCCACCAAGTCCCAACATGAAGGTCGATTTCTGCACCTCCACTCAACCAGCCAAACTAGCTGGAATAGTCTACAGTCCCCACCACCTTCTCTTTACTACAAATCCCCATCTCTTCAATTGATGCCACATCTCAAGCCACAAGAGAGGAGTTTGGCTATTGCTGCGATCCTTCCATTTGGGTCTCCAACGAGATCCGGAGGAGCGACTGTTCTCCTTTTCCGTCAAGAGGTTGCTATGGTGTTCACTAGCCCCCTATTCAGTCAATGAATAAGTGTATCTCATCCATAGCCTTCAGACAAAATCAGGAAACTTTTTTTTCCTAAGATTTTCACCTGATAATACTTTTGTGATTATTTCAAGTATTTGAGAATTCCCAAATGACAAGGAAATCTTGAAAGTAAACCTCTTTAAGGCTTTGATGTGCCATGTTCCAATCCAACAATATTGCAATGTTCTCCGCAATCAATTGACCAGTCCTTGTATCGTCTCCTTTAAAGATTCTGTGGAAAAAAATAGGAGAAAAATCATATATTCATAGAATTACAAGGGCCACTACCTAAAGGAAAGATCATTCTTGTGATTTTAGGTAACTACTAGTTTTATACAAGGGCCACCACTAGTTTTAGGTAACTACCTAAAGTTAGCTCCTAAATAAAAGGAAAGATCATTCTTGTGATTTTCTCCTAACTTAAATCCCATAGCTCAAGGGATTTACATATTTACAACCTGTCTAACAAAATCAGCTTTCTAATTTAGAAACTTACACACACTTCTTTTCCACACTCCCCCTCAAGCCGGTGAATAGGTGTCTTCCATTCCCAGCTTGGAAATAATGGTCTGAAACTTATGAGTGTTCAGTCCTTTCGTTAGAACGTCTGCCAGTTGTTCTCCAGTTGGAACATATAGTGTGTATGTCAACCCACTATCCAATTTTTCTTTGATGAAGTTTTTATCAACCTCAATGTGCTTCGTTCGATCATATGCTGTAATGGATTGTGACAATGTTTATTGCTGATTTGTTATCACAGCAACTCACAAATTCCTTGTGCCATTGCTCTAAATTCAGCCTCTGCACTTGATCTTGCCACGACACTTTGCTTCTTACTCCTCCATGTCACAAGATTGCCACTCAGGAATGTACAATAGCCTGATGTAGACCTTCTATTCACAGGTAACCTTGCATAGTTTGCAGCTGTGTATGCCTCGAGGGATAAGCCCGTGTTCCTTCTGAATAAAATTCCTTTCCCTGGACTATCTTTCATAGTGAAGTATTCAGTAAACAGCCAGTGGGTGTACCTCCCTCGGGTCGTGCATGAATTGCCTTATTACACTTACGGAATAGGCTATATTGGCCGTGTATGAGCTAGATAAATGAGCTTTCCAACTAATCTCTGGTACATCCCCTTATCAACAGCTGGTTCTTCAATGGCATCTCCAAATTTGTGATTCGGATCTATAGGAATTTTTGCAAGTTTGCAGGCTAGTTTTCCTGTCCTTCTTAAGAGGACCTGTAACATACTTCTGCTGAAAATTGAAGATTCTTTGCTTTGAATGAGCTACCTCAATTCCCAGAAAGTATTTTAATCTCCCTAGCTCTTTTATTACAAACTCCTTATTCAAACATTTCTTCATTGCCCATCTCTACTTTTCTTCGTTTCTTATAATTATTTATGTCATCAACATATACTAGCAAAGCTTGGCTCCCCTGGTCTCTGAATGCTTAATAAAAAGTGTATGGTTCCCTTGACTTTGCTTATACCCCATAGCAAGCATTACTTTGGCAAACCGTCCAAACCACGCCCTAGGTGACTGCTTAAGACTGTAAAGAGCTTTCTTCAGTTTGCACACCTTATTGACCGCTATATTCTCACCAAAACCTGGAGGAATACTTGTAGATTTCTTCTTCCTAGTCACCATGCAAGAATGCATTTTTAACATCAAACTACAACTCCCAATTAAAATTGGCTGCTAGAGATAAGAGTATCCTTACAATGTTCATTTTGGCAACATGAGAAAAGGTTTCTTGATAACTACTCCATATGTCTGAGTGTATCCTTTTGCTACTAGCCTCGCTTTATATCTCTCCAGTGACCCATCAGCTTTATATTTTAAGGTGAACACCCACTTGCATCCCACCAGCCTTTTACCACTCGGTAAATCAACCTCCCAAGTCTTGTATTTCTGTAGTGCATCCATTTCAACTCTCATAACTTTCCTCCATTCTTTATTAGACAATGCCTCAGATAGGGTATTAGGTATTAGGTATGGAGATAGTGTTTAGGCTGATAAGGAAGGCTCTATGAGATGAGATGGTGAAAATCTTTGGAAGGATACAAAATGGGATAATGGATACAGGGGCGTTTAGTACACTCTTGGGTTTCATTTCTTATTGCAATAGGGAGTTCAAGATCACTGTTAGGGCTTCTCGTGTTGTATAGTTTCCTCTTGAGTAGGTTCAGAATTTACAACTACCTTATCTATATACAGCTTGAATTGGAATCTTGAACTTGTATCGGATCAGGATCAATTTTCTTCTCTGAGTACACGATCCGAGTGACAAATGAGCAAGGCGCGCTACAGCGGCGCCCGGCTGTAGTGTTAAATAGGCAAGGGTTCTCGCACCTTTCTGGACGGGGGCGAGTAAAGAAGCTAGTCCAGGTTAGAGCTAGAGATAGAATGATTAGATTAGCCTCTTGGAACATAGGAACCTTGACGGGAAAGACAATAGAATTAGTGGATGTCATGCGTAGGAGGAAAGTAAACATAGTTTGTCTTCAAGAGACAAAATGGAAGGGGAACAAGGCTAAAGATTTAGGAGGAGGGTTCAAACTCTTCTATTCTGGTAAAGATGGCACTAGGAACGGGGTGGGAATAGTGGTAGATAAAGTTTTTAAAGATGCAGTAGTCGCCGTTAGGAGGTTTGGGGATAGAATCATAAGTATTAAATTAGCTTTAGAACTAGAGATAGTGCATGTTATTAGTGTGTATGCACCCCAAGTGGGTTTGGACGAGGAGACTAAGAAGGATTTTTGGGACTCTTTAGAGGAGTTAGTTTTTGGAATTCCCTCTTCCGATAGGGTTTTCCTAGGCGGGGATTTGAATGGCCATGTCGGTAAGGATAGAGTTGGGTATGAGAGGGTACATGGAGGTCAAGGCTTTGGGGATCGAAACACTGCGGGGATTTCTATTCTAGATTTTGCTTTAGCTCAAGATTTTGGGATCGTAAATACTTTTTATAAGAAGAGGGCAGATCACTTGGTGACCTTTGCGAGTGGGCATAATAGAAGTCAAATTGATTATTTTCTTGTGAAGAGACACGATTTAGGTAGGTGTAAAAATTGTAAGGTTATACCAGGAGAGTGTCTGACATCCCAACATAGGCTGTTAGTTCTCGATTTTTGTCTTAAGAGTAGGGGTCGTATTGCTATAGAACAGGTTAGACCGAGAATTAAGTGGTGGACCTTACAGGGAGATGTGTGCCAAAGATTTCGAAAGAGGATTTTGGGTGGCCAGTCAGTTTCAGAGGGTGGGGAGAATCTAGAACCAAAGGATAAGACTAGTAGCGCGGATCTTTTCGAACATTTGGCAAACCGAATAAGAAGATGTGCGAAGGAAGAGTTAGGACAGGCCAAAAGAGGAGGTTTCTATGGTAAGGAGACATGGTGGTGGAACGCGGATGTGCAACAAACCATTGCGGAAAAGAAAAAATGCTTTAAGGCGTGGCAAAAAGATAGGTGCCTAGAGTCCTATGAGCTTTATAAGCAGGCTAAGAAGTTGAGTAGTAGAGCAGTAGGGGAAGCTAAGAAGAGAGCGTATGATGCTCTTTATAATAGGCTAGGTACGAAGGAAGGGGAGAAGGATATTTTCAAGATAGCGAAGGCTAGAGAACGAAAAACTAGGGACTTGAGTCATGTTAAGTGTGTTAAGCATGAGGATGGAAGAGTCTTAATGCAGGATAAAGCTATTTTAGATAGATGGAAGGATTACTTTTGGAACCTACTCAATGGAACACATGTAGGGGAGTTAAACTTGGAGGGGTATGCTTCACAGGAAGGGAGAGATCGCGTGTTCCATCGCAGAGTTAGTGCCACAGAAGTGAGAGAAGCTTTAAAAAGAATGAAGACAGGGAAGGCCGTTGGACCGGATGATATACCAATTGAAGCATGGAAATGTCTGGGAGAAGTTGGGATTCAATGGCTAACTAAGCTATTTAATAGGATTTTGGAAACTAGAAAAATGCCAGATTCATGGAGGCATAGCATTGTGGTACCAATTTATAAGAACAAAGGGGATATCCAGAATTGCTCGAACTATAGAGGGATAAAGCTTATGAGTCATACGATGAAACTTTGGGAGAGGGTTATAGAACAAAGACTTAGGAGTTTAACCACGATTTCGGAGAATCAATTTGGATTTATGCCAGGTAGGTCTACTACGGAGGCCATCTTCTTGCTTAGGCAAACTGTAGAAAAATATCGAGAGGCACGTAAGAGTTTGCATATGGTTTTTATTGATCTGGAGAAAGCATATGATAGGGTCCCCAGGGAGTTAATTTGGTGGGTGCTTGAAAGGAAGAAAGTGTCTCAATGTTATGTCGATATCATTAAGGATATGTATGAAGGGGTTGTAACAAGTGTTCGCTCAGTAGGTGGGATGTCTAGTGAATTTCCAGTGACAGTAGGACTACATCAAGGGTCGGCGTTAAGTCCATATCTCTTTGCTTTGGTCATGGATGAGTTGACGAGACATCTGCAAGAAGATGTACCTTGGTGCATGTTATTTGCAGATGATATTGTCTTAATGGATGAGACTAGTGCAGGTTTAGGTCAGAAATTAGTTAAGTGGCAGGAGGCTTTAGAGAGTAAAGGTTTTAGAATTAGCCGTTCGAAGACGGAGTATCTAGTGTGCAACTTTGGGTGTGAACCAAGAGGGAGAAGTCATGCAATTGAGATCGAAGGTGTCGAGGTCCCAGAGTGTGAGGCTTTTCGATATCTAGGGTCTATAATTCAAAAGAATGGGGCTATTGGAGCAGATGTAGACCACAGGATTAAAGCTGGTTGGTTGAAATGGCGAATGGCGTCAGGAGTATTGTGCGATAGAAGGATGCCTGCAAGGCTAAAAGGGAAATGCTATAAGACAATTGTTCGACCAGCCATGCTATATGGTTCAGAATGTTGGGCTACTACGGGACAACATACGCATAGGATGGCAGTAGCAGAAATGCGTATGTTAAGGTGGATGTGTGGTAAAACTCGTAAGGATAAGATTAGAAATGAAAGAATTAGGAGATACTTAGGTGTAGCGCCCATAGAGGAAAAAATTAGAGAAAGACGTTTAACTTGGTTTGGTCATGTGCGGAGGAGACCGAGCACGGCGCCAATTAGAAAATGTTTAGATTGGCAAGTTAATGGAGGGTGTAGACGGAGGGGACGACCGTTGAAAACTTGGATGAAGACGGTGAATGAAGATATCATTGAGCTTGGATTAGGTGAGGAAATGTGGGAAGATCGCATTGCTTGGAGAACCAAAATTCATGTAGCCGACCCCGAAAATCTCGGGAATGGGCTTTGATGATGATGATGATGATGATGAGTACACGATCCGATATCTCCTATTATTAGTAACAGTGTTTTCTGTAGCGTCAAGTCATTCAACATGAACTCAGGATGTGACATAGGTGGGGTAGACTCATTATTTGGCAGAAGCTCTGGAACAAACACATAAATGAACTTGGGCGATGACATGGGTAAGGAAAGATCAAACAAAAAAGAATCCTTATTTCAATAAATACAGAATCCCCCTAAAGATAACGTTTGGAAAAATATGGTTTCCCTTTCTGGAAGGTGGATGATAGCACTTATATCCCCTTTGAGTTGGTGAGTATCCTACAAAGATGCATTTGATACCTCTAGGATCAAGTTTCCCCCTTTGGTGACTATGAACATGAACATGAACATATGAGGTAAAACCAAATATTCTGGGCACAAGATTATTTGTAGCTCTCAGATCACTATAAAACAGGACTTGCTCTAAGACACGAGATGGCAATCTATTTATCATGTATGCAAATGTGAGAACGACTTCCTCCCCTAGGTTTTTGGTACATTTTGATGAAAAAAAAGTGCTCGGGTAGTGTTTAAGAGATGACTATTTTTCCTTTCTGCTATCCCGTTATGTTGTGGAGAATTAATGCAAGAGGACTCGTGAATGATTCCTTCCTTTCAAAATATGGAGATAGAATTTGATTAAAATAATCACTTGCATTATCTAACCTAAACCTTTTAATTTTTGTATCAAATTGATTTTGAACCATAGAATGGAAGTTAGGTAGAACACGACTCACATCTAGGGTTGAAAACCGAACCAACGGTTCGGTTTTTCACCTAAACCGTGAATCGAGCTGACTTTGAGCATTTCAAAATCTTCAAATCGAAATCGAACCGACTAAAACCGAAATGACTGACTATTTTAAATATATTATATTATTTTCATATAAAATATGTATTATTTATTATAATACTCGGTCGATACGGTTTTGTCGGTTAAAATCACATAGAAACTGAAAATTGAACCGACCACTTCTCTTTTAAAGTTTTTAAAACCGAAACTGAACCGATTGGTTTGGTTTTGATTAGTTCGGTCGATTTTTTGTTCAACCCAACTCACATCGGATTTATTTTTTAACCGAAATATCCAAGTGACTCTTGTGCAATCATCTATAAATGAAACAAACTACTGAGAACTTGATATGTTGGAAGTTGGAGAAGGACCCCAAGTATCATTGTGAACCAAATAAAACGGGGTAGTTCTTTTTGTTAATAATAGGAAATGATACACGAATATGTTTTGCAAATTCACACACATCACAATGAAATTTTTCCCTATCTAATCCTTTAAACAATGATGAAAACACGACCTTAAGAGTTGTAAATGATGGATGACTCAAACAAAAATGATGATGCCTGATGGCATCTTTATTAGAAGATGACAAAGGTAAACTGATAGTGATAATAGTTGACTTGTTCGGTGTCTCTTGGTAGTAAAGCCCGTCCTTTTCTTTACCAAGTCCAATCCTCCTCCCCGAACCCTGGTCCTGAAATTCACAGTAAGATGGATAAAATATTACGTGACACTTCATATCTTTTGTCAATTTTTGGATGGACACCGGTCAGTGGATAATTTTGGAACATGGAGAACATTTTTCAGAATTTATGGGGTAATTTGTATGTCTCCTAAACCTGCTACGGCTGTGAGTGAACCATCAGCAACAATGACCTTTTTATTACTTGGACAAGGTATATAAGTACTAAACTAACTTGAAGAATGTGTTATGTGGTCAGTGGCCCTGGAGTCAATGACCCACGAGTCCAAAAAATGGTTTTTTGAGACATTAAATCCAATGGAAGAATAAGGATTACCTAAGAGTGCCAATGAACACGCACCAGAGGGTTTTTCAAACATACCCAGCAATCCTGTTAGCTTCTTTGTCTCCTCGCTGTTGAGACCACCAAATACTTGTGTCTTTTCCTGACTACCTTGGTTGTCATATGGGCCCATCCTTGGTTCTTTTGTTGTCCTCCCTTGTAACCCCATTCTCAGCTTGAAGTTGATGGTTTTCCATGCAATTTTCAGTAGCGATCTCTGGTATGTCGTGACTTTTTGTAGTATGCACACCAGAGATTGTCTCTGTTGTCTTGGTTCTGCGCTCCTTTTGTCATCTCTGCCTTCCCATGGTCTGGGACATGCGGTGGTTGTTCAATTGCAGGATTCCGTGCACTTTCTGCAGTTGAAACCAAGGCTGAAGCTTCTATGGTTCATGGTTCATGCATCACAGTCCTTTCTTCAGCTCGGATCATTGCTATTGTTTCATTCAAAAAAGGGACTTCTTCTTTTCCTAAACTTTGAACCCTAACTTGATCAAATTCAGGGTTCAAACCAGCAAGGAAATCATACACCCTGTCTTTCTCAATAAGCTCATTCATCATCGCAGCACAATTGCTGCACTTTAGTTCAGTAATCCGGTAATAATCTAATTCTTGCCACTGGCTTTTCAAAAAGTTGGCATATTCAGTATAGACCTACCTCCTTGTTTTGTGGACCCGATTTTGACTTTGATCTTGTACACTTGGGCAGTGTCTCGAACCTTGGAGTATGTCTGATGAACAACGTCCCAAATTCCCTGTGCAGTCAGTAAAAAACATACAGGTGTCATGGAATTCCACAACCACGACATGATTAAAGAGTCTTCTTCATCCCATGCTTCAAAACCTGATTCACCCTTTTTAGGACCTGTTCCCTAAAAATGGTTTTTACCAGCTGTGACCATTTGAGATAATTTTTTCCACTGAGGCGATAAGCAGCTTGAATATTCTGGAGTTCACTTGAGGCATGATTGGGCTAAATCTCCTCTGATTGAGTTTTTGTGGTTCATCTCTATCACTTGGCTATTAAGGCTAGTGGCTAGGGTTTTATATTCGGCTATGAAGGCTGGTTCTTTTTTCTCTTTTTTTTCTTCTTCAGAGAAGCGGCACGAAGGCCTAGGCACTGAAGGCTAGAATCGAGTCTTACAGCTCTTTGATACCATGTGGAAAAAAATAGTAGAAAAGAATCGTATATTCATTGACAACTGATTTTATACAACATATACAGTGAGAACAAATAGGTAACTACCTACAGTTAGTTCCTAAATAAAAGGAAAGATCAATCCTAAATAAAATCCCATAACTTAAGGGATTTACATATTTACATACCCTAGTATAACAAAAATCAGAATAACTAAAATCTCATAACTTAAATAATTTACATATTTACAACATGTCTAACAATATCAGCATTCTAATTTTGGAAGTTATACACGTTTTTTCCACAGTTTCATCTTTCTTTTGAAACCATATACCAGAAAGTATGGCATATTGTTTTGATAACCACGTCACACATTTCCAGCTATTCAATGTTGCAAAACTGGTGTAAACACCCAATGACCACATATCTTCCATGTAGTAAGCCTCTTATTATGCTAATCACAAGGTTCCAAATCACTTTGCTAGTGCAGCCAAAAAATCCCCAAGAATCGAGATAGGAGAGAATCAATCTCATACCCTAGTATATGAGTTGCATGTTGTGCTCCCCTAAAATTAAAACTTTGTTGATATTATGCTCTGTGTCCTACTAGGAATTGACCTTTGTTTGCCTACTGTGAATGCTATCACTCCTAAACTTAACCTTTATGCCCCTTTCAGCTGGAATAAACTGGGGAGTGATCATGAGTTGATTCAATACCTCTTAGTGCTTAGTTATAAAATGTTTTGTCTGCAGTGGTTTTTGGTGGCCGTTGCTTGTCTGTCTTCCAAAGGTCTGGTTTTACATCCTCCTGAGCGTAATCAGGCATTTTAAGTTTGTACATCTTTATCCGTTAAAAGTACGATGCCTGATGTTGATACTGCAACCTAGCATGCCCTAGACGTTTCACATTCTATAGATTGTAAAGTAAAGAGAGAACCCAGAAGCTTTTGAGGGAATGGCAATTAGTAAAATCTAGATCTTTTCAGTCATGCATGGTATTATGAGTTCATCATCCTAGAGTTTCGTGAGGAACTCCCTGTGAATTGGTATTTTTTTTACTGAAAATTTGGAGGAAAGGTTAAAAAATTTGTGCTTCATGTAAACAATGCCTTGTACATTTGCTCTCAGTTCTATTCACCCTTGTCATAGAAATAGATTCAAGCTCTGTTTCAATGTTCTTATATCATAAAGTTAATATTTTGGGCTTTGGTTTGTAGTAGTGAATGCATAAATATCTAGTACTTCAGTTTCTGACATCTTTATTGTGTATCTTGAATTCTTACTGAAGGTATGAAAGTGGTGCCAAATTAAGTGCTGAGCACGAGAAAACGATTCTTGAAAGGTTACTTCCTTATCATCCAGAGGCTGACAAAAAAATAGGTTGTGGAGTTGACTGCATCATGGTATGCTCTGTTTTAGTTTGGATCTCGTTCTGAGTATAGAGTTATATAGACACATTCTTTTTACACGAACTAAAAGTTTTATGATGCCATAAATTCGATTTCTAGTGTTACGTTTTCATCATGTTTTGAGTTGAGCTTATTTCCTTACCCGATTACAAGCAAACCAATGAATTAATTGGAAATAAAATTGAGGAAGATAAGTAGCTAGATAATAAACTCCAGGAGATAGAGGAAAACAAGTAGCTGGATAATATTGAGGATCTGGAGGTTTGCACGTTTCATGTTAGTTGTGACATGCATACTAGAGTAATGAAATCACATTTAAAGTGACTAATTAACAATCAAGCTAAAGGAAATCGTAATTCATAAAGAATAGGGAAAGCTATCGAGTAGTTCCAGTAGACCAAAAAATAAAACTCTCAAACTCAAGTTCAGATCCTAAACTCAAAGCTGGTATAAATCTTGGGACCCATTTGCTCATTAACCCTTTTGTTTTGTGGTATTTACTTAAAATAAGCTAACTTGACAAGATTTAAGGCCCTTTGAATTTTGTGGCCTTACGCAGTTGCACCTCCTATGCCGCTTGCCCGTTTCAAGATCCAGCTTGTCAATTATTGACTTGATGATCCCCTTGATCGCTCCTCATGGATCCAATTGTTGTAACCACACTTTTCTTCACCACTTCATCAACCTCATCGTTCTTTACTTCTATCAAAGCAAGTTGATAGAGTTGTTTTCCCATGACTTTCTATTGTGGGTTTTAACAGGCATGGATTAGTAGCTATCATACCACAAAATTCATGTAAAAGTTAAATATAGAGATTTATAAAGGACACCAATGAATTAAGAAAAGGAGAGTAATTCTCAATCAATTAATACTCAAAATAAGACATTTTGGGTGTGTTTGATTGCATAGAACCATATGCCATGGGAATCCATGAGGGGACCCCTACATTTTAGGCTAAATTGATATATCACACCACATCCACTATTTGATTTTGTGATAAATAGTGGGAATGAAAGTCCCATGAACATGAGAATCACACTCCTTGGTCCTCCAAGGCAGTGAAGTTAAGGCCGCCTAGGCGCACCTCGAGGCGTTTTTGCAGTGTACCGCCTCAAAATGAGGCAAGGCGGAGCGGTGAATCGAGGCATCCGCCTCCAACGCCTGAGCCTAAATTCAAAAGCCCATTTGCAATTCTATTAGGGATGGAAATTTCCTAGAATTAAAACAGATGATGGAACAAGTGTTGAAGGGGCAACAAGAACCACCTAAAGCTACTTCCAACACTGTGAGGGATCAAATCTCACCAGTTCATCAAGAAACACTACATCCTAATGGCGGTATGGGCGGATCTTCTTCTCAGGGATTCCAATTTGATAGGAGATCTAGAAGATTGGAGATGCCGATCTTTGAGGGTTCAAACCCTGATGGATGGATCTTGAAGGCTGAAAGGTTCTTCTTACTACAGAAATACAGTAACGAGGAGAAGATGGAAGCCTCGGTGATGTCTTTCGAAGCCGATGCTCTTCTCTGGTATCAGTGGGAATGTAAACGAAGACCGATTCACAGAAGGATCTCTCTGCGAGCAGTTTCTGGCTCTCAAACAAGAAGGCTCAGTTTCCGACTATCGAAGGAGCTTTGTATCTCTTGCTGCACCGTTGGAAACCGTCACTGAGGAGGTATACCTCAGTAAGTTTATCAATGGCTTGAAGCCTGCCATTAGAGCTGAAGTGAGAATGCTCGACCCGGATCAGTTGGGTCGAGCCATGGACCTTGCCCAGCGGGTCGAGGAAAAACAAAAATACTCGGGTTGGGCTAAAACGGGCCTCCAGGGTTATAACAATCGGCCCATGCTAGGCCCAAGACAACTTGCTAATGGCCCGTTAGGGCAACCGACTCCAGCTTTGTCCAGAGAGTTCGAGAGATCTGGTTTTCACCAACCAAACTTCTCTAGGGACAATGAGAGAAGCTCAGCTGCGAGAGGCGAGACCAGACGCTACTCAGATGCAGAATACCAGGAGAAGAGAGCGAGAGGTCTGTGTTTCAAATGTGACGAGAAGTACTCTCCTGGTCACCGATGTAAGAGGAAGGAGGTTAGTGTTTTGATTGCACAAGCAAATAGTGATGAGGAAGAAGAAGAACCTCAGGGGTGTGAGGATCAGAAAGAATTAGATGTAGCAGAAATAGGATCAGTGGTTGAAGTATCTTTGAGCTCGGTTATGGGTTTGACGAACCCTAAAACAATGAAGATGCAAGGTGACGTCTTGGGTCAATCAGTCGTGGTATTAGTCGACAGCGGAGCCACTCACAATTTTATTTCCCACAAGGTCGTTGAGCAGGTGATGCTTCCAATTTCTTCGACGGGTGTTTATGGAGTGACGTTGGGTTCGGGAGACTCAGTTCAAGGCAGCGGAATTTGTCGGGGTGTTAAGTTGATGTTGCAAGGAGTAGAGATATTGGATGATTTTCTTCCTCTTGGGCTGGGGAGTTCAGACGTGATTCTGGGCATACAGTGGTTAGAAAAATTAGGGACTACCTTCATTAATTGGAAGGAGCAGACACTGAGATTTAGAGTGGGATCCGAAACTTTAACTCTCAAGGGGGATCCTTCTCTGGGGCGTAGTTTGATTTCATTCAAATCTATGGTTAGAACCATCAAACAGGAGGGTTATGGTTTCTTGGTGGAATTGGGATGTGTTTCTTCGACTGAGATGGAGCAAGGACCGGTTCCAGTGGAGTTGGCAGCTCTGTTAAGGCAGTATGAGGTGGTGTTCCAGATACCGGTTGGGTTACCTCCAAAAAGGGGACATGAGCATAGTATCGTGTTACAAGGAGGAGCCGGACCAGTCAATGTTCGTCCCTACTGCTACCCCCAATTTCAGAAGAACGAAATAGAAAGGCTGATCACCGAAATGTTGGAAGCCGGCATCATCAGGCATAGTGTGAGCCCGTTTTCTAGCCCAGTGTTGTTAGTCAAGAAGAAGGATGGGGGATGGAGGTTTTGTGTAGACTATCGGGCCCTGAATAAACAAACGGTCCCCGATCGTTTTCCAATTCCTATTATCGACGAGCTATTGGATGAGCTACATGGCGCCGTGATTTTTTCGAAGCTAGATTTGAAGTCGGGTTATCACCAGATTAGAGTTCAGGAAGGGGATGAGGCCAAGACAGCGTTCCGGACCCACGAGGGGCATTATGAGTTCCTCGTAATGCCGTTTGGATTGACGAATGCTCCGGCCACGTTCCAGGCTTTGATGAACGCAATTTTTCGACCTTATTTGCGTAAGTTCGTCCTCGTGTTTTTTGACGATATATTGGTCTACAGCCCAAGCCTAGAGATACATGTGCTTCAGTTGGAAACAGTCCTGACATTGCTTCAAACACACTGTTTGTATGCAAATAAGAAGAAATGTGAGTTTGGGAGTCGACAACTGGGATATTTAGGACATGTAATTTCGGCTAATGGTGTGTCCATGGATCAATCTAAGATACAAGCCGTTTTGGATTGGCCTCAACCCCAGAATGTTACGGAGCTGAGGGGATTTTTGGGTCTTACGGGCTACTACCGAAAATTCATCAGCGGGTATAGTAAGGTGGCGTGGCCACTGATTTCTCAGTTAAAAAAAAATGGGTTTGCTTGGAATGATGAGGCAGAGAGTGCTTTCCAGAATTTAAAGCAGATTATGACCACGGCTCCGGTTTTGGCCATGCCGAATTTCTCTAAGGAATTTGTAGTGGAGACTGACGCCTCCGGGTTTGCAGTGGGAGCAGTTCTGATGCAAGAGAAGAGGCCCGTCGCATTCTTTAGTCAGGTATTGGGACAACGAGCTAGGCTCAAGCCAATTTATGAAAAAGAGCTCATGGCCATGGTGTTGGCCGTCAACAAGTGGCGTGCTTATTTGTTAGGCCGAAAATTCGTTATCCGCAGTGATCAGAGGAGCTTGAAGTATCTGATGGAGCAAAGGGTTATTGGTCCGGATTATCAAAAATGGGTGAGCAAATTATTGGGATTTCAATTTGAGATTCAATATAGAACTGGGGCTTCCAATGCGGCGGCAGACGCACTTTCTCGCATTTCTCTATCTCCGCTCTGTGCATCGGTGAGTTTTCCTGTTTGGCGAGATTGGGACGTCCTTAGAACTGAGATTGCCAGTGATACAGAGATTCAGCAAATCAGGAAGGAGCTGTTGCAAGGTTCGGTGAAGCAAGGATATGCAGTTGTTGATGAATTTTTGTATTACAAACAGAGGTTGGTCATACCTAGTGCTTCTTCCCTCATTCCCATTATTTTTAAAGAATTCCATGAGACAGCTGTGGGCGGGCACTCCGGCGAGTCTAAGACTTATCTACGGGTGGCGAAGGAGTTATATTGGGTAGGGATGAAAGCTTATATTAGAAGAATGGTCAGTGAGTGTGACGTGTGTCAACGCAACAAGTCCATGGCCACGTCTCCTGCCGGTCTTCTTCAGCCTATTCCGCTTCCGGTTCAAATTTGGGATGAAGTCACCATGGACTTCATAGAAGGGTTGCCATGTTCTGGTGCTGCTGATACTATTCTAGTGGTCATTGATCGGCTTAGCAAGTATGGCCATTTCGTTGGCCTTAAACACCCTTATACGGCGAAGAAGGTCGCTTCAGTATTTTGCAAGGAAATTTGTAGGCTTCATGGCACTCCCATATCGATTATTTCAGACAGAGATAAGGTATTTCTTAGTCTCTTTTGGCAAGAATTGTTTCGGGCTCAGGGGACCAAACTGAAACGAAGCTCGGCCTATCATCCGCAAACAGACGGTCAGTCCGAGGTATTGAATCGCTGTCTTGAAACCTACTTACGGTGTTTTACTTCGGAGCGTCCCAAACAGTGGTTGCAATGGTTGCATTGGGCGGAGTATTGGTACAACACCTCTTCGCACTCAGTTACAGGGTATACTCCCTTCAAAATACTGTATGGAAGGGATCCTCCTCCACTTCTCAGGTATGCCCCTAGTTCTTCAGTTGTGTCTTCTGTGGAACAACTTCTGTCCGAAAGGGATGGGGTATTGGCTTTGTTAAAATTACATTTGTTGCGAGCGCAACAACGCATGAAGCACCAGGCTGACAAAGCCAGAAGAGATGAAGTTTTTGCTGTGGGTGACCATGTTTTTCTAAAACTTCGGCCTTATCGACAGCGCACTGTGATCAGCCGAGGGAATCAGAAATTGTCGGCTCGGTTTTATGGCCCTTTTGAGGTAATGGCACGAGTGGGAGCAGTGGCATATCGACTGGCTCTTCCGTCCTCTTCCAGAATCCATCCCGTTTTCCACGTCTCCCAGTTGCGTAGAGCTAAGGGACAGGGTTATAAGGTCCTTCCTCTTCCTTCTCATATTCCTGGAGAATCTGACTCTCTGGCTCATCCTGAGTCTGTTTTGGATGTGCGTCAAGGGGTGGGAGACAGGTTGGGTTCATGGGATGTATTGATTAAGTGGCAAGGGCTCCCTGCTTTTGAGGCCACTTGGGAAGATTCTACGTTTTTGCAGTATCAGTTTCCTGATTTTCACCTTGAGGACAAGGTGAATTTTGAGGGGGGGAGTATTGTTAGGCCCCCTATTAGACTTACCTATACTAGGAGAAGGAAGGCCAATGATAAGGAAGTATGTTAGTGCTCTGTGACTGCCAGTGAGGTGCTCGGTGAGACTGCCAGTTAGGTGCTCTGTTACATAGCAACTTCTGTTAGTTTTTCTGTTAGTAAGGATGCTATAAATAAGAGACTAGAGGTAGACAGAAGATTCATTCATTGATTTGTAAAACTTGTTACACAGAGCTTATGCTCTAGGAGACATTGAGCTTCTCGAATTGCTCTACAAGGAGAGTAGCCTTCTCGAATTGGCTTGTAACCAGAATTCATATTACATTTCATTCTTATTGAATACCAATTCATTTCCAGAATTCATCCAAGCTGGACCTCTGACATTGCAATGCTTTTCTTCAATTTCTACAGTTCTTGAGTTGTTTTGTGATTTGGCTGACTTGAATTGCTTTATTGAGTGAAATTCTGCAGGAAGGAATACAAACATAAGTCAGATCATATCACTTGGGTGCTGCTGCTCCTTCAAATCAGCTTTTTGGCTTGCTGATCTGTTTTTTTTTTCTTCTGCCGATCTGTTTTTTTGCTGTTGCTGATCGGTTTTTCTTCTCTTGCTGATCTGTTTTTTTTTTATGTCGATCAGTTTTCTTTTTTTTTTGCTGATTGGTTTTTCTTCTTTTGCTGATATGTTCTTGTCTTGCTGTTGATCGGTTTTTTTTTATCTTTTTCTGATCTGTTCTTCTCTTGTATTCTTCTTTTTCTTCTCTCGTCTTCATCTGCTGATCGTTTTTTTTTTTCGCTAATCAGTTTGTATTTCATTTTCTTTTCTAATCTAAGGATAGAAATCAATCTACAAAAATCAGTTCAGCTTTGTTTTTTTTTTTTTTTTTTTGCAAATTTTACTGTAAGTGTAAAGAACTAAGGGTGTCAGTATAAAAATCTGTTATTTTGTTATTTATTCATGTTGTTGATTTTATGCTATATATGGCAAAGTATATTGTGATGGATGTGTGAATTTCATACATGTAATCAAACAATTGATTATAACAAAAACATCTTAAAAAATGTTAAGATCACCTCAGTGAAGTGAGGCGTCCGCCTCACCTTCACCTCACTGCCTTAACTACACTGCCCCAAGGCATGTGATTCTCATGTTCATGGGACTTCCATTCCCACCATTGATCACAAAATCAAATGGTCGATGTGGAGTGATACCTCAAATTACCAAGTGATACCTCAAATGTAGGGCCCCCTCATGGATTCCCATGGCATAGGATTCCATGCAACCAAACACACCCTTTGTTTCATTAAAACTTTGCCTTAATGAATACTCAAAGTAGACATTTTATTTCATTAAAATTTTGCCTTGTATTGCTTGTTGAAAATAAGAAAAGAATAATTGTGATGAACTCTAGTAAACTAAAGCTACACTAACTGCGATAAACCCTAAAAGAGATAAATAATCAAACTTAAATTTTGTTCAATTCAATCAACCAACTACAATTTAATTTTCAAGCCTTATTTATAAGCCTAATGGCTTATTTGGCAAGTAACTAACCCTAACCATAACTAATATGGGTTTTACTATAGTAGGCCCAATTATAAATAATATTGCGTTATAATTAATTTGGTTAAAGAAGCTTGTCCTTTAGTTTGGAGCGAAGAGGTTCGATAAGCAAAGCAGTCAGTCACATAACATAATGTGAAGTACATTTGAAGTAGTTGACCTCGAAGCTTGCCTCGATATACGCTAAAAACAACTGAACCAACACAGAAATGGAGCAAGGTGACACAAAGAACCAGAAGTTGCGATAAACATGCTGCGAAGACTCTTGCGCAGGAGCTCGTACCACAAAAAATTTCCAATATGGATCAACATAATCGTTGTCATTCACAATGTCTACCACTGTGGGAACATATTATGTTGCTAAAAAAAATAGAAAAAAGTTGCATAAGTTAAACGACTTACTTTTTGGAAGTCGAGGACGTGTGATGGTGGGACCAAATGAGACTTTGGACGTTGGTGGAGGTGTGGCCAATATTGTGTTGCATAATAACTCATTTGCATGTGACTCTCCTCCGCCCTTGCCCTTTTTTTTTCTTTCTCCAGTTATTGAAAAATGCGTCAAGGGAGGTAGTTAGCCGGTTTTCGACTTCTCTCACATTGTTCTCCATGGCTACCTTAACCTGCATCACAATCTAGGTGATGGTGGGGTGATGGTGGTGTAGAAAAACGAGTTCAGGTTGGGGGGACATACATGACATAGTGGTTTGTGGTGTAGGATAGAAAAAGGGCTATAAGAACTATAAGACACCACTTGATATGGGTATGGACTTGGGTTTGGGCTGTATTGGTATGGGAACGAAGAATAGTGGGGTATGGGTAAGAATAACATGGGTTTGGATATTGAAAATAATATGGGTAACTCATTTTTTTCACTGTTGGGGTGTTCTAATTGGTTTTGGGATGTAAATAACTATTGGTTTGGGTCACGGAGTTTTTTGCAATTTCTGAGAATTTTTGGGGAGTTTTATGAAATTACTGGATAATTTGGGGAGGTACTTGGAAATTATGAAACAGTACAATGTCGATGAACAAATTTTTTTATTCAATGATCAAACTTTGTTTCTTTTCTTCTTTTTTCTCCTTCAGTCTTCTTCAAATCAAACAATCAAACCCACAAATCCAAGAGCGTCAGTCCTGATACCAAATGATGAACTCTAAGCTAAACTAACTACGATAAACCCTAAAAGAGATAAATAATCAAACTTAATTTTATTAAATTCAATCAACCAACTAACTACAATCTAATTCTCAAGCTTTATAAAGGAAGATAATTTCGTATCCTTTTCATTCACTGTTGTCAATTTATATATAGGTTTACAGACAAGATCCTAGGCTATAATTAAGGAAACTAATTATACACCTACTAAATAATAACAGACTAATTATACACCTACTAAATAATAACAGATTTGCAGAGATTTGCATATATTCTATCACACCCCTGCAGTCGAAGCGGGAGGTTGTCGTACGCTGAGACTGTCCCGAAAATCCTCAAACAGAACCAAAGGAAGACCTTTTGTAAAAATATTGGCAATCTGATATCGCGACGGGACATGTAGGACGCGTACCTGTCCACAAGCTACCTTCTCGCGAACAAAAAGAATATCCATCTCGATATGCTTAGTACGCTGATGTTGAACCGGATTTCCCGAGAGATATATCGCACTAATATTATCACAATAGACCAATGTAGCTTTCTGAATAGGACAATGAAGCTCCAGGAGAAGGTTTCGTAACCAACAAGACTCAGATACCACATTGGCAACCCCACGGTACTCGGCTTCTGCACTAGAGCGAGACAAAGTAGCATGCCGTTTAGATGACCAAGAGATCAAATTAGCACCAAGAAAAACACAATAACCAGATGTCGAGCGTCTGGTATCGGGACATCCACCCCAATCGGCATCTGTATAAGACAGGAGAGTGGTTGTCGAAGAGGGATATAGATGCAGGCCATGATCCATAGTGCCCTTAATGTAGGGCACAATGCGCTTGAGAGCATGCATGTGTTCCTCCATCGGGTTATGCATGAATAAACAGATCTGTTGTACAACATAAGATATGTCGGGCCTCGTGAAAGTGAGATACTGCAGGGCTTCGGCAAGGCTGCGATAATGTGATGGATCATCGTAAGGTGTGCTAGAGGTAGCACGCAGCTTCGGTTTAGTATCAACCGGTGTGGGAGATGGCTTACAAGACGACATGCCAGCTCGTTCTATACTTTCTTCGGCATACTTCCTCTGAGATAAAAATAGACCACCTGTATGACGAGTTACCGCTATACCCAAGAAGTAACTTAAAGGCCCCAAGTCTTTCATAGCGAATTCTGAGGCAAGAAGTGTCATGATAGACCGGCGAAGAGCATCTGAGGAAGCAGTTAAGATAATATCGTCCACATACAGAAGAATGTAAGCCATATCAGTACCGTGACGGTAGATGAAGAGGGAATGATCAGACTTGCTGTGAGAGAACCCAATAGTAGAAACATAATCAGCAAATCGCTTGTACCAAGCCCGAGGAGCTTGCTTGAGCCCATACAAAGATTTCTTCAGTAAACAGACATAATCTGGATATGTCGGGTCTCTAAAACCCATGGGCTGATGCATGTATACAGTTTCTTTGAGTTCGCCATGCAAGAATGCATTTTTCTCGTCAAGCTGGTGAATGGGCCATGCTTTAGAGAGCCAAACTGAGCACAGTTCGAATAGTAGCCGATTTGACAACCGGACTAAAAGTCTCGCCACAATCCACGCCAACCTGTTGAGTTTTGCCATCACCTACAAGACGGGCTTTATGCCTCTCAAAAGAACCATCAGAGTTAACCTTGTGCGTAAAAATCCACATAGACCGAATTACATTAACATCAGGCGGACGGGGCACCAACTCCCACGTCTTATTTTTAATAAGAGCAGAATATTCATCATCCATAGCCATTGTCCAATTCGGGTCACGAAGGGCCGACACGGGGTTACGAGGTAGAGGAGACTTGGTAACGTGGGTATGGAGGCCGTACTTTTTGTTTGGTTTAAATATCCCACGTTGACTGCGAGTAACGGGCCTTTGGGCCGGAATTGGATTAGGCGGAACTGGAGAGTGGGTAGTGAGCTGACTCGTGTGTGGGCCTGATGAATGTGGACCAGCAGCAGGAGAAGACACGGAGGCTGGCTGGGTGTGCACTGGGCTGCCAACAAATGCGCCTAGCGAACTGGGCTGAGGAGGTAGGCAGCGGGTCGCTAGGCGTGGTGAAGCAGGTTGGAGTGGCGAACTGGGCTGAAGAGGAGGTTGGGCCGGATTGTGTGGTGGAGTCTGGGGAGGAGAGCCCAAGGTAGGTTGTATTTGTGTTGAGCCTGTTTGTGAGGTCAGATGATGGACCAAATAAGGAGACAACCCGTCACCCAAAAAATCATACGTTTGAGACTTAGGAGTATGCAACTTAGCAAACGGAAAAGTTGTTTCATCAAATATGACATGGCGACTAAGGATGATTCTATGGGACGATAAATCATAACACTTGTAACCACGATGATGTGATGGGTAACCCAGAAAGACACATGGAGTTGACCGGGCTTGGAGCTTGTTTATAGTGGTAGAGGGAAAAAGAGGGTAGCATAAGCAACCGAACACTCGAAGATGAGAATAAGATGGGTCTTTTTGATAGAGAATTTTGAGAGGGAATTGATAGGCTAATTGTTTACTTGGAAGTATGTTTAGAAGGTATGTTGCCATTTGCAATGCATGATGCCAAAAGGAAGGTGGTACGGAAGCATGGGCAAGTAGAGTACGAACAATGTTGTTTATGGTCCGAATTTTTCTTTCGGATTTGCCATTTTGTGAAGAAGTATATGGGCAAGAAAGGCGAAAAGACAGGCCATGAACTTTACAGAATTCCCAAAACGGCTTATTATCAAATTCCCTACCATTATCACATTGAACATTTTTAATTTCCCGTTCAAATTGAGTACGAATGAAAGCCCAAAAAGCAAGACATGTGGAATAAACTTGAGATTTCTTGGATAAGGGAAATGTCCACAAAAAATTCGAGTAATCATCCAACAAAAGAACATAATAACGGTGACCCGAAGAGCTCAAAACGGGAGATGTCCAAAGATCACTATGGATAATATCAAATGGCATAAAAGTGCATGAATTAGAAGCAACAAAAGGCAATTTAACATGTTTTCCAAGTGGGCACGAGTGACAAACAGGAGAACCACTAGTTTTATTACACTCAATAAACTTATTTAGCCGAAGGGAGTCAAAAACAGGTACTCTCGGATGACCCAACCGTTCATGCCATAAAGACGGTGCTAAAGCTGCAAATGTTGATGGTGAGGTGGTTTGATTTGTGGAGATGGAGGTGGTGATGGGATAAAGCTCGCCCCGATTATCACATCTCATTAAAAGCATCCCCGTCTGAAAATCCTTCACAGAAAACCCAAAATGATCAAACTCAACAGAAACCGAGTTATCAGTAGTAAATTTCCGAACAGAGACTAAGTTTTTAATAAGTTGAGGCGCATGAAGGACATTTTTTAAGGATAATGGTGGGTTCGGGGGAGACAAGTTTGTGTGACCATAACCATGAATTGGAATTGAATGACCATTTTCGACAATTATACCACAATTATTGCTCATATTAAAATAAGACAAGAGATTACCTTGCGCGGATGTCATATGAGAGGTGGCGCCAGTATCCATGTACCAGTTTGCATCCGGAGGATTGAGCCCAAGTGTGTGCATCGCGACCTCGATGTCTGTTGGAGTGGGCTGTGCTGCTGCAGAATACGCCTGCTGTGGGCGTGGTCCAAGAACCCCGGCCTTCCTGTGCGGTGTGGTGGGCCTGGCCCATGGAGTAGTGGGGTAAGGGCAAGGGGGAACTGCCCACTGCATGAAAGGCCAAGGCCACTGCTGCTGCTGACTGGTCCATGGCTGCCACTGTTGCTGCTGGCCACCGCTGCTGCTACTGTCGGTCCGGCCACCGCCGCCCTTGCCACTGCCGCCGCGGCCACCACCGCGGTTTCTACCACCATTGTTGCGATTATGTCCCTTTTTACCACCATTATGGCGGTTATGAGAGAAGCTGCCACTGTTGCTGCTGGCCACCGCTGCTGCTACTGTCGGTCCGGCCACCGCCGCCCTTGCCACTGCCGCCGCGGCCACCACCGCGGTTTCTACCACCATTGTTGCGATTATGTCCCTTTTTACCACCATTATGGCGGTTATGAGAGAAGTTATCCGAAAAAGGGGGAGTTTCTTCCGACTCCCTAGCCGAGGCAGCCACCATAGCAATACCAGACCCGGTGGCGGCTTTCCTTGCAAAACCTGCTTCTTCAAGGGTTAGCATAGATCGGGCTTGGTAGAAGGGTGGGAGAGGATTGCTTTGGCGAATAAGCGTTCTAACACCGCTATAAGCATCGGTGAGCCCCGCCACCATCTGAAGAACAAACCGGCTGTTAGAGACCGGCGCTCCGACATTCTTGAGTTGATTCGATAAAACCTTGAGCCTTTGACAATACGCCGAGGCATTTGGAAAATCCTCCATGTTTGTGTGTGAGAATTCTTGCTCAAGTGTTACGGCACGAGAATTCTGGTTGTCTTGAAAAATATCACGCAGTCTATTCCAAGCCTCCATTGCCGTTGAGTCGGGTTCAAGAATGGTGTGCAGTAGATCATTAGAAATCGTGGCATAGATCCACTGAAGAACCGTAGCATCTAGGATCAACCACAACTCCTTTTCTTCATCGGTATCCGGCACTTTTCTATTGCCTTTTTCCGGTGGAATAATGTGATCGAGGACCCTATGAGAGCGTGCGTGAATTTTGAAGAGCTCCGCCCATGTCGCATATTGGACATTTTCCATCTCAAGAGTAATTGAGACGTGGTTCTTGATGTTTGAAACAGCAAGAGCAGGGTGAAAAGAAGACTTTGTGGCAGACATGATGGCTAACAGGAAGAAGAGGAGGGTTGACGGGGGAGAGTTGGGCGGAGATACACTAGGGCGGAGACCCACTAGGGGATGGCGGAAGATCGTGAACAGGAGAGGAAGAAGGTGCCCTAGGCTCTGATACCATAAAGGAAGATAATTCCGTATCATTTTCATTCACTATTGTCAGTTTATATACAGGTTTACAAACAAGATCCTAGGCTATAATTAAGGAAACTAATTATACACCTACTAAATAATAACAGATTTGCAGAGATTTGCATATATTCTATCACTTTATTTATAAGCTTAAAGGCTTCTTTGGCAAGTAACTAACCATAACCCTAACTAATATGGGCTTTAATATACTAGGCCTAGTTACAAATAATATTACTTAATTAACCCGCTTTCATCAAATTAGCTAATGCTATTATACTCTTGTTGCTTGCTTGCTACAAATGATCCCTTATATAGGCCTCAATCATCACAACCATTCGGTCTAACCATTACCACCTTACAAACAGTACGACTATCCACTCAATCCTTACAACCATTACAACTACTGCAACTATTCACTCTAAATTTGAACTTGGGATACATTTAGACATTCATATTCCAATTACACTTCCAACAAGCCCTTTAATTTGAAACTTCTATCTTGAATTTATTTATTTTCCAAACGCCCTCTTAAACCAAATTCATCCGTGCCAATCACTCTGGGTACACTTTTCAATTGTTGCTTGCTACAAATGATCCTTTATATAGGCCTCAATCATCACAACCATTCGGTCTAAACCATTACCACCTTACAAACAGTACGACTTTCCACTCAATCCTTACAACCATTACAACTACTGCAACTATTCACTCTAAATTTGAACTTGGGATACATTTAGACATTCATATTCCAATTACGCTTCCAACAAGCCCTTTAATTTGAAACTTCTATCTTGAATTTATTTATTTTCCAAACGCCCTCTTAAACCAAATTCATCCGTGCCAATCACTCTGGGTACACTTTTCAATTGTTGAACACATCCATTTTGAGGGGTTTTGTAAATATGTTGGCCACAAGTTCAATCTGCTTCGCAGATAAAATGAAAATGAGTATCAATGTGCGTGCCCCTTTTATGTAATATCGGATTCTTTGCAAGAGCAATTGCAGACTTGTTGTCAACATAGATTTTTGTTGGTTCTTCATGTTGCAACTGGAGTTCTTTGAGAAGCTTTCTTAACCAAAATGCATAACCATAGTGGCCTATGCAACAACATACTCAACTTCACACATAGATAGAGTAACAATAGGCTGTTTTTTGGACAACCAAGTAAAGGTTGTTTCTCCCATGTAGAAGACAAAACCTGTAGTCTTGATGTAATCAAACTTGAAGCAAGTAAAGGTTTTTTTTAACCCTCCCCACCCTATGCCGCCGGCCGGAATCGAAAACGGGACTGTGATTCCATCCGCCACACCTCAGCTGGTACACCTTTGGCAACTTTTGAAAGTTGTTAGGTCAAATCTGGAATACTTGAGACCACACTTCACAATTGTTGAAACAATAATGCAATTCTCCATTTTAAACTTCTTAAGGTTTTCCTTAGCATCCTTCTTGAGAGACAAGGATCCCCTCTTCTACTTCCTTTACTTTGATGCCTAAAAAGTAAGGCATTAGTCCTATAGTAGTCATTTCAAATTCTCAAATCATGGCTTCTTTGAGCTCCTTAAATAGGCTAGGATTGCATCCTATAAAGATCAAATCATCCACATACATGCAAACAATTAAAATGCCGCCACTTGTATTCTTCTTCTCATAGAGTGCCATGCTCCTGTGGACATTTGATAAATCCGTTGTCTTCAAATGTGTTGATTACTTTGTTCGACACCTGTGAGCCTATTTCAACCCATAAAGAGCTTTATTCAATTTTAACACTTTTATTTCGTATCTGGCTTTGACAAATCCTGAAGGTTGTTTTACATAACCTCTTCTTCATGTTTGTGTTATGTAGTCTTGATGCAGAGAGCATTGACCACTTGCTTCTTTTCTACACCCTCACTTAGAATATTTGAACCCCATGTCTTGGGTTCTATATCCACCGGCAGCACGCTTGAAAAAAAGGCATAATGAAGTACTAGGAAATATATATATATACACATACATACATATACGCATACACGCATACATACATATACATATACACATACACATACATATATATATATGTGTGTGTGTTACAAAGAAAGAAAAACTGAGCCTTTCTTCTAGTCATAGCCCTCCAACAGTGGGTCGTCATTGATCCGGTGAAAGAGGTTATGCGTCGTTTATATGGTGTGGACTCTTAAGTATTGCATTAAACCCTTGTAGCACATGCATGTCGACATGCTCATTTTCGTTCATATATAATTTCAGATATGTGCTCCTGATTCAATTATAATGCCGTGATATTAGTGACTTTTGTTTGTCTGATAGGTTGACAATCATCCTGAATTTTCAAGTTCGCGATGTTTGTTCATAGTTCGGAAGGATGGGGAATCTGTT
Source organism: Berberis vulgaris (assembly GCA_963556465.1). Taxonomy (NCBI): domain Eukaryota; kingdom Viridiplantae; phylum Streptophyta; class Magnoliopsida; order Ranunculales; family Berberidaceae; genus Berberis; species Berberis vulgaris. Next base: position 65,620,842 of record OY747134.1, on the reverse strand, counting down.
GATTTTTCTTATTGGAAATGCATAAAGGGTCTGATCAAGAAGAATTACCCTCTCTATGCAGACAGTTTTATTCTTAGACATTTCCGACGGCGTAGGCGTGGTGAATGAAGGTATGAACCAATGATTCATCCCTCTTCCCTGTTGTATACATATGAGAAAGAAAATGGTGTTTTGGGTTCAATGTTATGTGAAATTTTATGGTACAATAACAATGTAACAAGTTGGAAGCAGAAATTAAAAATGGTTGAGATGTGCATTTGCTTGAGAAAAAAAAGCGTATACGTATTAAGACTCGTGTTTGGTACTCAAATGTCCTTCCCGTCGTGCAAATGTAAATCTTTCTTTTCTTCCCACACGCTTCTCTATCAGAAGGGATTAATTTTTTTGCATCTGTGTGAGAGAAGAGACTGTATGTAATCTAAGTTTGAAGAACCAAATTTGCCAGTACAACTGAGTTGTATTTCACTCTTATAGATTAAGAATATTTCGATTCTCCTTTCCCGTGCTCTCATTTTTTATGGTCTTGTGACAACGCTTATTATCTTATCGTCTTTAAATAATTGTGAAATAATTCTAACTGTCAGAAGTTACATACTGTGATTTTTAGCCTAGAAATATTAAAGACACAAAAATTATATTGTTTAACTTGTTTCTTTAAGTTATTGGGAGGCGTGAAATCTTAGCCTCGAAATACATGGTTCATGCATTGAGATTAATGTAGTTTTTTGTAAGATTGAATGGGTGAATTATGAAATTACAACTTGGAAAGTTTCTTATTTGTCTCTGTTGAGAGTATATGGTATGTTTCACACCCACTATTTGACATCATTCAATCACAGTGAATGTACTGAAAATGACAAAACAAACAACAAAAGTCGTTGATGAAGAAAACCACTCTGGATTTCTTCCAAGATGCTCGAAAGTTGCAGTCATGGGGGGACAAAAAAATAACACAGAGAAAAACTGACATCCAACTTGTTCAAGCCGTGCGATACACCACATGGCGTGTCACCACCGCTTCCTGGCCTTTCTGATCAATTTGTAATGGTCGTCCATCCATTAGTAAATTTTCATCTGGAGAAATTCTTACATGCTGGTTTATATATGCAAACCTCGTGTAATAGTCAAATGACATTTTGGTGAGAATCGGATGGTACGAATCCTTGGTTAGCTTGAAGGGAAAGAAAAAAAAAATCCCTTTTGAGTTCAATTCAAAAAGAAAAAAATATCAAAGATACTTTTAACACCTGAGGTTTATGGATCAAATTGATCAACATGTAGACTCACTTTATAGAGAGTAGAATAGCAAAAGAAGTTCGCCACTTTGTGTCTCTTTGGCATCCCTTGCGACACACGGGACTTGCAGTGGTTTACAAACCTCCAACTCATCAACGGATCAACAAAGCTAAAAACACTAGAAAAACCCTTTCTTTATTCCATCCCTATCCCTATCACTATCACAGGCACACGCATGCTTCCTCCCATGGGAGGGAGATAGAGATGAAGACTTTAGATATGCATTGAGAGAAAGAGAGATGCCCCTTCAATCCATCTCTTTTTCTGCACCTTTAAATTATATCTTGTGAAGAAGTAGTAATTATTAGAGTGAAAGTCGTGAGCAGCACACGAGGGGGAGAGCTTCTATTCCTTCCGAGCTCACTTTTTAAAGCATATATCTCAAAAGCGCCTTAACCACAATCTAATTCTCATGGCTGGTGTTTTACAAGATGTAGCCATTTTGGTCGAGTCACCCACCTATTGGTAATTACTAGTTGTTAAATTGTTATTATTTTAACAATTCGCAAGACTTGTAACCATGTAATTAATGTATTTTAGAATAGTCCAGAAATCCTATCCATTAAAAACCAGTCCATGTTGGCCCTAAAAGAAGGCAAATCATCAATATGATGACAAGTGAAAAAGCCTCAAACACGAAATGTAAATAACAGAATTGCTCTGTCCTATTGGGACCAATGACACTCTCAAAGCATTATTAGCAAAAGTAGTATCTAAAATGTCCCAAGTATTCTTTTTTTTTTTTTAAGTTTAAGGTACACCAATATATGGTTTGGTCTTTCTTTACAAAGGACCTACACAACAGATGGCTAGTCTTTAAGCTAATATTTTGTTCATTCATCATCATGGACTTGGACCAGAACATTGATGGAAAATATCAAATATAATCATTGTAGATCTCTAATCAAACTCTGATTTTCCGCGTATGGACAAAGCTCAATAATGATTATCACGCTCAAACGAGCCAGCCATGTGGATTGTGATTTAGTTTTTCTCAGTTTAATTTCAGTTCCTTATTTTAACATATATTTTAGTGTGTAAATAAAAATTATAAAAAAAAATTTCTAGAATACATAAAACATATATAATAAATTTTGAGAGAATATGAAATATATGAGATGCAATTAAACAAACTTATTAAATGAAGCCTAAATACTAAGTATATCTTAAATTCATGCCATAAAACAAAATCACATAATTCACACAAACAAAACAACTATAAATTTCAAATTAAAATAATCACTAAAATTCTTACAAATACTATATCATCATGAATTCCACATTTGACATCAGATCTTAAATGAAAACCTTTAACAAATTCTCTACTATGATAACCAATTAAACGCTTTTATTGTTTGGAAAAAAAAAGGTATTAAAAAATAATGAAGCAATGATACTGCCCCTATAACAAACTACTTTAGTTTAGATAGGCTTTTAACTACCCTTATTATTCCATAAACATATTAAAAACCAAAAAACATAGCCCTAAACAACCCATAGGAGAAGAAGTAGGCAATGTAGTATAAATATTGTGCAAAGATTGAAGAGCACATGATGGGGGCTTGTTAAATTAAGCCAGATTATGCATGCTTTCTAGTCCATAAGTGCATTAAACAAATATTAGTAGATATCAAGGACATGGACCCAAGTTAGATCTCTACCTTACAATATCATTTTATTTTACTTGCATGCCTTCCTATTTTATAAACATTTCTTTTGTTAAATTAATTATTGTAGCATCCCATCATTAATGATGTCATTCTTCCATGCATCTTAGTTATTAGGCAGATTTATTTACAGTACGTATAAACGTATATATTAGTGAAAATTTTCAACATTTCGGAGGGTACGTGCGACAGATTTGATTTTTTGAACAATAATTGGTATATACAAGACCTTTCTCTCTATCCTAGTACCATTGCTACAAGTCTAAGGGGAAAAGCTAGTACTGAAGGATGGGTTACATCTTGAAGATTACAAGTTGTTTAAATTGACTCGCGTACTGTGAACTATAAATGGCTCTCTAGCTCACATAGTTTTCATGGTAAAAGGATATGTACATTGGTAACTTTGTAATGTCGATTAAAAAATTGACCTCTCATGCATACTACAAATTGATACGGTACTAATTGGGTCCGTCTCTCGGACAAGATACTAAAATTTATTAAAAAAATACACATATGCACAAAGATTATTAGTATATATATATATATATATTATTGGGACAAATATCAATAAAACAATACCAAGGAAATCATCTAAAGCAAATAATAAATAAGACATCAAAATTTACGTGGAAAATCCTTCAATGTGAAGGGAAAAATCACGGGGCAAATTCGAGAGAATCCACTAATCAAATAAGAAAAAGTACAATAACTTCTCAAGTTTTTTGCCCAAAGCTTGAGTAATACAATGAGTAAATAACACGGGTTACCTCACAACAAATTAACACAAAAGCTCATTCAACTTCTTCTACCAAATCAATCGAAAAAAGTCACAAAACTAAGTCGATATAGCAGCCACGCGTCACACTTTGTCACATAAAATCGTGCCCAAAGAATCAGACACAACCGCACCAAACACCAAAGAGAATACTATGTTCCAGTGTTCTAAAAATCAGCCTAGGTGCTAGAAGGTAGAAAAATGCCCAGATTAATGGCTGGGCGGGTTCTGGGCAGTCTAGGCGGGTCTGGACGGCCTAGGCGGGTCTGGGCGGTTTAGGCGAGTTTTTTATTTTTTTATTTTATTTTATTTTATAAATAAGGTTGATTGTGTCTTATTTTATTTTTCTTTCCTCTTTTTTAGAAATAAACAATTTAATTGTTTTTTTATTTAGTATATGTCTAAATGTAGCAAAGGATGATTACTTAATGGAATTCTCAAAAAATCTACTGGTACCAATTTTAGTAATGTAGATTTTATCAAACATGACTGAGGTTTATTCATGCAATTTGAAGAAAAATAAAATAGTAGGTTTGGATATTTGTCCACAAATTCAACTTTGTATAAAGTACCCATCATGACAAACTTCAGTCATTTGAGTCTTAATAAATTTTGTTCATGATTGTTAATTTTTCATGTTTTTAAATTTTGCATATGTATCTTGGCATTAAATTGGATGCAATTGATAATGTATTATGCTTAACTTTTGTAAATTATTAAAGTTATAATACAAAACCTAAGTCCGCCTAGGTTGCACCTGCTCGCCGCCCGCCCACCGCCTAGCGCTTTTTAGAACATTGTTATGTTCTCTGTTGCTTATTCCCGCAGCAACTTCTCTGGAAACACTATGAATAAAACTCTTATTTATGCACCTATTTATACTTTTTTTGCAGCCGCCCAACACCGCCTCAAATAGAACTTTGTTTCTATTTAATTAACCAATTGCCAGCTCATTCCTTATTCAAAATTTGTTTTTGTTTCTTATTGAAAACATTTTTCATTATTCAACCAAACTTGAAATTATGTTTTATTAATTACCAAACTTGGATCCACCCTAATTGGCTGGACCTCAACAAATCTCCCCCTCCAGACCATTAGGGAAGAATCACCGCCTAATCATATTCGGTCATTCCAATGAGTTCTGTATATTTTCCTTTTGGAACTAATTTTGTCATCATGTCGAAAGGATTTTCACTAGTATGAATCTTTGCAACCTGGAAACAATTTTTCTCAAGCACATCACCTATCCAGTGGTAACGTATATCAATATGCTTGGTAAGTCCATGGTATCTGGCATTCTTACTCAACTCAATAGCACTTTGACTATCACAATGCACCACATACTTATTCTGATTCACACTCAGCTCCTTAAGCAATATTTTCAACCATAACATTTCCTTCCCTGCTTCATTAATGGCAATATACTCCACTTCAGTATTTGACAAAGCAACACACTTTTGCAATCTAGATTGCCAAGCTACAGCTCCCCCTGCAAAAGTGAAAACATAACCTGAAGTCGACCCTGTCTTGTCTAAATCACCTGCAAAATCTGCATCTTTGTACCCTTCTAACACAGCTCCTGAATTACCAAAGCTTAAATAAAGCTTTGAAGTACCTTTCAAATATCTCATAATCCATTTAACTGCAGTCCAATGTTCTTTTCCTGGATTTTCTGAATACCTACTCACAACACCGACTGCTTGAGCAATATCTGGTTTTGTACAAACCATAGCATACATCAAACACCCTACAGCAAAGGAGTATGAAATACCTGACATATGCTTATTTTCTACATCAGTACGAGGAGATAACTTGGCACTTAACTTGAAGTGATTAGCAAGTGGAGTACTCACGAGCTTAGCATCATTCATGTTGAACCTTTCAAGTATTTTTTCAACATATTTTCTTGTGACAACCGCAACTTCTTAATTTTTCTGTCACGTGTAATCTTCATCCCTAGGATGTGTTGAGTTGGCCCCAAGTCTTTCATATCAAAAGAGCTAAACAAAATTTTTTTCAATCTGCCAATCATATCAACATCTTTTCCAACAATTAATATCATCAACATAACTCAAGAGAATAATGAAGCTATCAGACAAAAAATATTTGACATAAACACAATGGTCTAGAAGTGTTCTCTTGTAGCCATGTCTTACCATAAAGAAGTCAAACTTCTTATACCACTGTCACAAAGTCTGTTTCAATCTATAAAGGATTTTCTTCAATCTGCAAACCATATGTTCTTTCCCTTTCACTTCAAAACCCTTTGGTTGTGCCATGTAAATTTTTTCATGCAAATCCCCATGAAAAAAATACAGTTTTAACATCTAACTGCTCAATCTCAAAATCTAGACTAGCAGCAAGACTTAACACCACTCTAATGGATGTCATTTTCACCACGAGTGAGAATATCTCATCAAAATCTATCCCCTTATTTTGCGCAAAACCTTTTACCACTAACCGAGCTTTGTGCTTCACATTCTTTCCATCACCATATTTTTTCAATTTGTACACTCATTTATTCTTCAAAGGTTTTCTACATTTTGGAATCTCAATTAAATCATAAGTATCATTCTTATGCAAGGAACTCATCTCTTCTTGCATAGTTTTCATCCAACTATCTTTATTTTTATGATCTAGTACTTCTTAAAAATTTCCTGGTTCACCTTCTTCTAAAGGAAAACATACTCATCATTGGGATACCTCTTTGAAGGTTGGCGCTCTCTGGTAGACTTTCTTAATTGAGGCTCTACTATTTCTTGCTGAAGGGGTTGATCTTCATGCGCAGTCTCATCTGTTTCTACATGATCATTATTAACAACTTCATTTTCTGGCATATGGTCACCAACTATATCATCTGGAATCTCTCCCCCATTTTCAACATGCGACAAATAACGATGAAGTGGTGTAAGATCTGCTACCTCATTATTTATCTGCTTGGGCTTTTCAATTTTCTCAAAATCTGCAATGGTACGATCTTCATAAAATACAACATCTCTGCTTCTAATAATTTTATTATTCTCAGGATTCCATAATCTGTAGCCAAAAACTGCTCATCTCCATAACCAATGAAAATACATGGAGATGTCTTTTCATCAAGCTTTAATCTCGTCTCCTTCGGTACATAAACAAATGCTTTACAACCAAATACCTTCAGATGAGAGTATGAACTATCTTTCCCCCTCCACACTATTTCTGGAATGTCACCATCTAAAGAAAATTAATAAGACTTGTTGATGAGATAACAAGTTGTACTAACAGCTTTAGACTATAACTCTTTTGTCAATTTAGCCATGCGAAGCATGCATCTCACATTTTCTACAATAGTCTGGTTCATTCTTTCTGCTACCCATTATGATGTGGAGTGTCAGGAACTGTCTTTTCATGCCGTATACCAAGCTTACTACAATAAGCTTTAAATTCTTTTGATGTGTACTCGCCACCATTATCACTGCGGAGACACTTCAAAACTCTACATGTTTCTCTTTCAACCTTGGCATGAAAACTGCTGGAATAGCTGAAAAACCTGGTCCTTAGATCTGAGAAAATATATCCACACCTTTCTTGAGGCATCATCAATAAATGTCAAGAAATATCTACTACCACCAAGAGAATCTACTTCAATGGGACCACAAACATCAATGTAAACCAAATCTAACAAGCCATATTTCCTTTTTGACGATCTACGAAATGCAACTCTATGATGTTTACCAAATAAACAATAATCACAGGGGTTAAGAGTAGTACCTTTCAAGGTGGGAATTAATTTCTTCTTTTTTAAGAGTTGCATACCTTTCTCACTCATGTGTGCAAGTCGCCTATGCCACAAGTTTGTAGAAGAACCATCTTCAGCTGCATTCAAACCAGTCTTACACAATTTCACCTGAGTCTTGTATGGTGTGCAACACGCCTTACCTTTGCGACAACTAGTGAACATTTAGTAAGCTTTCATGCACTATTACCAAAATAATTAATTTACCCTTGTTTATCCAAAACAAGTCTAGAAATCAGGTTCAGACAAATATCAGGAACATGACGTACATCTTTCAAAGTCAACGTGCACCCCGTATTAGTCTGGCCACACACATCACATATTCTCAATATTTTAGAGTTGCTAGTATTTTCCATCTTCACACTGCCAAAATCTTCTGCTCTATAAGTATTGAAATAGTCTTTCCTTGGGGTTGCATGATAAGATGCATCAGTGTCAATAATCCATTCGCTTCCTTCATTTGCAACATACAAACATTCACCTTCGTCGTACAAAAGAGCCACAAGTTCATCAATAACAACAGCTGTAGCTTCTTTACTATCACCATTCTTCATTTTTCCATCTTTAAAATATCTTTTGTAACTATAACATTGTTTTCTGAAAATGGCATGGTTTACCACAATAATGACACTTAAAACTTCTATCTCTTGACTTTGATTTCCCTCTTGACTTATCATAGTTCTTATCATAACCATGATATTTCTTATATTTTTCTCTCCCCCTGTTTTCAGTCACAAGTGCTTGGGAATTATCAGTTCCGGCAGTTCTAGTCTCTTCATTAAATAAACTACCGGTAACCAACTCCATGGTAAGCTGTCCATTCGGTGTCGAATTACTAACCGACACCACCAATGTTTCCCAACTATCTGGTAATGAGCTAAGAAGTAATAGTGTTTGCATTTCATCATCTAACACTATCTTCATGTTGGACAACTGATTCACCACACTTTGCACCTCATTCAAGTGTTCAACAATAGAACTACCTTCCTTGAATTTCAAGTTCACTAACTTCCTGATCAAGAAGGCTTTGTTTGCAGCGATTTTCCTTTCATATAAATTCTGGAGTTTGGTTCAAAGAGCATGTGCAGACGTCTCAGCTAACACATGATGAAATACCGAATACCATTGCCTGATGTGACCAATAGCCTTTCTGTTTAATTTTTTCCACTCTTCTTCTGACATATCCTTGGGTTTAGCTGCATCTCCCTCAATTGGAGGGTACAAATCATTACAGTATAATATGTCTTCCATCTTGGCTTTCCAAATAACATAGTTTGAGCCATTAAGGCTAATCATCCTTGTAATGTTGTTATTCTCCATGTCAACTCTCTTGATTGACAATCTCCAAACAATTGCTCTGATACCACTTTTGTTAGGACAAATACCAATAAAACAATTCCAAGAAAATAATCTAAAACAATAATAAACGAGACACCAAAATTTACGTGGAAAATCCTTCAATGTGAAGGAAAAAATCACGGAGCAAATCCGAGAGAATCCACTAATCAAATAAGAAGAAGTACAATAACTTTTCAAGTTTTTTGCCCAAAGCTTGAGTAATACAAGGAGTAAATAACACGGGTTACCTTACAACAAATTAACCCAAAAGCTCATTCAACTTCTTCTACCAAATCAATCGACAAAACTAAGTCGATATCGCAGCCACGCGTCACACTTTGTCGCACAAAATCGCGCTCAAAGAATCAGACACAAAGTCACCGTCCACGCGCACACAGCCGCACCAAACACCAAAGAGAATACTATGTTTTCTGTTGCTTATTTACGCAGCAACTTCTCTGAAAACACTATGAATAAAACTCGGTTTTATGCACCTATTTATACTTGTTTGCTGCCGCCCAACACCGCCTCAAATAGAACTTTGTTTCTATTTAATTAACCAGCTGCCAACTCATTCCTTATTTAAAACAAAACTATGTTTTTGTTTCTTATTGAGAATTTTTTTCCTTATTCAACCAGACTTGAAATTATATTTGATTAATTACGAAAATTGGATCCACTAGTGCTTATGACAAGTTTAAATAATTATATGTGAGGTACAAATGCTTATGACAAGTTTAAATAAAACCACAAATTTGAGTATTCAACATAGCCGTTTAAGTATGATGTAATCTGCGATAGTGCCAACGGCACGGGTATTCCACTAGTATATATATATATCATATACTCTTTTTTTCCCCATCTCCTCTTATTAATGTATTGTTATTTTGCAAACAAACTAATTAAATACAAAATAATGGTCATGCATATTGATGATAATATCTTATTCATTTAGACATCAAAATGAGCAAATTCTGATTACTACAAGAGGAAACAAGATGGTCGGTAACTAGGACCACAAAATTGGTTAATAGGTGCATGGAAACAAAATTGTAGGGTTGAACAAGTGTTGTCGAGTACACCTACAATGTCATGTAAACATCCATTTGATTTTGGTTGATTTACAAGAAGACCCTACTTTAATTTGCCCGGTGAGATTGAGATGAGTGGATGTCTAGTCTCTATAAAGGGGCCGGGACTTGAACTACCTACCACCTTTGGAAAACCATTGATGACATTTCATGGAGTTTTTTCTTGGTCATAGCTTTAGATGTGCCCTTACTAGGTTGGTCCATCAACTTTCTCACTTTCTACTGCTACATATGTATCTGTTTCTCTCTACGTAAACACTCTCCCTGTTAAAATAGTGCTTGTATAGTCAATTATAGTTTCTTTGACACCACTTGTTAACCAAAGTGGTTAGTAAAAAACATTGCTTCAAATTGGGAGGAAATGCACAGGAGTTTACTAACGTGTCTAGATAATTCTACTATGGAAGACGGGTGGTTGATTGGTTTCATGTTTCTTTGAAATCTTAAGCTAGCTTGTAACATTGGAAAAGATTGGGATCGTCTACACTCGGCCGGTTTAGAGAGAGATCTATTTGTACAACACTTTCAGATTGTTATTCATTGCAAGAAATGGTTATTTAGAACAAGTCATTATCTAATTCATCTTTCCATTCTAATACTCCATTTGTTAGTTATCATTATTTCTCATAATTGTTCCTAAAAAGGAACTCCATCTCCATTAATCAATGTTAATTTTATGGGTTAATTAAGAATACATACATACATACATACATATATCGGAGGCAAATTTACAATCAAAAGATGTATTTCTTCAGGGCTTAGGAATCGAAGTTGTACAAATTAATTACAAGAATGTTGCTTTGATCTGCATGCATATCACACAAGAAATATCTAATGAAAACTTGATTTTTACAACTAATCATGCATAACATATATTATATTGGTTCTTCATCAATACATCCTGTGCTTTGACATTTTTCAAAGTAACATACCTGCTAATAACATTATATTTTTACGTAAGACAGTGATGATCAACATATATAAAAATAAACATGCACGTGCACTCAGCACCCTAACTAATTATGCTATTAGCCTTATATATATGGTTAACTCATCGAACAATTAATCAAAGACGTTGACATCTCCATATTGCAAGCCTGCAAAAACAAAATGATGTCTATAACATAAACCTAAAAATGCACGATGTTTGGTAGATCATATAGCGCAGTTCAATATCTCTGTCCATCTTCCCCATCTGCATTTCACATGTTTGCTTCTTTGCCCAAGTGTAGTCAATCAAGCTCACCGTCCTTAAAACCAAGAATCTCGTTTTGGGTCTTAAGTCTCAACTACAATATCATGTGCACTCTCTAAACATTTATGCAAACACTTGTGTGTATTATTGACCTTATGGCATGGGTGGTGGATCTTCTTCAAGTATATTGTTGTTCTTACAAGGTGTCAGTCAAGTCACAACGGTCACTTTTTTTTTTTTTTTTTTTTTTTTTTTTTTTTTTGTATTTGTAGTATAGTTGTTGCCATATTTGTGGATCTAAGATAGTATAATTAGTACAAAACCAAATAGGATTTAGAATGTAAGCAAGGTTTTGTCTAAGAAATGTTATTAACTTGTACGTTTTTCATGTTCGATCCACATGAAAATATATAGTGATGGCTACATACTTATTAATCATAATATTCGGAAGCAACTTGAGTGGGGAATTACCGGTTGATGTATCAAGAAACCTTACTGGAATGGATGCCTCAAATGTAATCGATTACATAGTTTTTTGTTTAATGGCTTGACATTAACCATTTAAGACAATTAATCTAGAATTATATGTTTTTAATTATTATTTTGTAGATATGGTAAAAACCTTAAGTAAATAAAGGAGATGATTGTTTGTTTAAAAATCCAAATGGTACTTAATTAATTAACTTGGTAATCAAATAAAGGCACAGCAAGTAGAAATTAGTTTACTATAGAATAATCTGTTAAACATGGTTAATAGAGGAGGGTAATTAAAAATTCAAGTACAAGAACGTGCACAAAAAACCATCGCTTCTACCATTGCACATGAATGCTAAAAATGCAGATGTGCCACTAATGCTTCCGTATGAAACCAAATTACACAGGACGAATTGAAATTTAATGCCGGCCATTGCGTGCTCACTGACTACACATGGCATGGGTGCTCTCCACTTTTTTTTCAAATAACGTTGCTACCCCTACACAACTCCACTTACCTCACCTTACTATCATTTAAAAGTTGAAGTGACCTCAAGTACCCTTCAATCCATCCCGCAAAAGTTGGTTTTGCATTAATGGTAAAAAATTGTAAAATATTGCTAATAGGTTCCCGTGCTTCTTCTCCAATTTCTTAATCGTCAACTTTCTTTGGGATCGATCATACAAAGTAACAGAAGCATACCTTAGCAACCTAAACTGTTCATGATTTGCATGTTCCAAACTCAATAACTTGAATTCTACGATTAGAGAGATAGGTTAGGCACAAACACAATCAAATAAATGAAAGTTTCATTCAATAACTGTTCTGCCTTGCATATAAGAAATTGGGATTTCCCTGAGAGTACCCTCCAAAAGAAGTATTTCTCATGCAAAATAGCAAAACAAAAAATATCATGCATGAATGTCTGTCTATGTCAAACGGACCTGATATGCTCCTGGGTAGCAGCTGAAGCACGATAACATTTTACCAAATTTTCTTTCAAATAAATAGACATTGTCCCTCCTCATAAAGTAAACCCCCAACCCCTAGACTAGAACCCCCTTAGGGATGGCAGTGGGGCGGATTTTCACGGATATCCGCCCCACCCAATCCGTTTGGGGCGGTTTTGGTTATGGATGAATGGGTTTTCGGGTGATTTCGGGTATCCAAAAAATATCCGTTCACTATTCGGGGCGGATACGGATTTGGCCATATCCGCCCCGCGGATATCCGTTTAAGTGTTGATATTACAAAAATACCCTCAACCTTTATTCGCTGAAAAAAAAAAAAAAAACCCTCAACCCTTCAATATCTCACCTCTCTCTCTCTCTCTCAATCACTTTCACAGACTTTTTCAAAAAAAAAAAAAAAACCCTCAGCCTCTCAGACTTGAGGAGCAATCGAGCAAACCAAAAGCAGAATCGAAGAAGTCTCCCTCAAAACAGCGCTCGACCAGTCGACCTCCCTTCGAGCAACCTCCTCCCTTCGAGCAACTTCGAGCAACCTCCTCCCTTCGAGCAACTTCTTCTCTCTCACAGCGAAGGCCGCGAGCGACCTACCTTCGAGCGACCTCCCTTCTTCTCTCTCACAGCGAAGGCCGCGAGCTCAGATCTGATCAGCAAGTCTCCGAACTCTCAGATCTGATCAGCAAGTCTAAATCGAAGCTCCCACCTCATCCGCCTTCCTCTCCCCATGATCTCTGATCTGATCTGAAGATTCTGAACTTTGATCTCAGATCTGATCGATTCTGATCTCAGATCTGTAGATCGATTTTTTTTTTTTTTTTTTGCAATTTATTGTATGCTTTTTTTGTAATTTTTTGTATCTTTCGATTGTATTTTTTGTATGAATTTATTGTATGCTTTTTTTGTAATTTTTTGTATCTTTCGATTGTATTTTTTTGTATGAATTTATCGTATGCAGAAGAAATTTTTTTCTGTTGTTGTTGTTGTTTGGGTTAAATGGGGCGGGGCGGATATCCGCCTATCCGGCCGGGGCGGGGATGGTTTTAAAAAAAAATGATAAACGGATATGCGGGGCGGTTTCGGGGACCCGAAATTCCCAGCGGGGCGGGGATGGATTTGCACAAATCCGCCCCAATCCGCCCCGTTGCCATCCCTAAACCCCCTCCCCTCCACTGTCTTCACTTCAGGGCTAATTTCGTAATCATAACATTTCCATTAAGCACACCCAGGAGCATTAACGCAATAATCAAGGGCATCACAAGTAATTAACCACTCTCTCTGCCTCTCACTAGCATAGCATATCATAGCAAGCAAGATCTCTTCATGACCCCACACCACACAATGAAACCACCCTCTATAAAGCCCCCTCTTTCTTCCCAAAACCAAAACCCCTCTCTCTCACGCCCACTCACCACATTTGAACCCCCAAAACACGTCAGATATCCGATCAAACAACACAGAATCTGACACACATTATGGTTGACGTCGACCGTCGAATGACCGGTATGAGTCCGGCTCACGTAGCCGGTCTACGCCGTCTATCCGCCAGAGCCGCCGCAGCTCCACTTCCCACCACAATGATGCCGGTCCGGACCGGCCTCAACTCATTCTCCTCACTTGCCACCAAACTCATAACTCACCTCCGCAACTCAGGCATCTCTGTCCTCCCGGGTCTCTCTGACACCGAGTTCGCTCGTACGGAGGCCCAGTTCGGCTTCGTCTTCCCTCCTGACCTCCGCGCGGTCCTCTCCGCCGGCCTCCCAGTCGGTCCAGGCTTCCCCGACTGGCGCGCCGCCTCCGCCGCAAGATTCCACCTCCGCGCCTCACTCGACCTCCCGATCGCCGCAATCTCCATCCAGATCGCTCGCAACTCGTTCTGGTCCAAATCTTGGGGTGCGAAACCGTCCGATCCAGAGAAAGCCCTCAGAATCGCTCGAACCGCTTTGAAGAAAGCTCCGCTTCTGATTCCGCTCTTCAATCACTGCTATATTCCATGCAATCCCTCATTGGCTGGAAATCCGATCTTCTTCGTAGATGAGAACCAAATATTCTGTTGCGGATCGGACCTGTCTGATTTCTTCGAACGCGAATCCGTGTTTCGCTGTGATGAACCGTGTAACCTCCAGAAACAACGATCCGTGAGTGAAAAAACCGCCGGTTCGTCACAAAACTTCTCTCGAAGAAGCTTGGATCCGGGTGCCCGAACACCACGATGGGTCGAGTTCTGGAGCGACGCAGCAGTGGACAGAAAGAGGAGAAATTCGTCTTCGTCGTCCTCATCAGCCTCGCCAGACCGATATTTTGAGATATCTCGCCGAAAAACACCTGTATGGGTTGACGGGTACTTGGACCGGGTCGGGTCTGTATTACGTGAAGGCGGGTGGGCCGAAACGGAAGTATCGGATATGGTGAATGTAACCGGTTGTAGCTTTTTCGGTGAAGAGATTGTGTTGGTGGACAAACAGGCGGTTTTGGACGCTCTGCTATTGAAGGCGGATCGGTTTTCGGAATCTTTGAGGAAATCGGGGTGGAGTTGGGAAGAGGTGACCGACGCGTTAGGTTTTGATTTTCGGGTGGAGAAAGAGAGGAAGCCGTTGAGAAAGCTGTCACCTGAGCTGGTTGAGAAGATTGGCAAACTGGCTGAGTCAGTTTCCAGGTCATGATTGGAAAGCACATTGTTTTTTTTGTTTTGTTTTTTTTTTTCTTGGAAAATTTGGGGAAACGAAGTGAGTTTTGTAGTACACCTAAAAAAATTGTATAAAACAGGTTATAAAAAGAAATACAATTTTATTTTGGTTTTGTTGTTTATTGAAAAATAGAGGTTTACGAATTTCGATCGGATTCTTGAGACGTATTATGTCAGAGGAATGCACGTGTGATTTTGAAAAAGAAGAGACGTTTTGGGGACCCACGTTTCATAGGTGACGATGGATTGTTTTGGAGAAAGAAAGAAACAACGTTTATATTGTTTTGTGAAGATCGAGGGAGGGGAAATTGAAAGAAAGAAAGAAAGAGAGAGCGTGTTGTGTTGTGTTGTGTTGTGTTTGCGTATTGGAATTGTGAAAGAGTGTTGCGTTGTGTTTTGAAGAAACGAAGAGAAGCCGGAGGAGGGAGGGACTGACAGAAAAATTTGGAAACGTTATAGGGTGTGTAACTTTAGAGGGACAGAACAACGAGGTGTGTAAGATCTGGAATTTTTGGTTTCTGGAATTGGGTAGATTTGTAATATGTTGGGAGGGGAAGGGTAATTTGACAGGGAGGGTGGGAGTGGGGCCGGTTTGCTTCGTTTGGTTCAGTTGGGTCACGTGAAGTGCACCCGGTCCGTACAGATGATAGTTGGTGCTAGATAGCATGTTGTTAGGGGTCCACTGATTTTTTGTTAGGCCTGCTTGCCTTCCCATGGTGTGAAAATGTGGGCCGAATTTCACCTTGTAATCAGGGGTAAGCATATCATCCTGTGATCTCGTCTGTACAAATTTTCTTTTTGGATTTTTTGTGATTGATCAAAATCTAAGTCTGATTTCATATGGTTTTGATTTAGAGTTAGATGGACTCAGGATGAAGATTTTAAATATCACTGGTCATTTTTCTTTAAATTTATCTTATTATAATTAATTTTAATTAAATCTTACTTGATTTTTAATGTTAATGTACTCGTAGTATTAACTTTTTCAGAATTGATTATCGATGTAGTTAATGTGTAAGACTTGAAATGTGTAGTATTACGTTTTTTAATCACGTTTAATGCAAATTTTAGATTTGAATAAATTAGTTACTGTAGTATCATATAGTCTAGTCCCATGAGATGAGGTTTGATGAGTTCTACCCAGGAGTGAGATTGAGATAAGTTCCATTCCGTACCGTACCCCACTAGTATGAATGTGATGTGATGAGGTGTAAATTGGTATTGGGTTTGCTTTTCACCTTTGGGGTAAAAATTTCATGGTGATCGTTGGAAGTTTCAGCGGAGGTTTGGATGTAGCTATACTTGGATGTCTCACATGTATAAGTGGAACAATCTGTCCTGTGTGCGTCAGATGTCTCGAGCAATTTGATATCTTTCATTTGATTTGATATTTTGGTTGTGTCAGGTTGGGAAAACTCAAGAATCACAAATGGCTTACACAATTTGCCATGAGATGATTGAAATAAGACAACTGGTTTTAGAGCATGATCCAGATCAAATTAGAGCTCTTTGAGCCGGGTCAGGCATGTCAGGAAGCCTCAATACCCTCTATCGTTTAGAGATTCTCATAATTCATCAATAAAAAACAAACACACATAGAGCCGCCCTGGCGCTATGGGCTTGGCTTCCTAATTTTTTGCATCTAATATGAAAATACATCTTTTATTATAATTGATCCAACTTAGTTATGGGCAAGGAATGTGATCGCCAAATTTCAATGAAATTTTCATTTTTTAAATTACGAAAAGAAAAAGGGCGAAATTAAAAGTTATATTTCTTTTGAAAAATTTCGAGATTTTTCAGTAATTTCAATTTTTTTCTTAAATTTCATTTTTTTTTCTTCCATAAAATGCAAAATTCAGCTACAAAAATCGATTTAAATTCAGTAAAACACTCTAGTGATTGACATAACTATGGGTGGGCAAAAATCGATTTAAATTCAGTTAACCGACCGATCCGAAATATGAGTAGAAAGAAAATAATTTAAATCGAACCAAACCGAACCGATTATAAACGGTTCAAAATCGGTTTATGCTCTTTGAACCGACCGATTTATAACCGAACCGACCAATTAATTAGATATATATGTAAATAACTAAATAACAGGTAGGTGTTAATACCTGATTAGTGCAACAAATGCACTGCAGTACACCCTGTTGCACTGAATCGCCCCCATTCTTTCAAAGTTTTCAATTTTGGGTTAAAAATTGGGTCTGTAAAAAAATTGGACATGTTTTAATGAAAGTCTTTCAAGTGTTTGAGCCCGAAATTTCGGCCCAACCGAACAAAACCGATCCGAAACTCGGTTCAACCGAATTCATCGATTTACAAATACAAAATTCGATTTCGGTTTGGGTTTTGGGCAAACATAATGAAATCGATTTGAGACTCAAAATTGAACCGAACCGAACCAACATTACCCACTCCTAGACAAAACTCTTAATATCTAAGCGCACCCAATCATTTGCTTTCTGTACGGACATTCCTTTGAGGAAGTTCCTCAAAATCATTTGATTAATCAATGTAAATATAAGGAATCTTCATCATCAGTGTGGAGGCTCTTGATACTTAGTGTTTTTACCTTGAGAAGGGCATCTGAAAAATGAGTAATTAAAAGTTATATTTCTTTTGAAAAATTTCGAGATTTTTCATTAATTTCAATTTTTTTTCGTAAATTTTGTTTTTTTTCTTCCATAAAATGCAAAATTCAGCTACAAAAAATTATATTTTTGAGGGGTTTTTTCGAAAAATTTTGGAGTTTTTCATAAATTTCGGGGTTTTTTTTTTCTTCGTATTATCAATTATTCTAATTATTTATTGATTTTTAAAACCACCCCCTGATTTTATAATTATCATTTCTTCTACTTATATTTGATTTTTGAAACTCAGATTTTCTAATTATATATTAATTTCATTTCTTGGTATTTAGGCTTCATTTAATATGTTTAATAGATTTATTTACTTGCATTTTTTTTTTCACATTTTCATATACCCTTGAAATTCATTATATATATATATATATTATGTATCCTCGAAATTTTTACATTTTTTCTTTACACAAAAATATTTCTTAAAATCAAGATATCGAAATGAACTCAAAAAACAAAATGAAAATCCTTGGTTATGGGTCAAATGCACCATGAAAAAATTGCCCAGATTTACCAACTTTTTTTTTTTGGAAAGTGAGCTGAATTTTTATAGGATCCAATAACCTATCAACAAGGTGCGACCTACAGGTCAACACCATAAGAAAGTAACCATGCCGCCGGCGGGTCTCGAACCTAGGACGTGGGGGATAAACCCACACAACCCTAATTCTACCATAACACCATTGGCTAAAAGTTGTGTAACGACCCGATCCACACAGTAAGATATTGTCCGCTTTGGGCCCAACCGGGCCGCACGGCTTTAAAAGGCCTCTTACTATGGGGATCCAACCTCGCACATATATAGCACATAACCATCCCGCACCCAGGCGATGTGGGACTATGATCCCCCTTGGTAGCTAGCCCAACCCCTCTTGGGATCCACGGGCCTGTTGGGCCTATTGGGCTCCAACCCTCACCCTCACCCTCCCCCTCAGGTCCGCCCACACAAGGGTCTCACATTAGTATTGGCATTTTAGTTCACTCTTTGCAGTTTGCACTTGCAAATTCAGTAAAGCACTCTAGTGACTGACATAACTATGGGTGAGCAAAAATCGATTTAAATTCAGTTAACCGATCGATCCAAAATATGAGTAGAAAGAAAATAATTTAAATCGAACAAAACCGAACCGATTAATCAGATATATATAAATAACTAAATAACGGGTAGGTGTCAATACCTGATTATTGCAACAAATGCACTGCAGTACACCCTGTTGCACTGAATCGCCCCCATTCTCTCAAAGTTTTCAATTTTGGGTTAAAAATTGGGTCTGTAAAAAAATTGGACATGTTTTAATGAAAGTCTTTCAAGTGCTTGAGCCCGAAATTTCGGCCCAACCGAACAGAACCGATCCGAAATTCGGTTCAACCGAATTCATCGATTTACAAATACAAAATTCGGTTTCGGTTTTGGGCAAACAGAATGAAATCGATTCGAAATCGATTTGGGACTCAAAATTGAACCAAACCGAACCAACATTGCCCACTCCTAGACAAAACTCTTAATATCTAAGCGCACCCAATTATTTGCTTTCTGTACGGACATTCCTTTGAGGAAGTTCCTCAAAATCATTTGATTAATTAATGTAAATATAAGGAATCTTCATCATCAGTGTGGAGGCTCTTGATACTTAGTGTTTTTACCTTGAGAAGGGCATCTGAAAAATGAGTAATTCTTGCTGGCCTGGGCTCCGCTGCCTGGGGGGGGGGGAGGGGGGGCGAATATACACTTTTGTCCCCCTCTTTAATCACTTTTTGAAAAAAGTGATTAAAGAGGGGGACAAAAATATACATTCGCCCCCCAAGGCAGCAACCTCGCTCCCTTTCCCCGGCCAGCTAGAATTGGGGCTTGGAAAATATAGTTTTCAATGATTACATTTTTGTCAAAAAAACATGAAGGATAGAGATTGTCATTAATCATTCATGATTTCATGTTCTCTATCCGCTCTTCCTCTTTCTCTTTTATTAACCAAACACACACACATAATTAACAATTGTTTGTTGAAGAAAAATAGAATTAATGAAGGTGCGTTTTGCATGTGATCACACTAATAAGGGTTGTCATTTAGATATATATATATTGATTGATAGAGAAGCATAATAATGAAAAAAGGGTCACCACCACCACCTACACCTGAATCCACCCTTATCGGTTTGTTTATCTTCTTCTTCTTCTTCTTCTTCTTTCGTAAGCGTAAGCTAAGCTGTTGTGATTTGTGATCCCACCACCGTCACTTACGCCAGCTTCACGTGCTCCTTCCTCCTCTGCGACGACCGACCCCTCTCACTTGTCCACGTCAGGTCCACCTGGGCTACCACTGCCACCTATTAATTAACTGCATTTAATCTCTCCCTACTCACGTGTAAACCAAAACTTGAAGTTTCTGGTGGGCCTCTATTGGGGGCCCAGTGTTTGGCTCCCCCTTTGACTTGAATCTATCCGAGCATGGGCCTAAGGGCCCTGACTTGCTGGGTTGTCCTCTGATCTTGTGACAAATAAAGACCACCACACCACCTCTATATTTTTCACTTTTTGGGGTTTGAAAAATCAGATGGCGATGACCGTTGATAATCACCTATCTATGTTTAGTGATTAGAGAGTCTTCAGTCATTGTTTGATTAAAACAATAATGACAAAGAAAATATGATTGTCCAAGTCGCTTATGATGTTTCCTAAATAAGCACCGATTTTAACATTATGCGATGGCAATGAATGCGATGGATGTGTATTTTGTAATAGTACACATATATATTAAAGTTATGGTTTCTGTTGATTGATGTTTTTGACCTCTTTGCTCTAATTCACAGGGAATGGAATTCAAATGTCATATACATAATCACCAAATTTGTATTCCAATACACTGTTAAATTTTATTAGTTTTCATGGGAAATATTCCTTGCATCCTCCTCCATCTTTCACTGTTTGATAATTTCATTGAAAAATATCTTTAAAAGACCTTGAAATTTAATAAATCGGTTAAAATGGGGGGCAACTATGAATAATTACAACTGATATGTCCTCTCTCTGATTCGACATTTTCAACCTACACTTATATGATGGCTGGATCTGGATGATATTTTCTAAAGACTATTCCATAATCACCCACAATAAGCAAACCTGTATCCATTATGGAGATTAGTTGTGAAATGAACATCATCATTTTTGTCTCTTAGGAGAGGAAAGGAGAGAGCTGTTTAATCAAATCCATTTGTTGGTGAACAAGGGTGGGGCGCTTTGTCTGATGGAAGGTCTCTCTTATTGTGTAACTAGTCGAGGGATCTTGCTTGCTTGTCTTGCCAATAGAGAACAACACCACCTGGTATGTTAGCAAACAAGACTTTGTATGATCATGACTAGCTATTCTAAACCCATGGAAAATAAGAGGTTGTACTTTGAAATTTGGCTTTATTACTACTATCACTATTGCTCTCCAATTATGTGCATCTGTAGGTCCATTGTGTCTTCCTTCTAAGATGTTCCATGTGTGTGTTCTTCCTTGAGAATAGATCCTCTTCACTCACCCAGACCCAGACCCAGACCCCCACCTCTTCTTCTTTTTTTAGGGGAAAAATAATGTGCCATGGATGGATGGCTTTGGAAAATGACCTCGCCAAGAATATGATTCCAATTCCAAATAGTTGGATACATAAACGTGTATAGTAATAAGTATTTTGAAATAATTCAATGCGCATTTATTTGTAGATATATAAGATGTACAAACAGATCCTAGCTCAGCTGCTACACTTGAGTCTAGGGTTTAAACTGCCAAAAACTTTGAAATGATTTTGGGATCGATTAAAAACCTTACACGCCCTTCAACGAGATAAATAAATACACCCATCAACAGTAGTCTATGGTATAATCGGTGACACGTGATTAGGAAAAACAGGCAATATCATTTACAATCTTTATGCGAGGAATACATGATTGGTTAGCCTCCCATCTTTTTTGCCTCTCAGACCAGGGTCCTGTATTGTGACAGTCTCATGAAAGCAAGTCTGAAATGAAACAAACACTTCAAAAGGACATTGGCAATTCAATTTCAAACCCACGGACATCCAAAGAACTTGCTCCATCATAGCATTCACACTTCAAATTATCTTCCACTTATTAAATCTCAATGCCTGCTTGCCTTCATATCAGTGGAGGAGGAAGTCACACTCACCTATAAACATCTCTAGGGGTCGGCACAGTTTGGTATTGTGGTGGTACTGGTACTGGTACTGGTACTGGTACTGGTACTGGTACTGGTACTGGTATTGGATACATAAACGTGTATAGCATGATATCTTGTCAACGTTGTAGAGCGAGCGTAAGTAAGCGCCTAATTTGATCCAGCCCATAAGACGAGGAACAAGCTCAGATCACTCAAAGCCCAATGAGGTGAGTATCTAGGAATTGGACCCATGACAACAAGGCTCGATCTAACCCATAAGTCAAATAGTCAAACCCAAAACCCATAAGACTAAATAAGGTAGGTATCTAGGAGTTTGACCTAAGATAGACAAGCCAATAAGACGTTGATTCCTATTAGGAAACAAACATCGGAGTATAAGTCATGCATAGAAACTCTCTTGCATGGACAACTCTCAACAGAGAATGGATCTCCAGCAGATATCCTTCCTTAAACCATGCCACCAACGGCATAGCCGAACAAGGAATCTCACATGATAAATAGGGCACTAGGCAGGGGAACTAAGGTACGCTACATAATCATAATCTCAAGCAATACATCATTCTCTACGCCTTGTCTGACTTTAGCATCGGAGTAACATCGGCCGCCACAACGGTGGTTTTTGGCTCACGGTTGTTGTCACGCCCCGATTTTCGAAGAAAACGAAATCCTAAAATCCACGTAGGATTATCCGTTTCCCCGAAACTCGGGACGTGAAATTCAATAACAACAGAAACATTTAGCAGCAACGACTAAAACATAGTTTAGAAAATAAAACAAACTAAAATTTATAATAGAACTCTAACCAGAAAAAACTGACGTCGCTAGCCCCACTAGCGGAACTCCCGTGACGCTGCTCAAAAGTCTCTAAACCTGAAAGGCTAATTGGCTACATTCCCAAAGGAATGTACCCAAGAAGCAAAAGTTCACTTGGGTCAGCAATAAAGCTGGTGTGAGAAATCTTCATCCAAAAATCAATAAAATCACACGTGATAAACATCAAGCTAAACACAAACAATACACAAACACACCAACATGTAGTTCCTCAACGAGGCAATCATATCATCACCTCAATTAAGTAAAAATGCATTTACTTGTACTTACCCTATAGGAGTTGACTATGACAAGTCTGATCTGCAGAAATATTAGTGGACTTGCCATCCTGCATAAAAAGGATTAGAAACAATGCAACGTAATTTATTCATTTTTATTTGAATTAGGTTAATCCTTTAACGGATTGATCACTTAGACGATACCACATTCGTACCACCTCTGTGCCGAACATACATGCCCGTATGCCTCTCTCATATAAAGGAGGACTACTCCGTCATCCATGCCTAAGTGGGGACATCACATATAGGCATGCATCGCGGATACTCCTAACTGTATGAGTACCAAAAGCCACCCTTGGGCTATCAATGCGCATAAACTCACGTCACATTTTTTACGGATAAATATCAAAACCTATTTTAGGCATAACAATTCACCTCATTTTCACAAGACTAACCCGAAGGTTATTTTAGTTTCTTTAGTAAGAAATGGGTGCCCCAAATCCGCAAGACGACCAGCAGGTTATTTAGTTTCTCTAGTAAGAGAGGGAAAATAATAAACAAAAGAGGTGTGGTAGTTCTAAGTGATACAAGTCCAAGTGGTTTATATTTTCAGAAATCAAGGTTTACCAATATCATTTATTTTTGATAATTCAGAATTCCTCCACAATGACATTTTGTCATACATAAATTGATTCACAATCTATCCACCCACATTTTTGGGGGAAAACATAGCATTTTTGGCACATTACCAAATCATAATCAATCTCATCAGGATATCATCCCATTGTTCTGGGGCAATCTACATTTCTCATATATAAACTTTATGTACCAACACGGGGGATCAAGGCCCATTTAATACCATAAATAAATTTCTTTTCAGTAACGCAATTTGCATAACAACCAAATTTAAGTCATACACATACAAATGCAAATTCATAGAATCATGCAAATACTCCAAAATATGAACCCAGCAAGCTAGGTAAAACTCACACATCAAACAGATCAAAAATAGTGGAGATCACGCGTTTGCGACACAAAACACCACCAATAAGGCAACCTCATTTTCAAACATGCCTAAAATCTCATAACGGATTACCTGAAATGAAACCCATCATTTCCATACAAACCTCAAATTTTCCATATGAGCATTCATGCACAATGCTAACCAGAGAAGAACTGTTGTTACCTGCCAACAAAAACATCCCTAGAAATCCATCTTACTTTGACCTATCGAATGTTTCAACCAATCCATTGTTCAAAAATCAAAGCTTCCTCAAATTACATCAACCATACATAACACAATCTACTCTGCCAATCACTACAAACTCAAACTTAAATGATATACAGCTGCTTCAAAAGATTCCACACACTTCCATTAGTGACCCAAGTTATCCAATACACAACTCCCTAGCTTCATGTTCTCAACTAAAAATTCTCAATACAACCATGAATTCTAAACATGGGAAGATGTATGTATCAACCACATGCACAGTGATAGTCTATCCCAACCCCAATCGCAATGAAATTGTAGTCATAAACTATTGCCCATAGTAATGGATACATTCAGGCAAGTATTAGTCACTTAAACACAAACCACCTGAATATAAACTCACCTAAACTATCCTAAGTAAATAGGTCCAAAGAAATACTCCACAGATAATATCTCCCCCAAATCCATCAATTCTAACACTTTTTGATAAATGAGTTCCTCATGGAGATGAGGACCAAAGTAAGATCACAAATCACTTTTACAAATTCTAGTGGCTCCCATTTGGACATGCATATGAATTTAGTGATCACCTGAAGGTTTTCCCAAAACAATTTCCCTTTTGCAACTAAACACCAAGAACATAAAAAGTACTTATCTATACCAAACACCTACAAGATTCAGATTTCCAATCTCCATAATTCATGCATCCAGGATGAAGTTATCACTCAGAAAATCGACTCCTTTCCAGCTAATTATTCATATACACTGGAATTTACTCCATGATAGAACCATTCTCAATCGACAAAACTACTAAAGCATTCTCAAGTCCATATTATTCATAATAATCCATCAACGCACATAAGGCCCATGCAACAGAAAATAAACTCAAGATTTGAACTAAACAACCGATAAATTCATGAAAGAATTCAAACCACCCCAGGTATTAAAATCCATATAACAAAAACTGAATCAATCAAGCAATAATGAAAACAGAAAATGTAAAAAGAAAAACTCACAGTAAAAGAGAAAGAAATGAAGAAACTCACTGATTTTACTTATGGCGTCCACACCATTCAACAAAGCCGCCAACACCTCTCCATTATCAAAGACATTATCAGCCATATGCAACAACCTTGTCGCGCCATTGCCAACAGAAACTACCCCAGAATTGTTTTTCCATAACCCACTATTGTCGACAACATCATCCAACTGCGGATTTAACCCACCATCATTGACAACAACATGATCCAATGGCGAACTCCTAAACCCAACAATGTTGTTGATATCAACAGCATGATCCACTGACGAACTCCTTAACATTAACCCACTACTGTTGTCAACAACAACATTATCCAACTGCGAATTGGTGGAATACCCATTTACGTGGGAGTCCTTACCTTCAAGCTTCTTCAACAACTTACGAACCTGCTCAAGCTCACTGACAAGCTTTCTCTTAAGCTCTCTAACCTCATGTTTTGACCTAGAAGATAAATTAATAAAAACATGATTATTGTCTGACCTCGAAATCGAAACAGAGCCATTCTCCTCCACTACAACCAATTTCTGGCCCTTCTCGTCATTCACTACATCAACCTGTCACTGTTGATGTTGGTTCGATAAATCGTTCGAAATCGCTGTCGAACTGCTGATGTTGCTCCTCTTGCCTCTCTAGTAACCTTCTCTTCCTCCTTCATTTAGATCAATCACCCCTATAACCCACCAACAGAATCTACGCCAATCGTTGCACCATTCGTCCTTCGCAGCCCCGACCACTTCTTCAATTCCTCTTCTCGCCAATGCAACAACTTCACATCGCCTCCACCAAGATCTACTCCCCTGTTCAAGCACCCAATTCGAATGCTTCTTTCAAAGAGCATGAGCAACCCTTCAAAACCCACTGCAAACAACACCTCCAACAACCCCTCTCTGCTTGTTATCTCATTGCAACAATCAGTCACGCAGTAGTCAGCACGTCCACCAAATCAACAGAAAGAACACCGTTGCCTGGTTAGCCCTTTCAACATCAAAAATCCTCCTCCAATTCTTGCCACGCCTTGGACCCCAACGTCCACGCTTCATCCGCCATTCCCCATCGCCGCCATCGAAGAAGAAAAAGAAAAACAATTCTTCCTATTGCACAAGAGAAGAAAAGAAGGAAGGGTTTTTGTTTATATAGTGTGGGTGGCTATTCGCCCCCACTGGACTTCTGAAAGCACACACCTTCTAAACTCACCCAGTAAAACCCTAAATTTCAAAATTCACATTCAATTAAATGTAACCCTATTTTATTTAATTCAAAATAAAATAAATTAGTTTTATGAAATTCAGGGGTGTTACAGTTGTTCCTTTTGTAGGTCAAGACTTGGGAGAATGGAAACTGATCCATCAGTTTGGCGCCATCCGTGGGGACCGACGAGTTCCTAAGATAAAAGAAATAACATCCCTCTATTGCAGTTCGAAAAAATGGTAGTCACAAGATCCTGTACTAATGTTGAGATCGCCAAGCCTTCAAACACTCAAATTGGCGCAACACCACTAGCTTCGGTGGTGCTAGCCACGGCGAGATAACAACCTCAGGCCCCCGCACTGGTTGCAACCACGATGAACTCTAGGGTGGATCAACTCTTAGACCAAGTATAACAGATAGCTCGAGTAGTGGAAATGCTCGCTCAACAAAACCCACCATCTACAGGCAGTAACAGGGAGGCGTATATGACCCTGTCCTTGCAAGAGAACAGGGAGCGCGTTCAGGAGAGCCACAATGTCCCTACTAGCTCTCAGGGGACCAAGGATGATGGAACTTGGCGAATAGAGTAGTCTATGGAGACCCGACTTCTAAAACTGACAAGCCTAATACACAAAACCCTCTTCCGACTTGGGACAACCAATCCAGATGTGTTATACAACCTCACCGACACCCGTTTACAGATCAAATCATGAATGCGCCACTGCCTAAGAGGTTTAGTCCCCCAAAACTGGAATTCTACGATGGGACAACTGACTCGTCCGACCACCTACGCCATTACCATCACGTGATGGCGTTGAAAGAGGGATTAGAAGCAGTCATGTGTCGAACATTTCCCACCAGCATGAAGAAAGCAACGTTGACTTTTCACAATCTCCCCCCAAGGTCGATCGACTCATTTCAGACGCTGGCCAAGGCGTTTATTACTCGCTTTGTTGGCAGCCAGCAAATCAGGAAGGGTCCATTACTTTCTTAGCCTCAAACAGAAGCCGAACGAAACACTGAGGGAGTATATTACCTGTTTCAACGACGAGTTAACTCTGACTGATGAATGTAGCAATGACACCTCCGTTACAGCTTTCACATCAGGCCTATGGGGGGGAGAGGGCAATTCTACAACGTCCTCACCCTGGAGCCCCTTACAGACATGAAGGACCTGCTAAAAAACGTTCAGAAGTACATCACCCTTGAGGAGATGTGAGCCGGTAAAAGTGAAAGAAAAAGATACTCCCCTAGCACTCGAGACAAGAAATAAGTGAGGAAGCAGGAAGAGGACGACAAGAGAAAAAATAAGCAGAGTGATAATAAGCTGGACTTTAACCGGACGAGGCAAGAAAAAGCCTCTAACTTCGTCGGATCCAGAAACGGCTCTCACACTCCCCTCAACGCCAGCCTGTCTGACATCCTCGCTACCATTAAAAACTGGGGAGACGTGAAGTGGCCTTTCAAACTTCGGGGAGATTCGTCCCGTTGAGACAATGGCAAATACTTTTCCATTCGCAAAGACAACGACCACGACACTGAAGATTGCAAGCATCTTAGAAACGAGACTGAACGTCGGCCAACCAAAAGAGGAGCCAGTCACAGTCAACCTTGACAGCTCTGATAATAATAGAGTCCTCCAGATAGGCTCCTGCCTGAGCAAGGAATTGGCAGAACGAATGATAGTGCTACTGAGGGAGAATCAAGACATCTTCGCCTAGATGATAAGAGACATGGTGGGAATTGAACCCTTTGTGATCACCCACCGACTGGAAGTTGACCTTGAGCGGAGACCAATCAGGCAAAAGAAGAGACCTATGGTCCCTAAACGGAATCAGATCATTAATGAAGAGGTACAAAGTCTACTGAACGCTGACATGATTAAGAAGTCGTGGTACCCAGATTGGCTAGTGAATACCATTTTGGTGAAAAAGAAGAATGGAAAGTGGAGAGTTTGTGTGGTTACATAAGACCTGAACAAGGCTTGCCCGAAACAACTTTTGACTTCCTCGCATTGATCAAATCGTGGACGCCACACTCGGACACAACCTTTTAAGCTTCATGGCACTTACTCTGGATATAACCAGATACAAGTGCATCCCTAGACCAAGAGTAGACCTCATTCATAACTGAAAGATGAATATATTGCTATCGAGTGATGTCGTTCAGTTTGAAAAACCCAGGAGCAACATATCAGTGATTGGTAAACCAGATGTTCAAGGAGCAAATTGGAAAATCCATGGAACTCTATATAGACGATATGCTAGTCAAAAGTCCTTGCAGTCTTGGTCACATTGCCGACCTCGTCGAAGCGTTCAATCAGCTCCGCAAGTATCAGATGAATCTCAATCCACAGAAATGCACCTTTGGGGTAGAGTCGGGCAAATTCCTAGGTTACATAGTGAACCGAAAAAGGAAAGAGGTTGATCTGAAATAGATTCAAGCTCTTCTCAACATGAAGTCTCCGACCACCATTAAGGAAGTTCAGAGCCTGACTGAGAGGATGGCATCACTCAACAGGTTCATCTCCAAGTCATCCGACAAATGCCTCCATTTTTTCAAAATTCTAAGAGGAAGTAAATGGTTCAAATGGGATGAAGAGTGCGAGCAAGCCTTCCAAAGCTTGAAAACATATATAGGAAGTACGAAGTTACTTTCATAACCAATACCAGGAGAGACACTTTACATGTACCTGTCTGTTTCAAAGCACGCTGCAGTTCGGCCCTGGTCCGAAATGACAAGGGGATACATAGACCAGTTATAACACCAGCAAAACCTTTGTGGAGGTGAAAGCAAACTATCCAGGCCTGGAAAAGTTAGCTTTGGCACTAGTCGTCTTCTTCAGGAAGCTATGGCCCTACTTCAAGGCTAACTCTATAACGGTCCTCACTAAATATCCACTCCGGACAATATTGCACAAGTTTGAGTTGTCGGGCAAGATGGTCAAGTGGTTAATTGAATTAGGGCAGTTCGATATTAATTACGCCCCAATAACAACCATCATAGCTCAAGCATTGGCCGACTTAATCGCTGAATTTACAGGCGGTGGAGAGCATGAGTTAGATGACCAAGGATGGGTCCTGCGTTGTGATGGGTCATCTACAGTTAATGGGAGTGGAACTGAAGTTACTCTCCACTCTCCAAGCAGGATGACTCTGGAGAAAGCTGTCAAGTTTGGCTTCCCTGCCTCCAACAATGAAGCGAAGTACGAGACCCTTTTGTTCGGCCTGAAGCTCGCCAAAGAGATCGGAATAGACGAGCTGACGACGTACAACGACTCTCGTCTAGTAGTCAACCATATTAAAAGGGAATTTAGCAACAAAAACCTCAAGATGTTGGCTTATTGCGAGAAAGTTATCAGTACCATGAGCGAATTCAAGAGGATAGAGCTCCAACGATGTTCGAGAGGGTACAACGAAAAGGCTGGTGCACTGGCCAAAAAGGCCTCAGCTACGACTGAGACTGCCGATGGACTCATTGATCTCCAAGAAAAATCAAGTCTGGAAGAAGAGGAACCCAGTGAGGCCTGTGCGACGGGCGAAAAAGCAAGCTGGGTGAATCCCATTATCGAGTACATTAAGAACGGAGTCATCCCAACGGAGAAGACAGAAGGCTGAAAAACAAGGCAGCACGGTACACTCTCCTGAATGACAAGTTGTACAGGAGGTCAGCCACTGGTCCCCTTCTTCGATGCATGGCCCGCATAAAGGCGAACTACGTTATTAGAGAAATTCATGAGGGCATCTGCAAAAACCACCCAGGAGGGAGGACCCCTGACCCACAATTCCCTAACATCAGGGTACTATTGGCCAAATATGCAACAAGATGCTAAGGATCTGGTCTGAAAATGCGACAAGTGTCAGAGGTATGCACCATACGTGCACATGCTCGCTCAACCCTTGTCCCTAATGACCGACCTATGGCCTTTAGCACAGTAGGGAATGGATATTGTTGGGCCATTTCCCTTTTTGCCAAAAAAAAGTTCCTCTTTGTAGCTGTAGACTAGTTCACCAAATGGGTCGAAGTGGAGCCCCTGGCCAAAATAGGCAAAAACCAAATTGAGAATTTCATATGGGCATCCATCGTCTACAGATATGACATCCTAAGGACACTAGTCAGTGACAATTGGACTCAGTTTGAAGGCAAAAAAGTAAAAAAAAAAACTATTTGATATAACCTCAACATCAGCCACTACTATTCCTCACCAAGACACCCTCAAGCCAATGGACAGACGAAAGTCACCAACATGACCATCTTGGAAGCGCTCAAAAGAAAACTTGATGCAGCCAAAGGCTTGTGGGTCTTAGAGCTACAAGGAATTCTTTGGGGCACATCGTACCACCAAAAAAACTTATACTCGAGAAACACTGTTCACTCTATTATCTCTTTTGTCTTCTTCTCAGTACTCAAAATGGGACATTTGGGATGCTTAAGCACATCAAGACAGGTTGCAAACACTATCAACAGCGTAATCACCTTCCTTTTAGGACAGTAAATACATTTAGCCCTTCTATGTATGACTTATACCACAACCTCTTTATCCCCCTCTTTTGTTATCTCTTTTGTCTTCTTCTCAGTACTCCCTAAAATGTTCCCAAGCCCAACTATGTTTATTAATAAGTTTACCCACAACCTCAGTGTTTAGAGTACAATGGACATCTTCATCTTCTACGTGTACTTCAGGTCAAATATGCACAGACTCTCGGAAAAAACCCCCATATTCGAGTTAGACATGGACTCATGTCCAACACGCGCCAGACACGTATTCGACACGCGGTCAACGTGTCGGGGCAGTTGACCTGGTTGGACACGTGCCTAACATGGTCAAGACTCGATCTGGATAATTTATTCTTTTTGACTTGGGTGCAAATACAGAGAGATCGGGGGAAAGAGAGACAACTGCTGAGAGAAATCGATGCAGGGTAGAGAGACGATGCAGAGAGAGATCTGGGGAGAGAGGCGACGTAGGGGAAAGAAAAAGAGATCAAGGGGAGAGAGAAGAAGAAGAAATAAGAAAGAAGAAAGAAGAAAGAAGAAAGAAGAAGAGAAGTCGAACATCTACTCGCCGAGAGGTTACTTGTTGAACATTTACTCAAATTCTCTAGCTTTTTTTCTCATATTTGCATAATAAAAACTTGAATAACATTCAAAAGGAAAAATATCAAAAATTGAGGAGGTGAGAGAAAAAATAGATGAAGGTAGCTGGGTAGTCTGAGACTCCCTATATTTATTTTATGGGTTATTTGCTATTTGCCGTCATAATAAATAGCTATTTACAGAGTACCCCATCACTATTTCAGTTTCCCCCTAGGACTAGCGGTGAACGTGCCTTGGCCGTCTGCTTTCAAAACGTTTGTATTTAGATGACCAAAATACCTTTGACAAATCAAAGTCTGAGATTGACTGTTTGTATCTCGAACTGCTCATTAAGAAAAGTAAAGGGTCCAATTGAAATGATAAACATATCTCAAGGAAAATCCAACACTTTATTACAAAAAAAAAAAACGAATCATCTACTTCCCCTTGCCCCTTTCTTCCTTCTCTCTTCTTCTATAAATGACTGGCGCCCACTTCTTCCTCCCCCCTCTTCCTTCCCTCTTCTTATGTAAATGATCGGTGCCCCCTTCTTCCTTCCCCCTCTCTCTGTTTCAGAGAAAGATGGCGTTAATCAACCTAGTGAGCATTTACCATCTTGGCTCTTCGTCACAAATCTATATCAATAAGATGCTTCACTAATCTGCAACAAGTAGAGGTTGTGGTACTGAGAGTGGGACAAAGAAAGAAGTAAGATGCTCAAGCCATTCTGGAAAGGAATCTGTAAAATGAAGCCCTCGGTTACCAGTTTCTGTGTAGGACATCCACCTCCATGTCCACACTTGCAATCTAATGTAGAAGTAAGAAGCCAAAAAAAGCTATGCTTCAGTAATTAGAGAACATAGATATCAAAATAGGAATAGTGTTGCATATACAAATTAACCCATATAATTCGATTCAATGAAAGGGAGCTTCAGTTAACCAAGTAATTTCACATTCAATCAAAAATAAAATAATCATATTTGACCATAGTTAACCAATAATTTCACATTCAGTCAAAAATAAAATAATCGTATTTGACCATAGTTGCTCATATACAGTACAATTTGATAATGTACATTTTACAAGGAAAGATTTAGGAGCTAGGGGGGGGGGGGGGGGGGGGAGGAAATGACTAACCAGTAAGAAGAATTTCAATGAATAATAAATTCTGAATGGGAAGTTTAACCGCTACAAAATATGCTCGATATATCGATAGCCACAACTGATGTGCATCTCTAACAAAGCTTTGATTCATTTTTAACGAACTTCAATTCATTTTGCAAAAACCATGCCAGGAGGCAAACCTCAAGGTGTAAACAAAAGCAATTTTCTAGAGCTATAAACATGAGGAACATGAATAGAACTAACGAACATAAACCAATGAAGTGAATTCAATATATACAATAAGTTGAGTGTTCTTGACATCAATATCAAGAGATGAGTCAAAGACACAAAAAATGTAGCTAGTACCTTCCAATATAAACTAGTTCAAACCAAACATGGAATCATAACAAGTTCTAAGGTGAAAACCTGATGCAAGATGCAATAAAAATAAAATGTTAGAACCTAAAAGCAACAAGCCTAGATGGATTAAAGTATCTCAACGGCTCTTCTAAAGCTAAACAACATACATAAAGATATAATTTAAGAAACCAAAAAAAAAAATGTTCAAACTGAAATACAGCACCCGAGTTCATATCAACTTAAAATTTTGATTCACGAGTTGAAATCCAGCAAAACCAAATAAAATCGTAATCATGCAATTTTCATATAATTTCCAAAAAATCAGCACAAAGATAAACAACCTTCAAAAAAGCCAACAAAGTAAAGTAATAACATACGCCCTTTTCTATTCACACTTTGGAATCAACAATCAAATAGGCTTTAATCACATAAATGTAACAACTACAAATTGTCACCATTAGTTACCTCAGGACTCAGGAGCACTGCAGAGGTCCAGTTGTTTGAATAGCCCAGGAGCGTGAATAGAACAAGCCATCAAGTAAAGTTCACTAGAAGCATTACTGATAAACTAAGGAGAGGATTGAATAAGGAGTAATGAAAAACAGAATTCTGTGAATTGGGCTTCAATAGGCTAACTGTAAACTAACTAGGATACCTAGCTCCTAGAAACCAAAGTCTTCCACCTGTTTTAAGATTACAATACATTTTTTTCACTAACAACCAAGCTGATCCATATAGGTTAGTGGATTAAAAGCAAGAATCACCTAAACATACCTGAAAAGCGAAGAACAAAGCTAAACCCCAAACCTAGCAATTTTACAGACAAAGATGTCTTCATAGCTCTGATTTCTTAGATTCTTTCTCTGCCCTAAATCCACAGACTGAAATCTGTCGAGCATGTAAAAGGTAAACTAAAACTTAAGAGACCAGGTAGAAATCTACAGAAAACTTACACTAGGAAGCATTATGGATAAGCTCATGAAGAAAAATCCCTTGTTGCTGTAGAAGGTGACAACGATCAAACTCAAAAGTTGGTTGATCTCCCTGAAATTCAAACGTCTAGGTGTCTATCATTGATGATGATATCGAATCAAGTTTCTCGAAGGAAACCGAGCAAAGAAATCACCATCTACATAACTTTTAAGACAGAGAGATATCACAAATCCCCATTCATGATGACCTGAATGTATTGATCTAAGCAAATCCATCTCCGCCTTCGTGATTTCTCTTTGATTGTGACTTAAATGAGTAGCTTCAGTTTGGATCTGAAGAAAAACATCTCGCCCTTTTACGATTGATATTTCGTTATGATTTTTGCTTGATAGTTTACCAAAAGCGTCCTTCTGTTGCTGTGATCTTCAGGCTTCAGCCCCAAAATACTCCAGATATTAACTCTGTAAGAAGATAAAACTGCAAATGAAATGACCCATACAGCCTTTTGTTTTACAAAACAAATGAGTAAATGCGATTGACTGGAACTTTCCCCATGGTCTTGAAGAATCCAAGTTTCTAACAAACTTACATATTGTAAAGGACCATGTCCAGTATCTTTTAGCTATAGCCAAATTAGTCGTTAGCTGTAGCATTGTGTAACTGGCGCCAGTCATTGGCAAATATCATAGTGAGCTGTGGCTGAACCTCAATTTCTTTGTAGTGTCTATGCAGCAATGACTTAACTATTTAGAAGCATACTACATGAAAGAAGTGAAATAAAATACCAACTTTGAACACATTGGTGAAGATAGAAGAAAAGCAGCCAACTTCTACACAATTTCAGGTTTTGACTCCTTCATAAACTTAATAAGTTAAAATAAAAAATAAAAAATAAAAAATAAAAAATAAAAAAGTAAGGTAACTTAATAAAACTTGTTTATTAGTGAGACTAATAAGATAATAAAGAATTAAGAGAATCAACTAACATCCTTTTTGCATTTTATAATAAATAATCACTTTGGCTAGGTTAGTTCATACACTTTTGGCTGAGGTTACCATTTCATTGAAGACTGATGAAAATTCATACGTTATCACCAATAATCCTCACAAGAGCAATTCCCATATTTGAAGTGATGGAATCGGTTTGAATCCCTAACAATAATCTCCCTCTCGGTGATCTTTGATATGAATTTAGTAGCACTGTGACAATCCCCACAGACCCGCAAATTCTTGAAGATATGGATAGGCTTCATAGGTGGAGTGCTAATGATACCAAAAGCAATGGCCAACTTCTCACTGTGATTCATTAGTATGTTTTCCTTCTCATCTTCCTCAACATCCTGTAACACAAAGCTGTAATCAGGCATATAACCAAGAGTCTTCATCTTAGCCAAGAGAACTCTCAATTCTTTCCAGATCTCCTCGTATTGGGGGTGGGACTGGTTTCCAGTATAAAAGACATAAAACCTACTGTTTACCTCAATTGAACTCCAACCAGGGGTCTTTTTTAATCCTCTTTCTTTGGCCAATGATCTCACCTTGTTCACTCCCTCCCATTTGCCAACATTTGCATACATATTCGATAGCAAAACATAGTATCCAACATTTTTGGAATCAACTTCAAACAAGTGATCAGAAGCTAATGCCCCTAGCTCAACATTTCCATGAATCCTACAAGCACCAAGCAGGGCACCCCATACACTTGCATCAGGTTGAATAGGCATACTTTGTATGAAGTCATAAGCCATGTCCAAAAAGCCAGCTCGACCGAGCAAATCAACCATGCAGCCATAATGCTTCAAACTGGGTTCAATACCATAAGTCTTGTGCATCAAATGAAAGTATTCTTGACCTTGATCAACCAAACCAGCATGACTACATGCTGACAATACAGATACAAATGTAACATGGTCTGGCTTAACACCCTCATCTTGCATTTCCCTGAAGAGCTTTAGAGATGTCTCACCATGCCCATGGATTCCATGACCGGATATAATGGCATTCCAAGGTACTGAACTCCTTCTAGGCGCTTGATAGAACAAAGACATAGCATCTATCAACCTCCCACTCTTGGCGTACATGTCTATAAGACAAGTCCCAACAAAGATATCTAGGTGCAAGCCAACTTTGATTGACAAGGCATGGGTTCTCATTCCTTG
The DNA here is from genome assembly GCA_963556465.1 of Berberis vulgaris. NCBI lineage: Eukaryota > Viridiplantae > Streptophyta > Magnoliopsida > Ranunculales > Berberidaceae > Berberis > Berberis vulgaris. The sequence goes on along the minus strand of OY747134.1, from coordinate 65,584,638 downwards.
TCGCAAAGCTCCTAAATGGGAATAAGCTGGTAAAATGCTTACTAAGGTTCCTTGAACTGGTACAATTCTCTCACATTTTCTCATTGCATCATAAACCTCAATTGCCTCACTGGCAAGGCCATTTTGAGCATAACCCGTGATTAAAGTATTCCATGAAATCACGTCTTTAGTATTCATTCCCTCAAAGAACCTATGTGCATATTTTAAGTTACCTAGTTTTGCATACATGTCCAAAACAGCATTCCCAACGAAAACATCTTCCTCAATCCAACAACGCCGCATGATACAACAGTGTAGACATCTACTATTCTGAACATCGCCAGATTGACCAACAATAGATGCCAAGCTCACAAGTGTCAATGCATCAGGCTCAAAGCCATCTGCTTTCATCTCAACAAATAAACTACGAGCAGCAGTTGGATCACCATTCTGCTCGTGGCCAGCTATTAATGAGTTCCATGATACCAGATCTCGTACCAACATTTGGTTGAAGATCTTTTGTGCAGCCTTCAGTTTACCGAACTTGGCATACATGTTAACTAAAGCATTTGATACATACACATCAAACTCTAAACCATTCTTTATCACATACACATGGATTGTCATCCCCCTCACAAGATTATTTAAGGGAGCACAAACAGGAAGTATACTTGACACCGAAACCGAATCCATCTCCACACCTTCAATAACCATTTTCTCAAACACATCCAAGGCCTCTGCTGCCTTCCCATTTTGACAAAATCCCGATATCAACGCATTCCAAATACCCAAATCTCTAACAGGCATTTCGTCAAACAACTTACTTGCATCCTCCACAAACCCAAATCTTGAATACATATTGACTAAAGAAGCACGTATAAATAAATCCAATCCAAGCCCCATTTTGAAAACTACACTATGAACCCTCCTCCCATCACGCAAGCCCCCACAAGCTTTCAGAACAACTGGAAAAGTGAAGAAATCAGGACGAACTCTCCATGTCATTAACAACTCATTGTAACAATTAATGGCTTTCTGGAAACACCCATTGCGTACAAACCCAGAGATCATCGAGTTCCACGCAAAAACGTTCTTCGTCGGGATCTGATCAAACGAGAGGCGAGACGAGGAAACCTCGCCAAGGTTCGCATATAGGTTGACGAGTCTGGTTGAGAAGAAGATGTTTTGGGCTTCACCAGAGACAATGAGAAGGGCGTGTAGGCACTTGGCAAGGTTGGGTTTTCTGGAGATGGTGAAGAGATGGTTGAAATCAATTTCTTTGTTCTTGATTTCAAAGCCATTTGATAAGGATGAAAGAGACTTTGAGAATAGATGATAATGGTTTTGGAGGAAGGGAATAGATTTTGAAATGTAATTAGAGCCCTTAGAGTTTGATGCAAAGCTAATTAATTTCAAAACCATAAATTATAAGTGAAGTTTGGGCAAGAAGAAAAAAAAAATAACAAAACTGAGAGGAGATAATAAAATGTGTAGAAGTAGAGATGATGCACACGTTTGGTTTTTGCTTGCAACCAAGATCTGTATAGAAAATGCAAGAATCATGTATTATTAGTATTCAAATATCTGAAAGGGAAACAACAAGCGGCGCGGAGTATGAAATCTATCTTCAAACTTGTTATTGGAGGAGCAAAGACATTGTTCACTCTGTCTTACTAAATAAAACATGAATTAAATGTTATCAATGGGATAAAGGATTCGGTGAAAGCAAAAGCAAAAGCAAAAGCAATGAATAAGTCAGACACTCCTTCCGCAATGATTTCCTAGGATCGATTGAACATTGTCATGGTTCATTTGTCTTGCACTGTGTAGGGACGGGGGCGGATTTTGCCGACTCCACCAATAAAAAAAAGTCAACAAGCAGGCCCGTCTGCCCTTAATGGCAAAGGCCTGTTCATTTTGTCAGTCCACCGAGTCTTCATTGACTAAGGGTGTGGTTGGTTGCATGAAATTCTATGTCATGAAAATTTACGAGGGAATCCTCTACATTTTAGGCTAAATTGATATATCACTCCACATTTACCATTTGACCACCATTTGATTTTGTGATCAATGGTGGGAATGAAAGTCCCATGAACATGAGAATCCCACTCCTTGATCCCCCAAGGCATGCGATTCTCATGTTCATGAGACTTCCATTCTCACAATTGATCACAAAATCAAATGGTGGATGTAGAGTGATACATCAATTTAGCCTAAAATGTAGGGGCCCCCTCATGGATTCCCATGGCATAGGATTCCATGCAACCAAACACACCCTAAGAGCCTAAAAAAAAACTTCAACAACCTAATTTGATAATAGCAAACAAACAACATGATTAATTTTTAGGTGATGTGAGACTAAGTTTGTAACATAAAATTTGAGTTTTGGCTGAGTAACATGAAATTTGACTTTTATATAATGTGGGACTATAATTTGTAAATTAACAATTTAAAGCAACGGAACTTAATTTGGATTATACTTAGTATTTGGCTTGTGAATGTTTTGATAATCCTTAGTCTATCTCATTAATTGGTAGTGATTATGGCAATGCTTGTTGTGATATTGTGGTGGTGGTGGTGATTGTGGATGTGGTCGTGGGTGATAGAAATGATGGTCATGGTTGTAGTTGTCCTGTGGTGGTGGTTGCCTATTTACTATTTGGCTCAAAAATTTATTATTGAACCTTACTCTATCTCGTTGGTGGTGATGATGGCAATGGTTTTCGTATTGTGGTGCTAACGGTGATTGTGAATATGGTTGTGGGTGGTGGAAATGATGGCAATGATTGTGGTTGTGGACCAGGTGGTATCATTAGAATGGTGGTGGTTGTTGCTGGTGGTGGTGGTGATGATTGTAGTTGTTGGTGGCGGTGATGATAACGATAGTTGCGGTTGTGTATTTAGTATTTGGCTTGGAGATTTCTTATTGAACCTTACTCTATCTCATTGGTGGTGGTGGTTGATGATACATGAAATCATCACCCGATTATGGCCATTCACGTGGCTCAAGGCACCATAAATGTTGGAGAGTCGTTACAGAGGCTTAAGTCATCATAAATATTGATGGGCCATTATCAAGGAGATAAAGGGAATCACTCCCATCTCAATGAAGGAGGAGACCACTACAATAAACGTCCCCTTTATTGCGCCAACCGAGCTTAAGTCACGCACACAAGTAAATGCAGTCATCAATTTGTTCATTATACAAGGTGAAGAAAAATGTATGAACAAGGGACTGAATGGGCTCTCAACTCGATTCGACTATCCTATCTACACGATGCAACTTAAACCGAGTTTTGTCCAGATTTACTTTCTTTTTCCAACAAAGTTGTTGACTTTAGCATCGGAGTGCCTTCGGCCACCAAAAAGGTGGTCCTTGACAGTCTAACAATTATTTTGCAGGTCAAACTCATAAAAAGGGATGATTTTTGGACGCATTAGTTTAACATCTATGGAAAACGATGAGTTTCCTTTCTAAAAACAAAATACACAGTGACAAAGCTCACCATAATCTGATAAAAGATCAACAAGCCGTCAGAGAAAATGACGCAGTCTGCAGATCCTTAACCCATTAATAATCACGACAACTATTCAACTGACAACAATGCATCACTGACAACTTACGAAGAAGAAGCTAGCCCGTAGAGCACGAATCCGAATGAAAAACAAATCCGAAGAACGAGTCCGGGGGACGGGCTCGAATAGAAGCTAGCTCGTAGAAAACGAACTTGAAAAAAATTTGAAGAATGGGTTCAAATAGAAGTTAGCCCGTGGAGCACGAACTCGAATGAAAAACAAACCCAAAAAACAAGTCTGGAGGACGACGAACACGAATGAAAAACGAATCCGGAGGACGAGCTCCGATAGAAGCTAGCCCGTAGAGGACAAACTTGAAAAAAAATTCGGAGAACAGGCCCCAGTAGAAGCTAGCCCGTGGAGCACAAATTCGAATGAAAAAAAGAATCCGAAGAATGAGTCCAGAGGACGGGCTTGAATAGAAGCTAGCCCGTGGAGGACGAACCCGAATGAAAAAGGAATCCGGAGGACGGGTCCAAATGAAGAACGAATTCGGAGGACGAGTCTAAATAGAAGCAAACCCGGAGGACGGCCCCGAATGAAACAATGATGAACCCGACTAGAAGCTGGCCCCACATGGACATGAGACATATCCGACAAGCCCGAGTAGAAACTAATCTGACAGGAGACATATCCGACATGGACAGGAAACATATTCGACAGGCCCGAGTAGAACCAGGTCCAACAGAAAATGAATCTAACAATAATCAAGACCGCATGCCCGACTTATGACTAGTCAAACTAACTCCATCTGGCCCGGACTCATGCAGTTTGGTCGCGCTGACATCTTGTCCGGACTCATGAAACTGAGTACGGAGATTACTTCACCTAGTACATGCAACTGATTATGATGTCACGAACGACATCTGGTTTGAATTCACGGAATTCACCTAGTAACGGATGCGTAACCAACTACGATACGACATTTGGTTAGAACTCACGAAGTCCGAGTACAATAACTTGTCACAAAAAATCTTCGTCCAGCCACGATTCATGCAGCCCGAATTCGATGATTTAATCCTGTCCGAACTCACGCAACTCGACCCCGATGACTTGTCATACTGACTTCAAAGAACAAATAAAGAAAACCCTCATTAACAATTTAGTGGTCATGCAAACGAGCCCACTAACTAAGGGGGGAGTAGCTGATGATACATGAAATTGTAACCCGATCATGGCCATACACGTGGCTCAAGTCACCATAAATGCTGGAAAGCCATTACGAAGGCTTAAGTCATCATAAATATTGATGGACTGCTACGAAGGAATGGAGGGATACACGCCCATCTCAATGAAGGAGGAGACCATTATAATAAACGTCCCCTTTCATTGCACCAACCGAGCTTAAGTCACGCACACAATTGAATGCAGTCATAAATTCACTCATTATATAAGGTAAATAAAAATATATGAACAATGGACTCAAGGGATTTAATGGGCACCCAACTAAGATTTCAACTCGATTCAAGGGAGGTCGATTTGACTATCCTATCCACATGATGCAACTTTAACTGAGTTTTGTACAGATTTACTTCCTTCTTCCAACAAAGTTGCTGACTTAAGCATCAGAATGCTTTCTGCCACCAAAAAGGTGGTCCTTGGCAATCTAACAATTGTTTTGCAGGTCAAACTCATAGGAGACGATTTTTGGACGCATCAGTGATGATGGCAACGGTTGTGGTTTTGGTATCGTGGTGGTGGTGATTGTGGATATGGTTGTGGGTGGTGGAGATGATGACAATGGTTGTGGTTGTCGTATGGTGGTTGTTGTTGATGGTGGTGATAATGGCGATGGTTGTTAGTGGTGGTAATGATATTGATGGTTGTGGTGGTGTTTTGTGGTTGTGGGTGGCAGAGGAGGTGTTGTGGTTTTGGTATCATGGTGCCAATTGTTATGACTATAGGGGTTGTGGTGGAGGTGTGAATTATGTTATAATGGTTGTGGCAGTGATTGTGATTTGTGAAAGTGTTAGTGGAGGTGCAGGTGTCACCATGGTAATGAAGGTGTTGTTAACTGTTATCCTATGGTGATTGCGTTGAGTGTGAAGGTGTTGGTGGATATAGTTGTGAAAGTAATTATATGGTGTATGCAGTGAATGTGAAGGTGGCATTGATTTTATTATGAGATTTGGTAGTTGTGTTATTGTTATGGTGATTGTAGCAACGTGGAGATAGTGGTAGTTGTGAAGGTAATGGTGATTATGCTACAGTGATACTGATGGTGTGGCATCAAAATACAAAATAATAGTTGATGCAGTCATTTTTCGCTCCTTGCTTTGACCAGTTCCTGCTGACCTGCACAAGTAACGCACATGAGCCACAGACCACCGTTGTGGTGGCCGATGACACTCTGATGCTAAAGTCATACAGGGATTTGAGGAAGGTTTAATGTTGTAACAGGGAATTTGTAGCATAGCTTAGCTTACCAACCTCATGTCTTATTTATAGTGCAAGGAGTCCTAATTCTACCAGGCCATCGTAGGCGTAGTTTAGGAAGGAGATCTTCTTCGAGATCCTTCTCTAATTATGATTCGTGTTGTAGGAGGGAAGTTCCATCTTAGCCCCGTGCTCCTAGATACGTAGGAGATAATTCCCAATGCGAGATGATTACGCCCAAACAATACACGCGGTCAATTGCAGTAAAGAATGGGGTGTCGATCCCACGAGGAAAAACGATCTACAAAATAAGATTAAGGAAGACAAACTATGCGAAACTAAAATAAATTCTAACAAATTTAAAATACGGAATTGAATTTAATTTAATGAAAACTAAGTTTGAGAAAATCACAAGGTTCCAAGAATCCCTCCTAGACTTCACACGCCAACTAGTATTGATTCGCTATGATGACTCAACTACGTGTTTCACATTCCAAACGACGTAATCGGAAAAATAATCTTTTAATCATTAATATACCCTAATGTAAATGAATTTAAGATTTCACTTCTTCTAAGAAAACACAAAGGTTTGTCATATGTGATATCTTAAACTTACGATATATCCGGAGACAATACCGTAATAAATGACGATCATATATAACTAACCTACCGGAATCAATTAATCCTTAAACATTCCACACATAAGAAAAGCGTGACTAAGCTTATATGGAGAAGAAAAGATAATCACCGGAGTAATAAAAATCTACGAAGAAATCTATGAAATCTCTGTCACTAAAATAACATAAATTTCTATATTAAATAAAAGTGAGAATCATTAAACATCATTATTCATCGTGAACACTTAAAGCGAATCAATTACTAATTTAGTGCGTTACATCTAGGAGTTCACTTCTTCACCTTGCGTGGGGTTTAGTGACTCATGGTGGTGGTGGTCACAGCATCAATCGAGGAGGAATCCATCACTTCCTGTCCGCGCATGAATCCCGAGAAAAACAGCTAAATTTACAATGTGGTGGCTCTTACAAGTTCTCGGGGTGTCAATAGCCAAAACCGTTTTTCAAAAGTGAAAAACAGTTTCTCCCGCGCGAAACCCGCTCTGCTGCTTCCTTCGTCTTCTCCAGCGAGACGCGACCAGCTCCGCCGCTGTTCTCCGCTCCTCGCGAGCTTCCTCACCTCTGGTTGGGTTCCTGTACCTGCAAGAAGACAGAGAGAGGTTGAGGAAGCAATGAAATCAACTCAAACGCAAAGTAGGACGAGGAACAGGGACTCCCTGTTGCGGGGTGGTGGCGACTCTGTCGCGGATGTTGTGTGCCGGCTGACGCGCCGCTTGCGGCGGTGGTCGTGAGAGAGTGATGCAGGAAGGAGCTCGAGATGAAGAGAAGGAACAGTGGCGGCAGCGAGGGAGAGAGAAACAGGGAGCACCTCCCTGTTTCGCGGCAGCACCGTGCGTGCGGTGGTGGCGATGGTGCTCAGTCTGGTCTCTGCGCGCGGTTCGTGATGAGGGATGCTGGATGGTGGCGAGATGGAGGGAAGACAGAGACAGAGAGAGGTTGAACGATGGCGAGGAAGAGAAACAGGGAGCGAAACAGGGAGGTGCCCTGTTTCGCGGCGGTGTTGTGCGAGGACGGTGGTTAGATGGTGGCAAGGTGGTGGTTGGTTAGTGGCGAGAGAGCTCTGTCTCTGCCTGGATGGAGGTAGTGATGGCGGCAGGGAAGAAAAAAGATTGGAAAAGGGAGAGTGAGCAAAGATGTGGACGAGACCCCCTTTTTATAGAAAAAGGAAGAGAATACCTAAATAGGGTTTCCCTATTCTTGGGCTTAGGATTCTAACTTCCTAGGCTTGGGCTTGGGCTTGGACTTGGATGTGTGAACCACTCTTTTGTACCACCGTTAGAATCAACAGATTAATAATTTCCTCAAATTGCCGCCTTAATGCGATCTTATCGTTCACGCGCGCAGATTCCTACAAAAACATAAAAATGAAATAATTAGAATAAAATATATTAATTAAAGCACTAACATATATAAATTAAGGGATATATTTTGTAATAATTACGTGTATATCACGAGAGTAATCCATAAAAGGGAGTTTCCCTGTGTGAAATGTACTATGGTATTTGCTTCCTAATTGGAAGCAGAGAGCAGCTGTAGTTGCCCGTCTGAAGGTGATCTTCGAGATACTTGCTTTAGTAGGACTTGTGGGTATTGAGGATAGCTGTGAGACGTGTGGGCCTAGCATGCTGTGAGAGTTCGGGTCTGCCTGGCAGACTTAATTGAGCGGGCTTAGAATCGCTTGGCCGGATCGGCATTGGGCTGATCCTGGGGCCCGTATTTCCTCGAGATCATCATGACACGTGTGTGGCTTAGAGGTGTGACCATTTTTATGTATCATCAGCTACTCCCCTCGAGTTAGTGGGTCATCACATCGGTTCGCTAAGTCGTCGCTCATGATGATTGAGTCTGAACCGTTGCTTGAACCGTGTGCTGTATTAATTGAACGTACGTCAGTTCAGTGGAAAAGAGGCGGGAACACACCCTCTATTTAGGTTATCCGCAGTGTAGAGTCTGACTATTTTACTTTCTTTGCTTTCGAAGATATCGCTCTAATTAGAAAAGATTGTTCATCTTCTTCATGGCCCAACAAAACCTTTTTGACGACGCAATCTTGGCCAAGGGCTTGGAGTTTTTCCAAGATATATTGTTGTTCGAGCCTGGCCTTGCTGAAATCTGTATGAAGTTTGGAGTCCCTGAGGACCTATTGTTGTATGTCCTGGCGGTTGACCAAATGCCAATGTCGCCTCCGATCGATTTCATCTGCTTGCATCATGGGATGCTTCAAACCAGAGTGCGCTTTCCAGTTCTGGACGTGATTTGGGAGTTCCTGAATCTTTTAGGGAATGCCCAGCTGGGACTTAATGGATATAGGATCATCCTCATGATTCTTCTCAGTGCTAAGGAGGTCGAAGTCACCGTGACTCCGCGGGTAATTCAGTTGCTGACTTCTCATCGGCTGAAGAGTAACGTTGTCTATAAGATGACGTCATCAGATTGCTACATTAATCTGCCTGATGACTTCAAGTTTTGGCAGAAGTACTGCTTCTTGGCTCCTGCGAATTTGAAGTATTTTCGATGCAAGGGTTGTCCGAGTTCAGGCCGTTTAGTAAGTTCAACCCTCTTCTTGTGACTTTGATATGCTTGATAGCGGGCTAGCTAATCGCTGTTTGTGTTTTTCGCAGGAAGATTTCCTACTACTCTCTTACCTTAGCGGAGCAAAACACAATAGAGACATTCCGTGACTTGCCAAAGAGGAACATGGTCGATGTCATAAGAGTTTCTAACTTCATCTGGCTTGGAGAAAGAGTACATGCGGTTTGCAGGATTTGTAGACAGGTCGAACCTTAGTAACGCGCAGGTCGAAGCTCTGAATGACCGTCTGGTGCGGATTGCAATGGCAGCTTCCGCTGGTGCTGATTCACGTGGGATCATTTTGATAGAAGGCTCCGCAAAGATTCGTCGGAGGCTGTAGAATCTGATTGCCCCATTGTTGCTTCGCCTGAGAGTGGCCGCGACATTGGCCGTGTCTCCTGTAGTCCGAGTTGCTCACCGTCTCGCTCTAGGCCACATCTAGAAGTGTTGGAGGGTCCTTTGGATAATTTGCTTCCTCCTCTACCTCTGGATCGCGTTGAGCCATCTCGCAATAAATGGTCGGCTATTAGTGAAAGGGGAAGGCTAAGGAGGAGAGCCTGAGGACGGTGGCAACCATGAAGGGTGGCACTGGCGTGATTTCTGATTCGGGGAAGCTTCATCCGAATGCATGGATAAGCTAGTTTGCACCATACTTGGTGAAGATTTCACAAGTCTGGCACCAAGAGGTTGACGTGGAGTATGCTGCGAGGAAGCATATAAGCAGGCGTCATAGCTGGCTGATGGATTGTGTTCCAAAGCTCGAGGAGGGTATGCTGGAAGGGTGTATGGACAAGGGTTTGAAGTACCTTATGCTGGGTATGTCTCACTTGAGCCATGTGGCCGTAGCTAGGAAGGAAATCGAGGTGGATCGTGAGAAGGTATACACATTGGAGCGTGTCTTCTCGCACATGCAAGCCTGTATTCTGATGCGCTTTATGAAATTGATCGGCTACAGAAGCAGCTACAGAAGTGGGTTGAGGAGAAGAGGCTGGATCAGTCAACCGTAGCCGCTGGGTCTTAAGAGGCTTATTTGAAGGTCCTTGAGCGTGATTTGTTTGAGGCGGCGTCCGAGAGAGATAGACTCACACAAAAGTTGGATCGGATCCGCTGAGATGTAGAGGGTGCACAGGAAGCTGCGACTAAGGCGCGTTATGAATTGTGCTCTTTTGCTGAAGAATGCTTCGAAGGAGGCCGACTGGGCTATTTAGAAGCAACAGTTACAATCCGATGTGGAGTTCTATGCTCAAGAGGCGAGGAAGGTCGAGGACCAGCTCAAATTGGAGTGGCATGAGCTTAGTCTTGTGAAGAGCAGTCTGGCCACAAAGCAGTCTCAGGTTGACGCACTAGCTAGCAAGTTGGAGCTATTGAAACATGAACTTGTTGACGCGAAGATGCGCGAGGAGGCACTTCTTCAGGAACAAGGCAAATGCGAGTGCTGCTGGGTTGTACATGGCAGGTTGGAGCTGTTGGCGCTAATGAAGGAGGAGCATCCGGAGTGGGATCTCGGTCGTTATAAGAAAATGTCGTATGTAGACTTGTCTGTTACCTCTGCATTATCGGACGAGGAAGACAGTGTGAGCTCTGATGTCCAAGCTGCGACGCATGTGAACGAAACTCCTGGTCCTTCTTCCACTAGGCTTAGCTCTTCTATTTATGTACCTTCTCCTGATCAGGAGTAAACTTTGTGCGTTTATACCCCTTTCCTTTTTGACCTTTAATGAAAACAATTTTATCCATGTCGCGCTTGTTGTCTCTATTGCATGTTTTTTATTTCGCCTTGTCGTCTTGCTTTGGCATAGGTTGGTTGAATCAATAGGACGTTGATTGGTCTGTCTGCGATAGAGAGCTTGACCGTTTTGCGCTGCGAATGACTCAAGGTCATCGTTGTGTAGTCATGTCCGATGGTGGGCATATTGCAGACAGTTTAGCTGGGGGTTGAGTCGTCCGAGCTGTGTCTTGTCCCCATGGTAAGCTGCTTGAGGCTTACTTTGTTTGTCTGACCGGTCGGCTGCAGTTGCTATTATGGGTGAGTTGCAATGGCCGAGTGTATGTGTCAGAGCGTTCGTGCCGAGTTAGACACCATAAGCTCGGGCTGGCATCCTAAGTAACTTTTATCTAGGCACTGGCCGTACGATCTTTGTATCAGAGCGAATGGCCTTCGCTAATAATAGAATGTCAGTCCGTTTGAGCGTGAAGCCGCTGGCTCAACTAGATTTATGTTTGCGACTACTGTTTCGATCAAGAAGAAAAGCAGTGGTCCCGTGGCAAGCCGTCGGAATCAGTTCATGACTGACTAGGCTCTCACATTTCGAACCATTTACACCCTCCCCGCGTGGTGGGGGCTACGAATTCGAAAAAGGAGTTTAGCGATCAGGCTAAAAAGCAGTGGTCCCGTGGCAAACCATCGGAATCAGTTCGGAACTGACTAGGCTCCCACCTTCCAAATTATCTACACCTGTGCTGATCAACCTACAAATTTGGGAGTTTTCGGCGGTCACGCTGAAAAACAGTGGTCCCGTGGCAAGCCTTCGAAATCAGGTTGTAGCTGACTAGGCTCCCACCTTCTAGACTATCTACACTCACGCTGAAAAATATTGGTCCCGTGGCGAGCCGTCGGAATCAGTTTTGGACTGACTAGGCTTCCACCTTCCAAACCATCTACACCCGTGCAGTGGGGGCTACAGATCCGAGGTTGGTGATTTCGCGGCCACGCTGAAAAGCATTGGTCCCGTGGTGAGCAGTTGGAATCAGTTCGAGACTGACTAGGCTCCCACCTTCCAAACCATCTATACCCGCACAATGGGGGCTACAGGTCTGGGCTTTGATCAGAAGCTTTCGTTGCTAGTCATTACCAGCTAGGCTTACCTGATTATGTTCAACGATCACTGACTGCGAAGGGGTCAAAGATCCCTAGCAAGTCATCGTCACCAGGCGTGATATCACTGATTAGACTCCCACTTCCTAAACCATCTAGATCCGCGCTGAGCAGACTAGGTGTTGGGTGATACCAGAAGCCGTCGTCATCAGCTTAGGCTGACTAAGCTTGCCCAATTGGAGAGGGGTTTCGCCCGTTTGTGGGCGTGCGGACCTAGTCCATCAAAATGGTGTCAACGAAGTTACCTTAAATAAGCTAGTGATCTGTAGTACGATCTGTATGTCAGAGTTGTCTAAGATTTCTCATGCTCGTGCCAAATATGTGACAAAATATTGTTTGAATAATAAGCTGAACCCATGGGCACACAGAGGAAGGGCTAGGGTTTCCTGCACGGTGCGCTGTGTGTACGGCATAGATCGCGCAGTAACACAAGTACAACGTAGGCTGCATGATGGTTGAGTATTGGTTACTCCCTCTTAATTGATGGGGTTGCATGCAACGCCATTAATTTTATTAACGTGGTCTTCACTTTTTCCTCAGGAACCGTTGTCTCATCATTTCCCATACGGTATTTAATGCTTGCAGTTAATGTTGTAGTGTCCGCTTGGTGAACCATCATGTCTATTTAATTGTGTTTTCCTATCGTTGTAGGCACTATCTTTCACAGAGCTTATCTCTTGTAATGTTCTTACATGGAGAGAACATTTTGGATTTTCCAAATGCTGAAGAAAATGCTTTGGGTTTTCAAAAGGCTGAAGGTGGATCTCCATCTCTGGAGTCTCCGAATGTTCTGACATTTGCACTGATAAGGCATAGCGATAGTTGTTGTTATGCGTGGTCACCGTTTATGGATGGGCACGTAGTTGACCTGCTAAGGTATCATAATTTCTTCTCATATTGCGGAGAAGTAATACGAATTCTCTCCCAAGGGAAGAGTCTATTTTTCATGTGCTGGTGTCTTATCGTTGTTCCTGAATGTTTAATTTCATAGATAACACCAGTGTCCAACTCCGTGGTGGCTACCTCTGTCGCTTCTCGATTAACCCCGTTGCCTTGCCTTGCGCTGGAATTTGAAATCTCGAGATGAAGAGGAGTTGGACATGGTCCATGGATTGGGCCCTTGACTCCAGAACACCCCTCTTATCCTTGCAACCGGAAGGTGCACTATACCTGTGTCCACTTGATATTTGTCCCAAGTTCCCTATGTCGTGGGACTCCCAGTTGCCGATTTTGTACTCTCGCAGACAATATTTGAGGGTTGCGTTTGTTGGAGCGTGGTCTGAACATGATGCTTTCATCCTGATCTTGCTCAGTTCAGACTCTACTGAGGATTGAAGTCCTCTTCGGATGCTTCTCGTAGTGGAATCGTAGTAGAATTGTCTAAATGAGTTTTTTACTTCATGTCGCACTGTATTCAGATGCTTGTAGTATGTAGTCTTTTGTATCTACCTCAAGGAGCTTGTTGTTACATCTTTATAATAATCAATAGAGTTTGTTTTTGCAATTATTCCTTAATTTCTTAAATGATTGTAAATCACATCAGCCTTTAAGAACTAAAACTCTACATTGATTATGGAAAGGGAAATAAACAATTTGAAAGCAGACTAACTGTTGACGGAGAGAAATTAATACTGGCCTTGAAGTGAATTCGGATTGCCCTTGTGGAACGTTCAAAGGTTACTGAAGAGTAAACCCTGTAGAGGGGCCAATCGTTGTACCGACGGAACGTCGGGGGGATGTGTTCCCGATTTCCATGGCCTCTCCGTTTCGCTGGGCGGAAGAGCAGACAACTCCTGTGCCATTTGAAGGTGATGCCTCCGCTGTTGCTTTGCCTGGCACTGGCTCTGGTTGCCCCGCAGTATGTAGCTGAATCTGGAAGCATTCTATTTGTTTTAGTGCGGCGTAGTGGCAACCTCGTGTCGTAGGTTGGTCTCCACGTATTATCCCCTCGGAATGGTTAGAAGTATACTTAACACACTGATGAAAGGTGGAAACCATTGCTTCCAACTGGTGGAGCCATGGTCTTCCCAGGATGATATTGTAGGATGATGGCGCGTCCACCACCACAAAGTCCAGAAATAAGACCTTCCTTAGCTGTGGTTCTCCAGCCACCGTAGCTAACCTTATGTTTTCGATGGAGAAGCATTTCTCCCCGTTGAATCTGATTAGCGAGTGCTCTAAAGACAACAAGTTTTCTTCCTTGAGGTCCATGCTGCGGAACGTGCTATAAAACGAAACGTTGAGCGAGCTTCTTGTGTCCACCAGGGCTCTTTTTACCTCCCACCTTGCTATGGAGGCCGAGATGACTAGGGCGTCGTTATGTGGCGCTCAGACTCCTTCGAGGTCTTTACCCGTAAAGGCCAAAGCTGGAATGGGGCTCCGAATCCTTGAGTGGCAGATGTGTCTATCCTCATCCGCGGGCTGTGTCTGCATTTTTAGTAAGGCCGCTTGCGAGACCTGTATGACTGGTCTTCATTTGGTCTGACTCCATGAAGAACGTATATTATCCCTAGAGTCTCATTTTCTACTTCTTTAACTGATTCCCCCTGTCCCTTGTTTGTTCTGTTCGCTTTTCTAACTTCAAGAACTTTTTCAATTTGCCTCTGCGGATCCAGTAATCGACCTCATACCTCATACTCTTGCAGTCATTGGTGTCGTGGCTGCCCTTCTTGTGGTACGCGCAGTACTTGCCGTTGTCACGCTTGGAGGGGTCTCTGTGTGTCTCCGGGGGCCACTTCAGTTCCTCCCAGTTCTTTATGGATTTAAGTACGTCTGATAGGCTAGCATTTAGGGGTGTCACAGCTATGGATCCAACGTATTAGTTGGATAATTTTTCAGGCCTGAATCGACCAGGGTTCCGCCTGTTGTCACCACACTTCCTTTTGCTCTGTTCCTCATCCTCGCGTCTCTTGGCTTAGGGGCAGATGGCTTCTTCTCCCATTCGGCTTCTCTTTTAACTGTCCTCGACTCCTCCAGGGTAATGTGTCTCTGGACACTCTTGAGGAGCTCCGTCATGTCCAGAGGGGGCTCCAGAGTGAGGTCCTCGTAGAACTTTCCCTCTTTGAGGCCCGCGGTGAAGGTCGTCATGGCTGTATAGTCACTGCACCAGTCGATGAGGGTCAGTTCGTTGTTGAAGCGTGTGACATATTCTCGGAATGTCTCGCTGGACCTTTGCTTTAGAAAGAATATGTATGCGGGCCTTTTCGAAAACGTTGGCTCCCAACGAAATGTGTCATGAATTATTTTACCAGCGTTTTGAATGAGTTGATCGACTTCGTCGGAAAGCTGTGGAACCACGACAGAAAGTTGGTGGGAAAGGTTCTACACATGTTCATGGAACTTTCATTCCCACCGTTGATCATAAAATTAAATGGTGGATGTGGAATGATACCTCAAATTAGCCTAAAATATAGGAGTCCACTCATAAATTCTCATGGCATAGGATTCCATGCAACCAAACACACCCTTAGGTGTGAGAGACTCCATGGATGATGATGAGGAGATATTTTCTTCTTTTTGTAAATCGAGATGAGGAAGAGAATCTGAGAGAGCAACTTCATCCAACAATTTTTTTTGGGTGCTCTGCAAGTGAGATTTTGAGACAATGGGTTCATTGAATCTCTAGATACCAAATAAAATAGCAGTGAAATCACATGGGCTTGTTTTGATTATTGCATTTGGACTTCATTTTGTTTTATTTTGTTTGGGCCTTATTTTAATTACATTTGGGCTAGGACATCTTTAGATTTTAAAGCCCAGTAGGCCGAAACCCTTAATTTGATAAATTTTATCAAAGTGATTTTAATTCTAAAATCAATTAAAGAGTAGCGTGGACTTTGTGTCCACATGAATTATGTGTACACATTGTATCTTTTATGATACTGATACTCATATTCTAAATTATCTGACATTGTAAAAAAAAATTCTTATTGGTTCGGGAAAATGGTTATAATGATACAATCTCGTATTGCTATAAGGATAGAGGCACGAAGAGTAAAAAGAAGAGAATTGGTCAGACAACTGGATGAATATAGGATGAAATTCAGTAATACTGAAATGAATATTGAGCATGTCAAAACTATTAACTCTATGATACAAGATGTCATTTTTGTTGGACGCCATTTGGGACATGAGCATTGTTTTGTTGCTCTACGAACTATTTTATCTAAATACTTTATCTAAATATTGGCAACATGTTTTAGATAACATATGAAAATCATCTAAATCACACAAAACATATTTAAGGCTGGTTAAGAGTTTTGTTAAAGAAAATTTGAGAAGGCGAGCCACATAGACAAATGCTCTCTTAATAAATTCTAGTTTTAGTTATAATAGACATGTTAACCTTAGTATTCATTGATAACCATCAATTGATTTTAGACATATATTTCAAGAAATAGAAGAAACCATACAAAGGAGAATAATACACATATCTTGAATTTTTTTAATAAATTTTCTGCTTGAACATATTGTACATATGTGTCCATATTAATGAAAGTGTTTATTCATTCATGTACTTCTTTATTTATTTATTTTTTTGAATTATATGATGCATGAATGATGATGTTCATTTCAGTGAGAATTCTAAGGTGTAAAATGAAATTTCCTTAAAGACTAAAATTTTGTACAACGAGACTAAGCTAGTGATAATTATACATAAGAAAAGTGGATGGTCTCTGAGAACAAAGTGAACTTTCTACTCTACAACTTATGTGAATAATCATTGTTTTGGTATTCATTTGTGACAAAATAAATGTGTGTAATGTTAGGCCTTAATGTATGTGCACATGCCTTGTGTAGACATAAACCTTGACAATGACAAACTTTCAATAATATTTTTTCGAATTAAACATATGTGAGAAATTGAATGGCGATAACTATGAGATCTGGAATATGAAAATCTAATATGTGATGGAAGTGAAAGAGTCACTGGAAGCTCTTAACCATACCATGGAAGAGTCTGAGGATGACAACTCTGTCCAGTATAGGAGGGATAAAAAGGCCTACAATTCCTGGAAATTTTTTTTTTCCATTACTCGCATTATGTTACTGAGTAGTATGGAAAATAACATAATGCAAGATTTTCACAAATATGAGACAACCAAAGATATGTGGACAACTTTAAAAGAGAAGTTTGATGGAAATTCTGTTACTAAATGAAGGCAGCTCACAATCAAGTTCAACACCTACAAGAAACACCCAAACCACATTATGAAACAACAAATAAGGCAGACGTAGAGCATGATAAGTAAGCTCCAGGAAGCTGGTTATATGTTAACTGATGAACAACAAGTGCAAGCGGTTATTAGATCCTTACCTCATAATTTGGAGCATATAAAAGTGCACCAAATCCATAATGAAAGCACCAAAGCGCTTGATGATGATGCACGTCATTTGGAGCTAGAAGGAAATCGCATTGAAGCGACTAGGCCAGATACAAATGTGTATAACTCACATGGAGGTTCAGGCTCCAAAAGAAGATTTCATGATGGATATCATGGAAACGATTATGGTTGTCCATAAGTGACAAAAACCTAACAACAAGCAACCAGAACAAGAGAAGGGAAATGTTCTTTCAAGAAGAAAAGCAAATCAATAGTAAAATGCTTTAATTGTGGCAGAAAAGTTTACTATGCTCGTGAATGTCATGAGCCAAATAATGTAAAGACCCTTAATGAAAATTAAGTGTTGCATATGTATCAAGTTTGATATTTCTAACTGAATCTCATCCTTTGGTTAATGTAGACTCAGGCGCCACAAACCACATAACAAAATATCGTAATTTTTTCGTGGAATATTGTTGAATCCCACCAGAAACGAGGTGAATATATGTGGGAAATAACTCGAGTGTGGAAGCTAAATGAATCAACACCTTGCAAGTTGAGTTTGCGTGGTGATATTCACATAATTATTACATAATATATCCCTTAATTTATACATGTTAGTGTTTCGATTATTATATTTTATAGTAATTATTTCGTTTTCATGTCTTTATAGGAATTTGGGCGTTAAACGATGAAATCGTGTTAAGGCGACAATTTAAGGAATGACAATTGGTCGATTCTAGCGGTGGTACAAAGCAGATGGTCACAAACCTAAACCCAAAACATACCCATAACCCCAAACCCAATCCTACCCCTAAAGAATATTCTCTCTTTGATGAATCTTCCCTTTATCTCATCCCTATTCACTTTGATCTTTCTCTATAAATAGAAGATAATAGGGTGAGAAAAGGGGAGGAAGAGAAGGGAAAATAATAATTGCATAAAATTAAACCCTCTTCCTCACAAGTGATTCTCATCACCATCACCACTCATCCATCTCTCACTCACTCAGCAATCACCGCCACAGTCACCTCGCCACCACCATCACCCGAGCACCACCACCACCTCCGGACAGCACAACCGCCACCACCACGAAACAGGGGCGTGACAACCCTGTTTCGCGTCAGCGCCACCTCCATCACCGTCCCTATCCCTCTCCCTGTCCATCATCCATCAACCAACATCATCCATCAACCACCATCATCTCCGGACACCACATCGCGAGCCACCACAACCACCGCAAAACAGAGCCGCCATCACCGCGACTCTGTTCCGCCTCGCCACAGAGCCAGAGAATCTCTCACAGCTGCCATCTCGACCTCTCTTCGTCTCGACCTCCTTCTTGTCTCCCTCCCTCACGGCCACCATCACAGAGCGGCTCGTCCGCGACGCACAACCACCGCGACAGCGGAAACAGGGGAGCCTCCTTCTCAGATCTCTCTCTGTTTTTGAGTTTTCTCGCCGTTTCCTCACCTTCTCTCTTCTTTTGCAGGTTCTGGAGACATTTGGAGGACGAGGACGCTCGCGAGGAGCACGGAGGAAGGCGGAGCAGCGCCGCTGCTCGCTGGAGACGAAGGCGGAGTCGCGGAGGCACTGTTCCTCTGGCGGGAGACTGAGTGAATTTCATTTTTGGCTATTCACACCCCAAGCATCTCTCTGTACCACCACAGAGAATTTGCAACCATTTTCTCGGAATCTGTGTTCGGACCACCTGCTGATCTGCTGAGTACCACCACATTGAGTTTGCGACAAACCAAAGGGGTTGCATAATTCATTTTGATTTATTTTACTGAATTGTGTGCTTAATTGTTAATTACAATTTATTTCTGAATTTTTGATAAATTGCTTTCACATTTCATGTTCGAGAAATTAAACTTGATATGTTTGGTAGTTAGAATTACCTTTTATCAATATTCAAAGCATGTGCTAAAAATATTAAGCTTAAACTTTGATTAAGTGTGCCCTAAAAAGACACTTAATACTTGGTAAGAGCGTATTTGCTTGAAATAAATTGTTAATGTTTGATAGAAACATGATATAAGTTGAATTGGATTGTAACGATCACATATTCGGTGTAAGGAAGGGATTCTCATCCCTAAAGCTTCTCGTTTAAATTTTCAGTAATTTAGATTTAAATGTTTTTGCTAACTCATTGGTGAGTCCAAGCCCACAAAATCCATCTCATCTATCTTTTATTTTATTTTATTTTTCTTATTTTTAATTTATTTTTAGTTTAGTTTTAAAAACAATGTAACCCCATTTTCTCTAAATTAGTTTAATTAAATTATTAAATTCAATTGCATCCACTTTCCTCGTGGGATCAACCCGTACTTGCCGTTGTCTACCAGTTAGACACCGTGCACTTGCGGTTCTTACAAGTAAGTTAAATTAGCCTATTAATTTAGGTTAGTTAAGCCCGCATCACGTGGTGATCGAACTCTCATCCTACACGATATTATATATGCTCCTAAAATTCGACAAAATTTGGTATCAGTGGTAGTTTTGCTCAAGTTAGGTTTCACTTTAAATTTTCATGGTATTGGTGTAAATCTATTTTAAGGAACAACATTTTATGGTTTCGAATATTTGCTTGATGGTTTTATGATTTTGGATATGGACTATGTTAATAGTTATATCATTGTTGATTTTTCCTTAATTGCATCTATTTCCAATAATTTGGATGAAATGTAGATGTTTGCATAATAGACTAGGCCATATTGGCCAACAGAGAATGCATAGATTGACAAGAGAGGAATTATTGGGCATAATTGAGAAAGTCAATCTATCAGTATGTGAATATTCTCTAACTAAAAAAAATGGCACGTAAACCATTTGGCAAAGGGACAAGAGTTGAGATTCCATTGCTTTTAATCCATTTAGACATTTGTGGTCCAACGAATGTTAGGGCCAGAGATGGGCATGCATATTTCATCACATTTATTAATTATTTCCCTCGATTTGGTTATATAACTTATATCTATTTGATCTCTCATAAGTTAGAAGTTTTAGATTGTTTCAGAAGCTATATGAATTTGGTAGAGAATCAATTAGACAAGAAAATAAAAATATGAGAACTGATCGAGGTCGTGAATATGTATTTGAAGAATTTAATTTTGTGTGATGAAAATGAATAGATAGACAACTAACTATTCCGACAAATGGTGTTGCAGATAGGAGAAACAAAACCCTTCTTGAGATGGTTAGTTCAATGATGGGACAAACAAATTTGCCTATTACCTTTTGGGGGTGATGATTTGCTAACTAATGTGTCCAAATCTGTCGTCCTAGAGATCTGACCTACAAAACAAGGTTAGATTACCAAAGACCACTAGTTTGGTGGCTGAAGGCACTCCGATGCTTGAGTCAGTTAACTTTGAGAAATAATGAATTTGGATAGAGTATAGTTGTGTTGTGTTTGCATACCTCTTTCGTGAATCTTTCCTTTACCTTATATAATATGTGTAATTAACTATTTGCTTGACTTAAGCATGCAGGGTGCGATGGAGGGGGATGTTTCTCACAACGGTCCCCTTCTTCATTGAGATGCGTCCTTGGGGGAGTGATTCTCGCCACGACTTATCTTCTTCGCAACGTCCGTCTTCTCTAAGGGAAGATATCCACTGGGCCTTTAACTTTGTTCATGGTCTATTATTAAAGAACTTTTTGGCCTTTAATGACCGGGCATGCCTCTTTGGGCTTCTAGAACTGGGCTTGCTATTCGTGTTTAGAGTGAAGTGTTTGTTCCTCGTAATAGATGATCTTTGCCACATGTTGTCTTTTCATTGCCCAACCCTATAAAAGGGAGGCAGAGATTTTTGTATCTTCTTTACGCTATCTCCATTTTCAGGGCTCATTTATTCTTCTTTCTTTCATTTCTTGTATTCTCCAACCCTTTGTCATGGCTTCCAACATAACCTTAAGTGATTATAAATTGGCCATCTCTGAGGATTTTTCGAGCCTAGGCAAGCAACGCATAAGACTTTGGATTATGTTCGTCAGACATTTTCTATTCCGTTCGACTTGGAACTTGTGCTACCGAGGGCGGGTGGCAGTTTGCTCGTCCAAGGCCTAGTTACATTACACTTTTCCCTGGAATGTTTAATGCTGGTTTTCCATTTTCCAGTTTCGGAGATCTTTTGAGCTTATTTGGATTTTGTGGGTATTCATCCTGCTCAAATGGGTCCTAACGGCTGGAGTGTCATGGTTGGAACTATGGTGAGAACTTTGCAGTTTGGTATTTCTTTACACGAGAAGACTTTGTACTCTGTGGTGATGTTTAGGGATAACATGAATCATGTTTGCTTTCTTCATTCGCCTTTTTGTTTGGGGAAGTCGAATGATGAATTCAGGTTTTGGGCAAGGCCTTGGTTTTATGCTTCCATGAATTTTGGGTTTTTCATGCTTGATAACATGCCCATTCTGAGGTCGTTCCTAGAAGGTGGATTGATATTGACGCGGAGGAGGAAGTGAAGAAGTAGCTCATCTCGCTTCCTCATGTACTTTTGGAAGACTTCCTCGAGCTGGATGCCATTGAACGAAGTGGTTAGTATAGCCTAAACGCCTTGGAGTGTTATTTGGTTTTTAAAAATCATAGCTCCGCCGTCACTGTTGCCCGAGCAGGCTCTCTTGTTGCTTCTGATGTGGCGTAGGAGCGTACTGCTCCTGCTAGCATTGGTGATGTTAGCATTGATGGGAAAGTGAAATCCGCCAAAAAAGTTATGGATCTCACTGTTCCTATTGTCGTAGGTGGTGTTGGTCCGACCACAGGAAGAGGAAGGCTCTTAGGCTTATTTGCCCGTCTGGTTACAAGCTAGTTGGTTAGTCATGTCCGACCTTTAAGTGGAAAAGACTTTTTGGCTATGCTCTGAGAATTGTTCGGACTGCTCCTCATCCGTCTTCATCTGGGAAGGACGATGAAGACAATGCTCGCCTTGCTGCTCTGGAGGCTGAGGAATTGGATCGGGCTGTGGAGAGAAGTAAAGTGGAAGTCTCTCGTCTGTTGAATGAGTACAAAAAGACCCCTTCTTTCTACTGCTGGCGTGTCCGATCTCCAAGTCTCTTTCTCATCCTTCTCCTCGTTATGTTGATCTGAGGTTGAAAGAGTTGTCTGCTTCTCCTCTTCCTTATCCAAAGTCCGCCCCTATTGTTTTGAAGAAGAAAAGTAAAAGTGATGTTTCTGTCATCACCGAAGTTCCAATTGTCAAACAGGTGACCTTGGGTGGAGCTTCATTTCTTCCGGACCTCTTTGTGCTTCGTCCACAAATCAGTTGGAATGAGCATGTTCCTAGAGAGATCCGTATTAATTCGAATGAGACTTTCTACTAGTACTCGGAGATAAACGTGCATAAGAGTACACGAACCACATTAACTCGTGGCATAAGTGGTTGATGGAAAAAATCCCAATGCCAGTGCATCTAGCTAGAAAGAACCTTGACAAAGGTGTTAAGCAGATAATGGAAGGGTTGTCCCATCTCACTTATGCTGGGATGATGTGGTCCGAGTACCAAGCTGCTCGTGATCACGTGTCAGTCTTGGAGAAGAAAATGGTAGAACAGCTATTGCAGCTTTCTATCGCTTTGTTTCAAGTGGATAAGCTGAAGGTGGTGTGTTGAGCGGGAGAAGGTGATTGGTGCTACTCATGCTTCTTTGAAAGAAGCGGAGTTTGTCCATGATAAGTATGCTTCAGAGCTTACTGTTATGGAGGAGGAAATGAATCGCTTGCGGGGGCAATTAAATGTTGTTGAAAGTGAATTATCCGGTGAGAAGGCTGCTCGTGATCAAACATTGCGTGTTGCTGAGTTGCAGTCTGCTGCTCGTAAGGCTGCTGAGGAGCGAGTTAAACAACTTGGTGCAGAACTTGCTTCAATTAAAGAACAACTTGTGGATGAGAGAAGTGTAAGGAGCAAGCTATGGAGAAGTTTATGGAGTTGATGAGGAACTTGTACGGACCAAACATGAACTTTTTGCCCTTGTTGGAGAAGGCTATGGCTACTGCAAAGGCAGTAGAGTGGGGTAAGATTGTCAATGGTAGGATTGAAATCATTGACTACAATGAGTCGAATGAGGGCTATGATATGTCAAAATATCGTGTCATAATTGACCAAGTCTTCGAGGATGTATCTACTTTGTCTGAGGACGGGGAAGAACCTGCTTCAAATCTTCCGAGTTATCCAGTTGATGAAGATCAATCGTCATCTCCTCCTTTTGATCCTACCATTCTTGACAAGGCCTTGTCTATTTCGACTGATCCTTTTATTGGAGATAAAGATCCACCTCCGTCTACTACTACTACTACCAGAAACAATACCCCATCTCCTCCCGCTGATCATGCTATCAAAGATAATGTTCAATCTCCTCTAACTGCCCCTACTGGTGATGATAGAACTACTTCCTCTCCAACTGTTGTTGGTGTAACTTCTTCCTCAGATGTAATAGATGAGTCATTAATGAATGTGTTTTTTTAATATTTGTGTGCTTTTTGTTGCTCTGTCTGCCTTTCTCATAATAGTCATTGCTCGACTTGTAGGTCTGTTCTGATAGATGCTTTAATCTTGGCTTTGATCTAGAAGATATTGTAGACGTAGTTTGGCTTTAACATTTAGGCTTTATTGGTATTTTAGTCAAACTCTGTGGTGTAGACTTAGATAATAAATATAACCTGACTTTGTTGTCCTGATTTCGTAGAAGTTCTTGTCTAACTTGGTAGTTTAGACTTATATAATTCTATGAATGTGGACTTAGTAGTCTTTCTTTGTGGAGCTCCTATTTTTTACTTAGTTCTTGAACCGAAAAAATGATATCTGGTTTGACTCCGTGGTCCCATCTAGTTGAATATACTTTGTTGTGTGACTTGTTTGTCGAACACAAATATTTTTAACTTAGACACTTATTCTGACTTTGTTGTCCTAACTAGTTCTAATATTCGTTTTTGTCCGCTATGATGATCGGACAAGGAGATTTGTAAGTAAATCTGACTTGAATGTCCTGACTAATTTGGTACACTCCGATATCCGACATGGTAATTGGACCAAGAGGTTTATTAGTAAGTTTGACTTGAATGTCCTGACTAATTTAATACATTTCGTGGTCTGACATGGTGATTGGACCAGAAAATTTGATTATGTCTGACTCGGATGTCCTGAATAATTTGATATGTTTCGTGGTCCGACATGGTGATCAGACCATAAAATTTGATTAAGTCTGACTTGTATGTCTTGACTAATTTGACATATTGCGTGGTCCAACATGGTGATCGGACTAGAAAATTTGATTAAGTCTGACTTGTATGCCCTGACTAATTTGATAGTTTTTGTGGTCCAACATGGTGGCCGGACTAGAATATTTGATTAAGTCAGACTCGTATGTCATGACTAATTTGATATGTTTCGTGGTCCGATATGGCGATTGGATCAGAAAATTTGATTGAGTCTGAC
This sequence comes from Berberis vulgaris, assembly GCA_963556465.1. Lineage (NCBI taxonomy): Eukaryota > Viridiplantae > Streptophyta > Magnoliopsida > Ranunculales > Berberidaceae > Berberis > Berberis vulgaris. The sequence goes on along the minus strand of OY747134.1, from coordinate 65,559,869 downwards.
TTGTATGTCCTGATTAGTTTGATATGTTTCGTGGTCCGACATGGTGATCGAACCAGAAATTTTGATGAAGTCTGACTTGTATGTCCTGACTAAATTAATACACTTCATGGCTCGACATGGTGATCGGACCAGAAGATTTATAAATAACTTTCTAGTCCGACTAGATTTATACACTTCGTGGACCGACATCGTGATCGAACCAAAATATTTATAAACAATTTCCTAGTCTAACTTTGATGTCCTGACTGGCTTAGTACATTTTGGTCTGACATGGTGATCAAGTCAGTTGCATTTTAAATAATTTCCTCGTCTGACTTTGATCTCTTGACTAACTCAGTTTACTAGAATAAGAGATGAAAGATTTTTGGAATGTGGTAGTTTATTGATAGTACATTTTCAAATGTTCTACATTCCATGGTCTCTTGAGTTGCTCTCCCTTCAAAATTTTCAACCAGTATGTTCCTGGTCTATTAATTTTCACCACTTTGTATGGTCCTTCCCAATTTGGATTTAGCTTCCTCACACCTGGTTTTTTTTTTTTATGTTGAGTTTGATCTTTCTGATTACCCAATCACCAATTTTGAATGTATGGTCCTTCCCAATTTGGATTTAGCTTCCTCGCACCTTGTTTTTTTGTGTTGAGCAAGATCTTTCTGAGTACCCAATCATCAATTTTGAATGTGCGGGGTATGATTTTTTATTGTAGTAACTAGCCATTCTCTGTTGGTAGGCAGTGACTTTGATTGAAGCTTTGTCTCGTCTTTCATCGAGAAGGTCTAGTCAGACACGCAGTGCTTCATTGTTGTCTTCTATTCACAACTCTTCAGTTTTGAAGGTTGGCATGCCAATCTCTACTGGTACCATTGCCTCGAATCCATAGGCTAGGGAAAATAGTGTTTCTCCAGTCAGACTTCTCTTATTTGTCCTATAGGCCCAGAAGATGCCTGACAATTCAGACACTCGTAATCCTTTTGATGTTTCGAGCTTCTTCTTGATTGCTTCTAGGATTGTGGTTGGTTACTTCCACTTGTTCGTTAGCTTGTGAATGAGCAGGTGTTGAAAAGTGGTGTTTGATGCTCAAGTTTTCACATAACTTTTTGACTTTTTTGCCTTCGAATTGGGTCCCATTGTCAGTACAATTACTCCGGGGATTCCGAATATGCATATTATGTCCTTCCATAAAAAATTTCGATCTGAGCTTCTCCTATCTTTGATAATGGTTCTACTTTTACCCATTTGGTGAAGTAGCTACAAGGAGGAACTTTTTCTTTTCAGATACTGGAAGTGGGCCTACGATGTCTATTTTCCATTGTACGAATGGCCATAGATTGCTCATTGGGATTAAGTATTGTCCTAACATGTGTGTGTACTGAGCAAATCGTTGGCATTTGTCACATGTTTGAACTAGTTCATTTGCATCTTGTTGCATTGTTGATTCTTGCATATGCCGAAATGAAATTCTCATAGAACATAGTCGGCATCACTAGTAAAAGGCATCTTAGCAGCGGGCCTGTGGCAGATTTCCTGCAAAGTCTGTCGTTAATCAATGTGTACCGTGCTGCTTTATTTCTCAACTTACGGGCCTCCATTATCTGCTGGTAGTGCTCTGTTTTGTATGTACGTCTGGATTGGAACTTTCCAATTGTTTTCCTGATCTGTTGTACACATTTCTTGTTCTTGGTTTTCCAGAATTGAGCTTCCTTGTACTGTGACGAGTGGATTTTCTGTCTCTTCAGCATGTAATGTTTATTTAGTCAGGTTGTCTGCTCTCTGGTTTTCCACTCTTGCGTATCATTGAACGGTTATTGTTTTGAAGCTTTCAATTAGTTTGCTAGCCTTTTGATGATATGCTTTCATTCGCGCATATTTCACTTGGAATTCGTCGTTCAATTGATTGACCACCAATTTTGAGTCAGTGAAAATGTTGGCTTCTTTTAGTCCAAGACGTTTACCCAGTTCTAATCCAACTATTACTGCTTCATACTTAGCTTCGTTGTTGGGGGCTTTGAAACTGAATTTTATGGCCTTTCCCAGAGTCACTCCTTCTAAGTTGTACAAAGTTATTCCAACTCTGCTTCCCTTCTCGTTGGATGCTCCGTCACAGCGCAAGATCCATCCTTGAGTTTTTGGGTTCAGCAGTTTGTTGCTCCTTATTGTTGTTCACTTGATGCTCGTTACTACCCGTGAATTCAACGATGAAGTCCACCCATGCCTGAGATTTTATTGCGGTCTTAGGAGCATAAGTGATGTCGAACTTTCCAAGCTCTATTGCCAACTTCACCATTTTTTTAACAACTCCGATTTATGTAGCACCGACCGAAGTGGGTGTTCGGTCATGACGGTGATGGGATGGGCCTGGAAGTACGACCACAACTTTTTAGAAGATACGACTAGGGCCGACATTAGTTTCTCCAGAGCTGGGTAAACTTCAGCGTCTGCAAATATCTTGTTGACGTAATATACTGACTTTTGTGTATCGTTCTCCTTGCGTATCAGTGCTGAGCTGATTGCGTGTTCCGACACTGAAAAGTACGAGTATAATGTCTTGCCTGGTTTTTGCTTTGATAATAGTTTAGTGCTCCCCATGTATGCCTACAGGCTTTAGGAAGCATGTTCACATTCTTCATTCTCTTTGAATGTTTTGTTCCCTTTCAAGACCTTGAAGAAGGGAAGGCATTTGTTCGATGATATGGAGATTAACCTGTTCAAGGTTGTTATCCTACCTTTGAGGCTTTGTACGCCTTTGATGTTGGTAGGCGATTGCATATTTAGAAGTGCTTGTATCTGTTTCGGATCATCTTCAATCCCACTCTGATTGACCATGTACCCAAGGAACTTTCTTGACTCTATTCCGAACGTACACTTTTCTAGGTTTAGCTTTATTTTGTACTTGCAGAGTTGGGAGAAGGCTTGCTGAAGGTCTTTGATGTGGTCATTTTTATGTAGGATCTTGACTAACATGTCATCAATGTACACCTCCATGGTCTGGCCAATCTGATCTTTGAACATTTTGTTCACAAGACGTTGGTATGTAGCTTTCGCATTTTTTTAGCCCAAATGGCATCACTCGGTAGCATTACGTACCTATTTCTGTTATAAAATATATTTTCTCCTAGATCCAGTGGATGGATTTGCATCTGGTTGTAACCAGAATATGCATCCATGAAGCTTAAAAGTCTGTGTCCGGAGGTGGCGTCCACTATCTAATCTATATGTGGAAGTGGAAAGCTGCTATCATTCGGGCAGGCTTTGTTGAGGTCAGTGTCGTCCACGCATACCCTTCATTTTTCGTTCATCTTTTTTACCAGAACTGTATTGACCAGCCAGTTTAGGTAGTGGGATTCCTTGATCATCCCTGCATTTAGTAAACGATGCACTTAATTGTTGATTGCCTGATTACGCTTTAGGGCAACTGGTCATCTTTTTGTCAGACTGGCTTCTTATCCGGGTTGACCTGCAACCTGTGAGTGATGATGGAGGGGTCATTTCCCACTATGCCCTTCATTGTCCAGGCGAATACGTCTTGGTTATCCTTCAACAGCTAGATCAGTTGTTTAGTCAGCCCCGGGTGAAGTTTTGTGATGATCCGAACTGTTTTGCTCCCTTCTTCAACGTCAAGATGGATCGATATTGTCTCTTCTTCCGATTGGCCAGTATTTGGTTGTCTTCTTGGACTACTTGGAGCTGCATTACCCTCTGGGAGGTTGTGATCCATCTGTGGCTGACCAGGCCGCTGTGATGGCTCTTCTGGCTTGACTGTGATTGCTATTTGTTAGGGGTTTCATTGCTGCGTAATGGTATTCACGCGCAGCCGGCTGATCTCCTTTGATGATCCCAACGTCATCACTAATGTGATACTTCAAACATTGGTGCAATGTGGAAGATATTGTACCCATTTCATGTAGCCAAGATCTTCCTAGAAGCATGTTGTATGCTAATGGCGCGTCGACAACGAAAAAGTCCATTAATAGGACTCGTTGTTTACCTGGTGTTACCTGCTACGATCGGCAATCAGATTAGTCTGAGTGGGTGGCATTGTTCATTACTAAAAACCACCATAGGTTGATCAGTGGGTTTCAGTAATGTCATCAAGAACAGGAGGTTGGCCGAGCTACCTGTGTCGAAACCCCCTACAAATTCTTGTGGAATGCCGTCAAGAACAGGAGGTTGGCTGAGCTACCTGTGTCGATGAGCATTCTTTTGTTCTCCCAGTTGGCTATTGATACTGAAATCACCTGGGCGTCATTATGGGGGGAAATGAACTCCCTGTGCATTTTTTTTATGAAAAAGCCAGAGTTGGGTGGTTAATTCTGTTGCGTTGATTGGGGAGGTCCAAGTGTCGTATTCTTGTTCGTAAATCCCTGACAGATCACCTCTGATGCATCCAAAAATCGTCCTTCTGTGAGTTTGACCTGCAAAACCATTGTTAGATTGCCAAGGACCACCTTTTTGGTGGCCAAAGGCACTCCAATTCTTAAGTCAGTAACTATATTGGAAGAAGGAAGTAAATTTGGACAAAACTCAGTTAAAGTTGCATCATGTAAATAGGATAGTCGAATTAACCTCCCTCAAATCGAGTAGAAAGTCAACTGAGTCCCCTTTCGTCCTTTTGTTCATACCTTTTTCTTTACCTTATATAATGAGTGAATTGATGACTGCATTCAGTTGTGTGCGTGACTTAAGCTTGGTTGGCGCAATGAAGGGTAACGTTTATTATACTGGTCTTCTCCTTCATTGAGATGGGAGTGATTCCCTCCATCTCCTTCGTAACGGTCCATCAATATTTATGATGACTTAAGCCTTCGTAACGGCTCTCCAGCATTTATGGTGACTTGAGCCAAATGTATGGCCATGATCGAGTGACAATTTCATGGGTCATCAGCTACTCATTCCCCTAGTTAGTGGGCTCACTTTTTTGGCCACTAACTTGTTAATGAAGGTTTTCTTTATTCGTCATTTGAAGTCAATATGACAAGTCATTAGGGTCAAATTGCATGAGTTCAGACCGGATGAAATCATCGGATTCGGGCTGCATGAAATCTGACTACACAAAGATTTTTTTTTGCAACGAGTTGTTGTACTTGTACTTCGTAAGTTCTAACCAGATATCCTATTGTAGTCGAATACGCGAGTTCGCTACTAGGTGAATTCCGTGAGTTCGGACCAGTTGTCATTCGTGACATCGTAGTCAATTGCGTTTACTAGGTGGAGTAATCTTCGTAGTCAGTTTCATGAGTTCGGATCAGATGAAGTTAGTGAGATCAAACTCTATGAGTTCGAGCCAAATGAAGTCAGTTTGACTAGTCGGGCATGCAGACCAGATTCTTGTTAGATTCTTCTCCGGTTGGATCTGATTCTACTCGGGCCTGTCCGATATGTTTCATGTCCATGTCGGATATGTCTCCTGTCGGATCAGTCTCTACTCGGGCCTGTCGGATATATCTCATGTCCATGTTGGGCTCGTCTCCATGTCGGGCCAGCTTCTAGTCGGGTTCATCCTTTTTTCATTCATGCCCGTCTTTTGGGTACGATTATGTTCGACGCCGTCCTATGGATTTATTTTTTTTGTTTTATTCGAGTTCGTCGTCCGGATTCATTCTCCGGGTTTGTTTTCATTCGGGTTCATCCTACATGGGCTAGCTTCTATTTGGACTTGTCCTCCGGACTCGTTTTCCGAATTCGTTCTTCATTTGGACACGTCCTCCGGACTCGTTATCCGGGTTTTTCCTCCACGGGCTAGCTTCTTCTTGGGCCCGTCCTTCGGATTCCATTTTTTATTCAAGTTCGTCGTCTAGACTCGTTCGTTAATGGGTTCATTTTTCATTTGGGTTCATCCTCCACGAGCTAGCTTCTATTCAGGCCTGTCCTCCGGACTCGTTCTCCGAGTTCATTTTCATTCAGACTCGTCCTCTGAATTCATTCTTCATTTGTACCCGTCTGTTCTCCGGGTTCATCCTCCATGGGCTAGCTTCTTTTCGGATCCATCCTCCGGACTCGTTTTCCGAATTCCTTATGAGTTCGTCCCCCACGGGTTAGCTTCTCCTCGGGCCCGTCTTCCAGACGCGTTCTCCAAATTCTTTTTTTTTTTTTCGAGTTTGTCTTCCACGGGCTTGCTTCTATCCGAGCCCACACTCGTTCTTCATTCGAGCTCGCAGACATGTGGGCCTGCGGACCTGCCAAAGACCAAAACAACCAACAAAACCTGAGGCCTTCTAAGCAACGCCTTTACCAACTTTGCTGATGCTCCTTTGATGGAATATTTAGTTGTGTCTTTATATCCAGATGTGCTCGGATTACCTGTCTACCACACAAGACACAATTTTAGTCATTTTAACCAAATTAGAATATTGAAATTTTTGTTACCATTGATATTGGAAATGACTTTGGATGATAGTAACATTCTTCCGTCTTGTTGCTAAGTTGTGATCAAGCATAGGTTTTTTTTTTAAAGAAAACTTATCGTTCCCCATGGACGACGCCAAACTGATGCATCCAAAAATCGTCTTCCTGTGAGTTTGACATGCAAAAACACTGTTAAACTGCCAATGACCACCTTTTTGGTGGCTGAAGGCACTCCGATGCTTAAGTCAGTAACTTTGTTGGAAGAAGAAAATAAATCTAGAAAAAATTTGTTAAAGTTGCATCGTGTAAATAGGATAGTTGAATCGACATCCCTCGAATCGAGTTGAGATTTGAGTGGAAAGCCAATTGAGTCCCATTTCGTCCTTTTGTTCATACCATTTTCTTTACCTTATATAATGAGTGAATTGATGACTTCATTCAGTTGTGTGCGAGACTTAAGCTCGGTTGGCGCCATGAAGGGGGACGTTTATTATAACGGTCTCCTCCTTCAATGAGATGGGAGTGATTCTTTTCATCTCCTTCGTTACGGTCTATCAATATTTATGACGACTTAAGCCTTCGTAACGGCTTTTCAACATTTATGGTGACTTGAGCCATGTGTATGGCCATGATTGAGTGACAATTTCACGTATCATCAGCTACTACCCCTTAGTTAGTGGACTCGCTTGCTTGGCCACTAACTTGTTAATGAAGGTTTTCTTTATTCGTTCTTTGAAGTCAATGTGACAAGTCATCAGGGTCGGATTGCGAGAATTCGAACCGGATGAAATCATCGAATTCGGGCTGCATGAATTCTAACTACACGAAGATTTTTTTAGTGATGAGTTGTTTTACTTGGACTTCGTGAGTTCTAACCAGAAGTCGTATCGTAGTCGACTATGCGAGTCTGCTACTAGGTGAATTCCTGGAGTTCAGACCAGACATCGTTCGTGACATCGTAGTCAGTTGCGTTTATTAGGTCGAGTAATCTTCGTAGTCAGTTTCATGAGTCCGGACCAGATGAAGTCAACGCTATCAAACTCTATGAGTCTGAGCCAGATGAAGTCAGTTTGACAAGTCGGGCATGCAGACCTGATTCTTATCGGATTCGTATCCTGTTGGACCTGATTCTACTTGGGCTTGTCGGATATGTCTCATGTCCAAGTCGGATATGTCTCTTGTCGGATCAGTGTCTACTCGGGCCTGTTAGAATGTCTCCTATCCATGTTGGGCTCGTCTCCATGTCGGGCCAGCTTCTAGCCGGGTTCATCCTTTATTAATTCGGGTCCGTCTTCCGTGTTCGCTTCTATTCGGGTATGTCCTCCGGATTAATTATTTTATTTTATTCAAGTTTGTCATCCGGATTTGTACTCGTTCTCCATTCGGGCTCGCAGACATGTGGGCCTGCAGACTTGCGAAAGACCAGAACATCCAACAAAACTTTAAACTAATAATAATGTTGTCAGTCGGGTATGAACCCAAGACCTGAGGTCTTCTAAATAACACCTTTACCAACTATGCTGGTACTCCTTTGATAAAATATTTAGTTATGTGTCTTTATATCTAAATGTGCCCGGATTACCTGTCTACCTCATAAGACACAATTTTAGTTATTTTAACCAAAATATAATATTGAAAATTTTGTTAACATTGATATTGGAAATGACTTTGGATGATCGTAACATTTTCCCGTCTTGTTGCTAAGTTGTGATCAAGCATAGACTTTTATTTAAGGAAACTTATCGTTCCCCATGGACGACGCCAAATTGATGCATCCAAAAATCGTCCTCCTGTGAGTTTGACCTGCAAAACAACTGTTAGACTGCCAATGACCTCCTTTTTGGTGGCCGAAGGCACTCCGATGCTTATGTTAGTAACTTTGTTGGAAGAATGAAGTAAATCTAAACAAAACTCAGTTAAAGTTGCATCGTGTAAATAGGATAGTCGAATCGAACTCCCTCGAATCGAGTTGAGAGCCAATTGAGTCCCCTTTCGTCCTTTTGTTCATACATTTTTTTACCTTATATAATGAGTGAATTGATGACTGCATTAAGTTGTGTGTGTGACTTATGCTCGGTTGGCGCAATGAAGGGGGACGTTTATTATAACGATCTCCTCCTACATTGAGATGGGAGTGATTCCCTCCATCTCCTTCATAATAGTCCATCAATATTTATGACGACTTAAGCCTTCATAACGACTGATATTCACATAATTATTACATAATATACCTCCTAATTTATATTTGTTAGTGTTTCAAATAGTGTGTTTTAGTTTAACTATTTTATTTTTGTATTTTTGTAGGATTTGGAGTTTAAATGACAAAAGTGCATTAGCGTGGCGAATTTGGAAATTCATAGACAAATTGACGAAGTGGAGTGGGAGACACTCAAGCCAAATATTAATAAAGAGAACCAAAGAAAAAAAATAAAGAAAATTAGTTTTGAAATTTGGTGGAACAAAGGAGTAATATGGATGAATATAGCCAAACCCACCTTTCCTGTTATTAGAACAAAATCTAAACAAAGGGGTGGGACCCTTTTGTTTCCTTTTGTTTTTTATTTGGTTTCCAATTTGTATTTGGTTTCCAATTGTATTTGATTTCTAATTGGGTTTCATTACAACAGGTTTGTTTTAAGTGGCGCTTCGAAAAGCGCCGGTATAGGGGAAAATGTGTCGGTTTAGATCATTGACGACATTTTATAAAGCGCTGGAAAAAGTATGTGCCGCCAAAAGATTAACGACGCTTTATGTGAAGCGCTGGTTAAAATCTACATTTATGACGCTTTTTAAACCGCCGTAATAGCTTATATAAGCGTCGTTAAAGAAATGGATATGTCAATTCCCATTTGGATACAAACGCCGTATTTATAACCTTTTTAATGGCGCTATAAAGCACCGATAAAGATATTTTGCGACGCTTTGCAAGCGCCGGTTATGTTAACAAACCTGTAAACAGTATTTACAACCTTTTAATGGCGCTTTAAAGCGCCAATAAAGATGTTTTGCAACACTTTTAAAGCGCCGATTATGTTAACAAACCTGTTTAAAAACTGTATTTACAACCTTTTAATGGCGCTTTAAAGCGCCGATAAATATATTTTGCGACGCTTTTAAAGCGTCGGTTGTGTTAACAAACCTGTAAAAAACCACCTTTTAATGGCACTTTATAGCGGCGATAAATATATTTTGCGACGCTTTGAAAGCGCTGGTTATGTTAACATACCTGAAAAAAATCAATTTCCAGGCACCTCCACCTGCATCAATAAAAATAAAAATCTGTCATTGGGAAGGAAAAACAAATAGTGAATGTAAGAAACAGTTCATTAAGCAAAATCAATCATTAGAATTCACAGAACCTGTTTTGCTTACGGGTAAATTAACCACTTATCAACGTAGTATCTACTTTTTTTGCCTCGGCCACTAAACAAGATGTTTGAGCTGGCTAAGATGCTCTAATATCCCGTAACATCAAGAGATTCAAATGATATAATGTAAATGAATTTAACTTACATGAATATGTGCTAATTGTGTAGGACAAGTAAATTTTGCACTAAAGGTACATTCCAAATTCTTAAACAAAACTTACCTGGTTTGTTGTAGCTGTTATTATACCAATGGGCAGGGTGAAGACAAAAGCCAAGGCAATTGCTAGTAAGACTCCCCAATAGGGAAGTTGCAATTGGCCACCGAATCCTTCGCAAGTGAAAATTGAAAGCGCAATGACCAAAACCATAAGTGAGTAAAATCACCATTGAGGAACATGATCATAATTCTTCTTCATCAACCTAGTGTGGACATCGCCAAAATGATCTCGGAACGTCTCCCTTGTTTTGTTCCAAATTGTCCTATCAAGCATTGAATCATAATGTTCAATGTTAGCACAAATAAAATGCCTACATGCAAATACTAGGCAACAATGTCTATAAGTACGACTTCATGTTATCGAAGTTTATGCATAAAACCAAGTACAAATTCATGGAAAATAACTACCTTCCATGGAAGAGGGCTACATGCGAGAGGGTAGCAGCCAGCACACGTAATCAAGGCCTTCTTCCACGACTATGCAACATCTTCAAGAATTTGGGACCTCATTGGACTTATCACCCCATTTGCATGGTAGTTTACAATCTCCCAAAATGGTACATAGTGGCCTGGGGCTGGTACTAATGATGTATCTGCAAAACTGGTGTATTCTACAAGTAATGCGTTGTAGGGTTCCACGAGTTTCTTCGCTGTGATGACACTCTTATGGAGGTCTTCTTCATTTGTTTTGTCATTGTCAATGCTCAAAATGACGTTTCTCCTGCAGATGAAACAGATTTGTGGGGCTTGGTTATGGAATCCGACCACTTGGACAATATCTCCAATGTGGTACCTGTATAGTGCTGGTACCAAAACACAATAAAATCCTTTAATTGAATTTTACCTAACTTGAAGATCATATTGCACTGTAGAATAAGATAATTCCAAGATTTATCCATAAGGGCTTGGTCCAGCACTGACGATAATTCCATAGTACCATTATAATGGAAAACTACTTGGAATCTAACATGCATTTTAGTCAATTTTTTACTACTGATTGTTGCATTACGACCATTGTAACAGAGGATCGTAACTTACCAGCATAAGTCGTAACGACGAGCTCATAATGGCAGCCATGTCCAACATGGGCCATGTCAACAGGCTTGTCTTTGGGCACTTCTGGGTCCCTGTTTAGCCAATGTTATCAGTTTTACTTTTTTATACCCTTTTGTTTACAATCGTTTACAGTGCTTATTCTTTCTTGAGGTCATCGTAATACACCTTTGGTTTCTTAGAGCTTGGGTTGAAGAGGCCCTGACACAGGAACAGGGCTAGTCAGATATGCATAATGAAGTTTAACACCATCATGAAGCATGATGAGAGGAAGCTGATCAAGCATGAATATTCACAAAGTTCAAAACCTCGGCAATATGTAATTTTATTTACTGTGTTTTGACTCTCTGTTCAATTACCTGCATTGCATAAGCTATATGAATCAAAGTTGGTTCAGACCACGGTCTTCCGATAAATTGAAGGCCTATAGGCATCCCCATCTTGTCATATCCAACCTACAAAAAGCACACATAATTGTAACAAATAAGAACATGTCACTATGACTAAGCAAGGTCAGAGGCTCAAAAGGGTAATTGAGATCCTACTGGAACTGATATTGCCGGCAATCCCAGAAAATTTCCTGCTGTCTGGCACCGTACAAGTGCAGCTGAAACAGCATAACAGAATTCACACAATCAGTTTTTTCGAATTTTCATTCACAATTAAAAGAACAGAAACCATCACCCTACAAGCTGCATGCATACCTCCGTTTATGTAATCAAATTCACCATATTTAAGAGCTTCATCACTGATTTAAGTATGTCCAACATAGCTGATCTGCACTCAGAGTCTGTAATCATGGGGCCTAGCTGGCCTGCTCGGATGTCATCACATAATTGGGTCCAATTGTGCTCAAGAAAGCTAATAGCTCTAAGGAATACAGAAGCGAAAACTGCACCAAGGCGAAAAACTTGGCGTCGATATATTAGACCGGCTAAGAGTTGGCAATACATACTTTGATCACTGTCAATGCATAGGATGGTTTGATCAGGGCTTGTGTGGTCGTTGAATGGGTCTCGAGGTCGACATTTGAAGTGCTTGCTTTTGTAGTAACTTGTCAGAACCGGCCTAGCTGGTAAGCCTGATGGTGTCGAAATTTCAGCCTTGACAAAGTAGAGGTACATGGCTTTGCCCTTGTCGAGCCTAGGGACAAATCTGAAGAAGTACATTAAGGTGAAAGGGTATAAAAAGAATTAGAAAATAATCTTTCCAGTATGACACAATTATTTAAAACTTTCATATAAAAACTGCACTAAGGAAATCCAAACCAAAATTGGCAACTTAAGAAACCAAAGGAGTCCATTTTATTCTGCAGTAATGGATATCCTAATATCTCTAAATTATATAAGACTATATTAGTCACGCACCATAATAATATCTATTCTATCACGCGCGACACACAAACTCCACCTATTAATGCCCCTTTTCAGTCATTTCACATAAGAATCAAATTATCATTTAAATATTATACGACATTTAGGTATCACCATTAAAAGCAAAAAATCCGGAAATGGATTTATCACATCATCAGGTTTTTGTTTTACCTTCTTATTGAAGAGAAATGCAGATAGAAACAAGGTCTTACTGATTCATAATTAACATGATGAGGTTTTAAAGAAATGTTCGGCGATCAAGATCTTCAGCGATTGATGGCATCAACTTTGGTTCTCCGGTTGAGTCCTTCCATATCCAACAAACAAAGGACATGGCAGTAATGGATTGGAACATATAGTTGGGAACTATAGTATGCGAAACTTGCTGTCATGACTAGGTAAAAGAACTGGAGCCTAGTTTGTCTTATCTTTGGCCTCACCTCTTCTTCATGAAGTGCTCTGTAGGATCACAGTTTCATCATCAGAGACATGTAACAAAAGAGAAATGAACAACAAAGATAAAGAGTTTGAGATGATACCTAAAGAACAATACTTGAACTAGGTTAGATGGCCACCACATGTAAGGAGAATCAACATGAAACTTTCTGAATAGGCCAGCCCATCCGTAACCAAGCATCTATTCTCCACCAAGAATCGACAAAAGACTACTTTCAAGATGAATACATAATTTGATCTTTTCATCTAGTTAACATGGGTGAAAATGAAGCTTCAGAGTTGTACTGAAATTCATAGTTCGAATCTCAACATTTACATGCAGGGACATGTCTAAAAATGTAAGAATTTCGATGAGATGGTAATGGATCAATTTATCAAGTTCATGAGAACACATCCTAGTTATTATCACTTTAAAAAACTCACCGCTAATGTGCCTCAGATCCACCATTGTTTTGATCAGTTAGTCTACTCAATGCTTGCATCATCATGACCATATCATCCTTCATTTTATTCATTTCATCACTAGCCACTTCCTTGTAGTCTGCCAACTCTTGTTTTGCTTCCGCAACCTCTTTCCTTGCAATCTCAATCTCTCGCCTTGCTTCTTCTATAACTTGAGATCCAAAGCGACCACTCGTGCCATTTTCAGATGTTGGCGTGACCCCATGTCCCCTACAACGTACACGTCCAGATCTGTCTGGCCAGAATACTTGAGCAAAAATGTGGTCGTCGTCTAAGGAGTTTAATCCCTCCTCTCGTTGCATGGTAAGATTTCATATCTCTTCCGACATTTAGAGGCACATTTAGTTAGTGAAAATTAAATATAAATGGTAATGGATACCAATAATTTAAATTGAAAATAAAACTGACCGCCTTTCTTTGAGTGAATACATCTGAATATGATCCATCTTTACCTGTATAAGCAAGCTCAAACATCCTAATACGAGATGGGCGAACTCCTGTCCTTTTCATCTGGCAACAGTAGAAAACGTACACAAATGAGTAACTATATTTCTACTAAGTTGATATTCAAACCCAAAATCTCAAACATTTTGTACTTAACCTCTTCATCCTCAATTACGGCGAAGGATTTTCTGCCTGCATGATGAAGCATTTGTTGTATTTCACGTCTGTCTTTATTCTTATCACACAATTCCTGAATTTATTAAAAACGGATTTGAAAAACTATGTCATCAAGAATGAAGTATGCATATATAATGTAAAAACTGTTGAATAATAACAGTATGAAAGGATACTCCATCATCTACAAAGTCAAGTCTCCTGATGAATGGAGCCAAAGAGAAAAAAAGAAGAAAAGTAAAACTAGTCTTATCCATGTTTGTCGCCATTACTCAAGGTACCACCAATTTATAGTTAATCTAGGAGAGTATTATCCATGCATCCTTGCTTAAAGACAAATAGGGCAAAAAGTAATCATGCCGGCGTGTCGTGTCCGTATTCGACACGACATGTGTGTTCGTATCCATGCATCCTTGCTTAAAACTAGGGTTCTTTCAGTTTGGCTAGTATATTCTAATCAAGTGTGATATTATCTCAAGGTTTAAGTACATACCTTAACCTTTGACATTCCCCAATGTTCTTTTATCAACCATTTCCAATCTTCTTTTTTTACAAATGGTGGTCGATTTTGAAGTCGTTCCTCATCTGTCTCATGTATATCCTAATAGTCCTTCAATTCATATCAGTAGTCCCTCCATTTTTTTCCCATTTCCTTCATTAACAACTTCTTTTTTTCTGAATCATCTCCTATGTCAAACTTCTCCAGAATAAAAGAGCAAATTTGATCAAATCTAGCACATGTGACCAATATATATATATATATATATACAACTATTATAATTAAAAGATACGTACCAATAACGACTCAAGCATTTTGGCCTTTACATCTTTGTCAAGTTTTCTCCATGACGGCGCAATAATAGATGTAACTTGCATGTTTCGGACGACAATTCCTTGTTGAGATGCAAATAATGGGCTGTGCTATCCTATTACACGATGTCTGTCATCAAATTCCAGACTCAGTTTTGTTCCTTTTGGTAGACTTGCTACCTTCTGTCCTAATGCTCATCTACGTGCTACCTATGTAAAGGAAATTATTAATGTTAAAAATTTTAAATTTTAAGTACAATTTCTATAAGAAAAATGGAGCTTATATTGTTTAGAGTGAGTAAAAATAACAGAAGAACTTGACTCAATATTATGGGAAAACTCCTCCGAATGGAATGGGGGTGACCTATCAATTCTCAGTGGTCGTGGCGCCATACCTGAAAAATGCACAAAAAGTGAGCTAATGCCATAACATAATAATAATACATTATAACATTTGATGACTATTCAATTACCATAGTTCAAACATCAACTCTCTTATTTTCTTTTCCTCTTTTTTTTGTGTTATTTTCTGACAATGGAATTGTTTCCATTGGAAAATTAGCTCTATTCCATACAACAACATCATCACTTGGTGCACAAGTGATTGATGTATCCCCTGATACTAGGGGTTGCAATGCCTCTGTTTCATCGACGGTTTCCTCGTCTTCATGTTCTGGCACGACATAAAATTCACGTGGTGCAGCTTTTGTCACAACTAGCCATCCTGATCTTGCATTGTCTTTAACATAGAAAACTTTTTTGCACTGGCTTGCTAAGACGAATGGTTCATTTGTTTGAAGTATTCGTTGGGAATTAACACTTACAAAACCATGTCTATCCTTTTCAATACCTCGTCCAGGGCTGTGGATATCTCTCCAATCACACTTGAACATAACAACATGATTTCCTCCTAAATATTGCAATTCAACAACATCAATAAGAACTTCATAATAATTCAATCTATTGACTCCATTATTTCCATTAACAACCACACCACTATTTTGTGTTTTTAACCGAGCTTCCCGGCTTTTCGTGTGGAACTTAAATCCATTGACAATATAACCATTCCATGACAATACTACTTTGTCAGAACCACGAGCTAATGGGCGCAACTGTTTGACTGATTCATCACTAGTTGTTCGACATAATTTAATTACCTATGCAATGAAAAGTACCAATTATGTTATGAAAAATATTTTTAGTATGATTGTTGACGATGAATAAGGTCTAAGTTCCTTACATGAGCCTCAAACCACTTTGGGAATTGTTGATGATGAATAAGGTCTAAGTTCCTTGAATGTGTATGTTTTATGATTTCTCTATGTTCCCTGCAAATAAGTAACATATGTTAGATAATTTGGTGACTTAAAAACACACGAGTAGTATAGATGGTTATTTCTTATTCAATAAAAGGTGTCACATCTTCACAATTTTGCAAGATGTACCAGTGTGCTTGGGTCCATTTTTCCATAGTTAACTCTTTTACAACTGATTTTCCCAAAACACGTCCCTTTGTTGAAAATATAGAAAGTCCACCTTGATGTTGGTTACCAGAGCCATCAAAGTTCCTAGGAACTTGATTAAACTTTGTTTCTATATCATGCAAGTACCTTGAACAAAAATTCATACACTCTTCTAGAATGTAACCTTCAGCAATTGATCCCTCCGATCGACTTTTGTTCCGGACATATGACTTCAAGGTGTGCAAGTACCTACATTTGGAATTATAAGTATAGTTATCAAACAGGGTCTAATTGTGGGTACTTGCAACAACGAAAATATATGTACCTCTCAATGGGATATATCCAATTGTCAAGTAGATCGGTAAGTGTACCATCACATCAAAAAATTGATGGTGGAAATAACATCTCTAAACGACACAACGTAATTGCAACATTCCTTTCTATTCTCTTTAGTTCCTCAACTCGAAGAGTTTTTTAGCATAATCAACAAATAAACTACTCAAACCGATCAAGGCATCACACACATCATCTGGCAATATGCCTCGAATAACAAGTGGAAGTAGTCGTTGGAGAAAAACATGACAATCATGACTTTTTAGGCCAATTAACCTTTTTTTCTTTTAAGTTAACACATCTGGATATGTTTGAAGAAAAACCATCTGGAACCTTGATATCTTTCAAGATTTGTAGCACACGACTCTTCTCATCGAATGACAAAGTATAACGGGCGGGAGGGAGTAAATAAGTGTTCTCATCTTTCTTAATTGGATGTAACTCTTCTCTAAGCTTTAAATGTTGCAAATCCAAACGGGAATTTAGATTATCCTTTGTTTTTGTCGAAACTCCTAGCAATGTCGCAATCACATTATCGCACACATTTTTCTTAATATGGATAACATTTAGATTGTGACGAATGAGCAAATTTTTTTGGTACGGAAGATCAAAGAATATACTTTTTTTTTTTTGCAATTATGATGCCCGCTTCCCTCGGCTCGTTTCTTCCCCTTACCAAATGTTATTTGTTCTACGTCTTGCATTTGCTCGAGAATATCATCACCTGACATAAACAATGGTGGAGGTATTGGTTCTTTATTGCCATCAAAGTTGCGTTTGTTATCACGCCATTTATGATCCAATGGTAAGAATCTTCGATGACGCATATAACATTGTTTCTTTCCATACACTAATCTCTTCGAACATGTCTCCACGTTACAAACTGGGCATGCTAAACGTCCTTTAGTGCTCCATCCTGAGAGAGCTGCATAACCTAGAAAGTCACTAATAGTTGTTGCGGGTTTAACTGGCCTAAACAAACAGGCTAATTTGACCCACTTGTAATAACCGCAAGTGCACAGTATTTAACTGGTAGACAACGGCAAGTACGGATCGATCCCACGAGGAAGGTGGATTAAATTGAATTTAATAATTTACCTAAACTAATTTATAGAAAAATGGGGTTACAGTGTTTTTAAAACTAAACTAAAAATAAATTAAAAATAAGAAAAATAAAATAAAAGGAAAAGATGGATGAGATGGATTTTGTGGGGGTTTGGACTCACCGATGAGTTAGCAAATATATTTAAATGCCGAGGTGCTCTCAGCAAGGTCCACTGGGTGCCAGTAGCGTCAACTTGATTTAAGTCTCTGTGGTGGTGTGTGGTGCAACCGGTGACGGTGGTTGAAGATGAAGTGAAACAGGGTTGTCACGCCCCTGTTTCGGTGGAGTGAAGAAGAGAAAATAGAGATGGATAGGCTGTGGGTGGTGATTTTGCTTGGTTGGGATGGTGATGAGAATCACAAATTGTGAATAAGAGGTTTTTGTATTCTGTATTTTTTTTCTTTCCCTTCTCTTCTTCCCTTTCACATTCATTTTCTATTGTATTTATAGATAATGAACAAAATGAATAGAGATGAGATAAAAGGATGATTCATGGAGTTAATCAAGGTAAAATCAAATCTGAATATGGGATAAATGGGAGAATATTCTTTGGGTTTGAGTTTATGGGCTTGGTTTTGAGTTTAGGTTATGGGCTTAGGCTATTTTCACCTCCACTTCCTCTGAAGTCACCGTCTGAGATTTGTTCATTGCATTTTCTCTGATTTCTTCATTACAGCTCCACATTCTACAAAAACACAAAAGTTTAATAATTAATTTAAAATAATATAAAACAAGGATTAACAAAAATATAATAAGAAGTAAAAAATGTTATAATTATTTGATTATCAATAGTCCATAACAAGGTTGCTCTCATTTGGAAGGTTGTCTTACTGGATGCATCAAATGTATCCACGCCTTCTTCCCATAATTCTTTTAACTCATATCGATGTCATTTTCAGGAGTTTTCTCTCCCGGAATTAGCAGAGACAAAATCATATTTGTTTGTTTCATGCATATCCATGGGGGCAAATTATATGGTATTAGAAAAACGGGCCACATGCTATATGATAGACTCATGTTGCTGAATGAATTGAAGCCATCACTTGCCAATCCAAGTCTCACATTTCTCGGTTCAACACTAAAGTCAAGATACAATTGATCAAAATGTTTCCAAGCCTCTGAATCTGCAGGATGTGCTAGATTGTCATCTCTAATACAGTTTTCATGGTGCCACTTCATTTCAGAAGCAATTTTGGAAGACATGAACATTTTCTGAAGCCTTGGTTTTAAAGGAAAGTGGCAAAAATCTTTCGTGAGGCTCGTTTCCTCCTATTAGAATATCCACTAGACTCCTCATCATCATCATTATCTCCACAATCAATTTTTTTCCATCTCGATTCTCCACAAGTTGGGCAATATTCTGCGTAAGCATGTTCTTTGAGAAATAAAACACAATCATTGATGCACACATCTATCTTATCACATGAATGCCCAAGATCTTGAATAATCTTTTTTGCCTCGTAGTAGGACTTTGGTAGCGTCTCACCTTTAGGAAAAATCTTCTTTAACTCCTTAAGCAACATTGTAAAGCCTCTGTTATTCATTCCCCAACACATTTAATATGTAAAAGTTTTAAGATGAAAGAACTAAGAAATTTCACACCCAGGATATATGCTAGTCTTGGCATTTTGAATGACCCTCAAAATTCTTTCAGCCTCATTTTGTGGTACAGTACTACTAGTAGTCTCCGTCTCATATTTTTGATCTCTAACATTCTCATGATTAAACCCTGGTAAAGTATCCGCTATCAACTCGTCTATTTCATCACATTCAACCTCATTATCAAGCTCTAACTCGCCATCCTCACTGCCTGTGGTCACTACACCAAAAACCCCCATTAGCAACGGTTCTATACCGTGGGCGTAACTCATTGCCACGACTAAGAGCCGTGGGCTACAGAGGCGTCGCGAAATTCTTTGTAACGGCTATAAACCGTTGCTAAACACTGTAGCAACGGTTTTATGCTTGAATAGGGGTGGTGATTTTCAGCATTTAGCCACGGTTTTAAACCGTTGCAAGAAGAATAGCAACGGTTTTTAGCCGTGGCCAAAATAGCCAAGATTTTAAGCCGTGATAAAGTATGGATACTAGCAACGGTTTTAAACCGTGTCTAATTAAGTAGCAACGGTTTTAAGCCGTGGCAAGGTAGCCACGGTTTTTAGCCGTTGCAATAGTTAGCCACGGTTTAAAACCGTGGCAAATTTTTTTTTTTTTTTTTTTAATAATTTTTTTTTTTTTTTTTTTTTGCTATCAAATGACTTTGAGTCATTGAGTCAAAATCTATCAAATAATGGAGGCAAAGTAATGTAATTAATGGAAGCAAAGTAATGTAATTAATAAGAAAATGTATTACATTAGTCAAAATCTATCAAATAATATCTCAAATACAATGACACACACACAAACTTAAATATCTCAAATACAAAGAAAGTGGAATAATGCTGTTGCTGCTACGAGAGACGCAATGCTGCTGCTGCAAGGGACGATCTGCTGATGATGCGAGGTACGCACTGCTGCTATTTGTGCTACCCCAAACAAGCCTAGCTACCCATCAAGTTGTGCTAAAAATACTATATTGATTTAAATTGCAGGTATTTGGGATTTTTCACAAACAACTGAAAAAGGGAAGTTCTACTTGAGCAGAAACATTAACACGGCATAGACCACGGGGCGACATTAACACAACCTGCCTTGTCAATTCCTGTTTCTTGCTATAAAAAAACCAACCTACTGTCAAAGTTTAGAGCACCAAGGAGCATCATCTAATAATACACCTTTGACAGCAAATCAAACTTGATATGGCTAACATGAAGCAGACTGTCCCTGAAGTTTATCAGGTGTGTATTCATTCTTTCATTCATTAAAAAATGTCAATTTCACGAGCCTAAAAAAATTGGAAACAAGAAGGTGCAGTCCTGTGAGATGTCTTACAATGAAAAGAACTCAAACAATGATCACAATCAAGAAACAAATCAACCCAGAAAATGAAGTGAAGCAAGCTAATCAATTATATCAAAGATCAGTCATATTCAATATGAGCTGATAATTACCGGATCATGTGTGCTAAACAACCTATGAGAGATAAAAGTTGCAACATCATACCTGCAAGTTAGAAGTAAAGTCAGATGCATCTCCCATTATAAAGGCTAATAAAGTAAGGACAATGAGCATCTAGACCAGAATAACTTACCATGCCCCATCTCTAGCAGATTTGGCTTCAAATTCCATATGATGAGGGTTATCCAAAGCACTCCTTCCTGCATTCACTAATATTAGAAATGAAATACAAATTTTGAGGCACATTCAGTTCAACAACAATCGGCCTCGCCATATTCTCATATCTGATGCATCAACTTCTTTTTTAATGAAAATCTATCTACAAATCTTATAAGATGAATCCTTAATAAATAAAACTACGGCCCAATCAAACGTTTACATAAATCAAAGCAACCAGTATAGCCCAATCAAAGCTATAGAAACTCAAACTAACTCAAGGTTACATTGTACCCTCTTTTAGATTCAACAATTTAATCACAAACATAAAGAAAACAACACTTTCTACATCTTAGTATAACTTCAAACCATAGTTTTATCATCAGCTTAAAAATGATTTAAGGAGTTAGGAAGAGGATCATTTCAGCTGAACAATTGGATTATCTGAGTGTGCATAGCGCAAATAGTTGTCACGCTTGAAGTTTAGACTAAGGTTGCGTTACACAACACATTGTGAAGTTACTTATTGGATATAGCCACGTAAAACTACCAGCAATTATTTTCTTGCAAAAATTCCTGGCCCAGTAACTTGCAAATAGTTTAACTTCCAGAAATAACTAACGACCACTATCTCTATCTCTCAGAGTCTCAATAACTAACTCAATTTCCAAAACTTAGAAGTCTGGTTGACCATACTAATACAACCATAACTTATCACTATAGCCTAGTGCTTCTATGAGAAGTACAAGTGCATTTACTTTCGACTCCAAAAACACAACCTAAGTTTTGTCGCCAAGCAAGGTCAAATAAAAACTAGTACAAGATAAAAGCATTAAAGCACTCAGATCAACCAAATAAGAACCTTACTTGACAAAACGTGACCAGAACAACGTAAAAGCAAAGGCAACTGGTAAAATAACAACCTGACGGAACAGGAGCAGTTTGAGTCACATTCCTCATTGGAGCCAAATCATCACGAGGCATAGGTGACACAGTTAACAATAGCAATAGAGTAGAGAACTTCACGAGTTGGAACTGTAAGATTGGATTCCTGCAAACAAGCTTCCATCTCCGCAACCTGACAAAATAGCAATACCATATTGCTGAATGTAATTAGCAATCTTGAGACTTCAACCATACTAAGATACTAAACCCAGCTAAGCCTGTGACTTAATAATATCTATTAAACAAGAAGAACTGCCTGAAAGTTGCACTACAAACAGCAGTGACAAACCATATCTAATGCAAAACACTCCTGAATCTCAATACTCGTATACCAATATTTATTAACAAAGAAAGTAGCCACAGCCATACATGGGAAAACAATTGGATTCAACTATTTTTAATTAATTTGATTAGTTAGTTTCCGATTGTACTGAAGGATATATTAGATGGTTTGGCATGCTTACTTCTGTATCCTTGAGTATATCATGAGTATGTATAAGCATATAACTTGGTCGATCATGTAAAAACTTAGTTAGTCGTATAACAAGACATGACATTCATCTCTTAGGCTATGTTTAAAAGAAACTTTCTCCAAGAAAACTTGCCAAAAGTGAGAAAATAGAAGAGAAAAAAGGGAGAGAAAATGCAAAACATGAATTTAATGATAGTCCCTACCCTCATGTTTTCGACGAAGTTGTGGAAAATGTTTTGTTAGGATGGGAGCAAACAATATTTTCTCAAGATATATGGTCATCTTCCACCTCAATTGAACAACTTTTTCCCTTTTTCTCTCCCATCTTTTTTCTTTTTATTTTCTTTTGAAACAAACAGACTTACAGTCAAACCACTTTGTGTAAGTGAAATACAAGTAAGCCATAAAAAAACAAAAAGAAATTAAATTATACCTTCTCAAGTGAGAAACATATTCCTGCCTACTCATGTTCTTCATGCTTTCGAGTTCCTCTTGGTAATTCTCCAACTGTTAAAACAACAAAGAACTTATGTCAGCTACAAAAACGCTTTGGTAATTCTCGAGTTCCTGATTTAGTGTAGTGAGGCGACCTCGAAGACGCTTTGGTGCTATTTCAGCTACAAATCCATTTACATATGTCATAATGTTTAAAATCGTAAATTTTCTCACCATTGTCTACAACTAATAGAAAAGATTAAAAAAGACTTGCCACATAGGAAAATACTCCCATTTCGTATCCTGTGGATAGTCTTCCAAATTCAAGTGCCAGAGCTCCCTATGAAAAGGTTTAAACATGGAAATGTTGGAACATATTTGACGAGGAAAAGCTTATAAATTTTAGAAATGAAATACACATTATTGAGAATAAACAGAGTACAGATGAAGCAAACCTGTGCAAAGTATATGGCAAGCCATCCTGCAACACAAAAAGCAACTGACGTTCTCATTGCTTGTGCCCCATTTCAAAAAAGAAGCGATGACTTGAGTATCTTAGGAACACAAAAAGTCCCATTCAGGTTAGTGTTGAATACAAAGGACTATAGTTTTCCTTACCCCCTTTCGGCTTATGAAATCAGCTATTGGCCCACTTGTAATTGCACCGATCATTGCACTAATTTTCAACATGGAGCCAAAGACAGAGTACTGGGTAGGAAAGAAAATGTCAATGTTAAGAAGTGTAGAATACATGACTAGAACTTGTTCCTCCACAAACATTATGGTCAACATATTTAAAACTATGTTTCAAATATAAACCACTATGATTAACAAATGCATCACCCCCAACTATTGGGATCAGTGACAAAGATCCTCTTTGTTGCCCCTATCTTCAGGTATTCATAAAAATTTAGTCGAGTCTTCTCATTAGTGTTACCATCTTCCATCCTTTATTGGCCCTGGATAATTCGGAAAGGAACATTTTTCATGTTCTTGGGCTAAATGGTGGGATTCCCATTTCTGAATAAGGTCAAAGAGAGATTTTAGTTCATATCATTACATGAAAAACTTGGTAACAAGTATATTTGTCAAAAGCAGGATTTCTTTACTGGGAAGAACACATCCCCAAATCTGAAGAACTCTTTACAATCACTGAGTGAGTAAAAATACTGTAAACAAACCTCTGACAATGATAGATTAAAATCTTCCCTTATAGCAGCTTGAGTAAGCGATGAATAACCCGCCTACAAAATCAATAACTAAGCTCAGAAAAGCAACACAGAACACCAAACATCAGCATTTGAAAACACTAGACTATGGAGGCAAAGAGATCAGTTGAAATAAAGAAAATGATAATAAGAAAATGAAAAAACTTGATATGATTAAACTGCAATAACAATAATAATAAGAAATAAATAAAATGACACCAATAGCAACATGTTAAACTTGATATGATTAATCTACATGAAGGAACATGTTAAGACACTAATTCTTACCGAAGCTTTGTCGAATGTGCTTTGTCCCACACCAATAGCAAATACGGGAAGACCCTGTCAAAAAAGAGAAAAGAAAAACTTAATTTTAGGAGCATTTTCCTATTCTCTTTCCATTGAAACACAATAAGAATGATTTAGCAGGAATATGAGAGTAAAGTAGAAGCCTAGATGAAATATAACCGCTAAAAGCTAAACCAAAAGGCTTCAAACAGAATATACCAGACACGTATTTCAAATTGCTCTAGTTAACATATAGAGCCACATATATCTAAGACTGCTATGCTCGAGAAGAATAACAAACCCAAATGATTCTTTTTGTTTAACTATGAGATATTTTAATCTCTGATCCAATTTTGAGTTCCAAATCCTACTTTTAGCTAAGTATATGCAAAATCAAATTAAAAATTAACTTCTTGATAAATATTTATGTTGATGCCAAAGCTATTGACACATTGGGATACATACTTCCATTGATGCCAAAGTTATTTGCCTAGACATGATAAGATAATGGGAAACACGTGTACTAGAAGAATGAAAAATCGAGAAAAAAATCATCTTCATCTAGAAGAATGATTTAAAATTGCTATCTAATGAATGATATCTAAAAGAAAAGAGAAGGAAATAGTTAAACAAATAAGCTTTAAAAGGAACATGAAGCAATTGCTATCTTAGATAGTCATCTAAGATTCTAAGTCTGCTGCAAATGCAATAAAATAAATAGGCTGGACGAAGCAGAAATATGCCAAAATAACCCCTAAAAGTACAAATATGAGGATGAGAGCTGACCTGTTTTGAGTAACCCGATAATCCTATTAGTTGTGAATCACGCACAGCTCTGTAGAAATCAGGGGGAACTATGGGTTTCTGTATAAAAAGAGTAGTAATATTAGATGATGCCGATTACTTGATCCCTTATCTGCTAGCGTTGAACAACCAAACTTTTATTGAACATAAAACCATAGCAAATAAAAAAGATGGTTTAGACTTGGGGAAGGAAGAACAGCATGCTTATGCATCTGTTCAATGGTTAGTCTGAAATAGTTTATTCTAAGAAATGAGCATATTTTTTCTATCTTCTTGAGCGTATTTTTTCTATTAGAAGGTTTCCTCGAAAATGCTCACCGACAATATATTGTCAATCTCGTTTTGTATCCTCCAATTCAAGCAATCCATTTATACCTATCGGATGGATGCAGAACAGAAGCAGCGCGGTTGTGGGAATGGAAGGTGTTCCAGGGAGGGAGGCAAATCTTGTGAGTTTGGGTACGGGCATTAAACTATACATGTTAAGATTACTAACACACAATCAATGAAAAGCATATCTACAAAATTCAAACAAATATAAACACCATGTCAAAAAAACACAAAATTTAAACCCTAAATCAAATGGGTACATTGAATTCCAACTCACCTTAGCTTGAAAACAAGTTGAATGAAAAGTTGGTCTCAACTTTCGTCCCCCAAACGCTTAGATCTGAAATTAGGATAGCTTTCAAGTCAGATTTCACCAAAACAGAACACCATCATCAAAAGATCTCATTAAACAATTTACAAGTTTCGAAATTTCGACTTACCCAGAGTTTGAAAACCAGAACAAGCCCTAGATCTGACAATTCACAAAACCATCTGTGTCAAATTTTGCCTAAATTATCAAAAACCTACTTTGTTGTTCAGAACTACTCGACTGTTCGGTCACTTGAGATCTCGTATGATAGAAGAGTTTTCGAGAAGAGAGAGAAAAAGACGAACCTTATTCGCTGACAGTGAGAGAGAGACCTCTGCAGAGTTTGAAGCATATAATTTTTTTCGCCAAATTTAAAGCGCGAAAGTTTTGGAGCCAGAGCGCGAAACTCTCTCCACACATACGCACGTGCAAAACACATGTGTTTAGCCACGGTTTTAAACCGTTGGCAGTTCAACACGTTTGTGCCCACGGTTTTAGCCCGTTGGCCATTATAGCCACGGTTTTTAGCCGTGGCAAATGAACCCACGGTTTTAAACCGTGGCCATGGGGTGGTGATTATTGCAACGGTTTTAAGCCGTTGGCAGTTCAAAACACGTTTGTGACCACGGTTTTAGCCCGTTGATGGAAGAAAAAAAATTGATGCATCAAGTAAAACTTCATAGCTAGCAAACAAAATTGATGGAAGCATCATGTTCCTAGCATGCTCTAATATCAGATATACAAATATTGCATTCTTTCATGATGATGATGATGAATATGATGGATTCAACATCAACATATGCTCAGATGTAGGAAGTGGCATATTGTCAAAACCAAAGTTATGCATTTTAAATAGGAAGTGGCATGTTCTAATAAAAAGGTGCATAAAATAACAAGTGTCTTACCTGCCTTGCATATTTGATCCTAAAGAGACCATAACAGATAACAGGACATCCTGCCTTACAGAGAGGATCTTCAAGAAACTTTTGATTATTGTTTCCAACATCTAGCATCACTGGAAGTATCTACAATAAAAATAACAGTAAACTGAGAGTACTTGTAATGGTATAATGGTATATGCAGCAGTATTCGAAAGCTGAAAGACATAATATTGAAGAGAATTAAAAGTGAGACAAGCTCACACTTTATGTAAGAACATTTTACCAAAGGTGTTCGTTTGCTGTTGTCTGCTTCATTCGGATCCAAACCGCGTCTAAGTAACTGGTGCAACAGAAGATCATCCCCTCTATAGGCACCGAAACATAAACCCATAAGTTATCAGGAAAAGATAGTCATAGGATGTATAAAATGTTATTAAGATACAAAGTTTCACTCGTATACTTTTGTGATAATGCAGTCGCAAGCTCCCATCCATTTCTCCATTTGGGTCTCAAATCCTCGTACCTAGAGTAAGCAAAGAACAGCTTAAGGAACCCCCCATACCAATGAAAACACATTGGTCAGATCCTCCTAAAGGCATGATAGTTAAACCTCCTACAAAATGTAATTTGAATTTTAATTGACTGACCAAGTGCGATGGCAGGTGTTGAGGTCTGTAATGACTGTAACAAACACTACTTTCTCCTGTAGGCCTTGCCACTTAAGAACCCACAAAGGAATATGCTGCATGAGAGGATGGACACTTGTGATAATATCCGGATTGTACTTCATTAGACCAGCCTCCACTTCTCTTCAATTACAAAATACAAAAACGTCAGCAATTTAGAACATAAATATCATCGACGGTCTCAAATAAAACAACAAATTAGAGATGAAGTAACAAGATTTCAATAACTAAAGTCAGGGTCGAACAGTTAAAGAGAATATTGCTAATTGTTAAAGAGAATTCAGGATTGCATTTCTCAAGAGATGCATTTTTTGAAAAATGGCAGCACATTCAAAAGGTAATTACAAGGTGGTATTCTGGTATTTGACATGAATATACCACCTAAAGTAAACAATCTACATGACTAATAATTATGTGTACATTTTCCCATTCAGCCAGAATGTACAGCATTTTGAGACACAAACAAGTCGTTATACTAGGCCTCATCCAAGGCAAGGGAGCTTGACAACAATAAGAAGCAAATGTACCTCAATGACATAATTCATATTGTTTGGAACGGTGTCTCATGCATCAAGAGCGTCAATAGTCTGAACATTAAGGAAGCAATGAACAACTTAAAAGGATGCATTGCACAATAAGATATGAATCATGATCACAATATTCAACTTTCTATGTACTAGACCTGCAGCTACTACATGAAATGTCAAAAACATTTAAAACTTAGCAGATAAAATTATTAATTATATACTAAAATATCTTGAACTATTCAAGATGTAATAGGATGACTGGAAGCATTAATATGAGCTACGCTAACCTTGCCCGCTTGTGAAAAAAACTCATAAAAACTCATAAATATGAGCAGAAAAAAAACTCACAAAAAAATAGTGTAGGTTAGACCATACCTTATGAATAGTAAAGGCTGGTTGGAGATGTTTGAACCCAAGTTATGGAGCTCTAGAACAACTCGTGACAAACTTTAGAAGCATACAACGCTCACTTGGCTCAAATTTTGCAATAACCTGAAATGGCATAATACAAAGAAATAGATGATGGTAATACAGAGATAAAAATGCAGCATATGTCCACACAGTAATATAAGGCCTTACTTATCAAGCAATTTAAACATCCAAACCAATCAAAAAATTAGAAAACAAAATCAAGTAATTAAATTTAAACATAAATTTCAAGCATTCAAAAAATAGAAAGGAAGGTGCAAACCTTGTGCACTGGATACAACGAGTCGTCATTGTCTTCACCAACGGCCCCAAATTCTTATCAACAACAGATCTCTTAACGTCAATGAACCGCCCACGATCAGATCCAAATGCCATAGACGGATCCTGCAAATCACATTCTCCACCCTGATCACAAATGGGGCAATCCAGCAGGTGATTCATCAGCAAAAACTCCATAACCCCTTCACGAGCCTTCTTCACAATAGGAGTATCCGTCTTAATTTTCATACCTGACATGAAGAAGAATAAAAAAAACAACCCAAACAAGTTAGACCAACAACAAAAAAAAAAAAAAAAAAAAAAAATTGTGATCAACGTTGATGAAATCTGACCTGGGAGAGCGGGCATGGCGCAGGAAGCGACCTGCTTGGGCGATTTCTCAACCTCTACCAAACACATCCTGCAATTCCCAGCAATGGAGAGGCGACTGTGGTAGCAGAACCGAGGAATGTCGACCCCGGCGACTTCACAAGCCTGGAGGACAGTGAATCCCTTAGGAATTTTGACTGGGTACCCATCGACGAAAACCTCGATTGCTTCATCGGGGTTGGGGAGATGAACCCTAGCTCCAGCTACAGGGATTCGTGGAGGGTGAATTTCAGGGGCTGGCTCCGCTGCGGCTGCTTCAGGGTTTTAAAGCTCTGGGGTGGAGACGATTCCTCTAAAATTGGATGAGGATGCGAGAACCCTAGAGGAGAACCGATTGAAGGCTGCGAAAGAGGAGGAGGATCTCGAAGCTCGAATGGCTAGATGGCCAAACCCCATCGCGTTTTGTTGCTTGTACAAACACAGACACTGCACTGTGTTTTGGTTGTTTGGGTTGCTCGACTTCTCCATCTCTCTTTCCTTCTCCTTCTCCTTCTCCTTCTCCTTCTCTCTTTCCCTCTCCTTGAAATTTTAGGGTTTGAAGCAAAGGGTTGAAAAGGGGGAGATGGAGCGGGAACGCGCGGGAAGCAAATTTTTTTCGCAAAATTACGCCCGCGAGAAATCAACTTCCTTCTCCACACGTCCACGTGCAACACACGTGCAATTTTGCAACGGTTTTAAGCCGTTGGGCAATGTAGCCACGGTTTTTAGCCGTGGCAAACACACCAACGGTTTAGAACCGTGGCCAAGCCTTTTTTAGCCTCGGTTTTTAGCCGTGGCAAACACACCAACGGCTTAGAACCGTGGCCACCCCTGTGTAGCTAATGGGGGTTTTTTGTGTAGTGGGTAGCATGTCTATCTTCACCATGATAGTCCCAATATGTGTAACCACCACTTATGATCAAATCTTCTCTAACTTCATCCCTTGTCTTCAGACGACCATTGAAGCACGTTTTACATGGGCAATGTATGAGGTTCCCAAATTTTGTGTGCTGAAACGCAAAATCAAGAAATGTTTCCACTCCTCTTATATAGTTGGGGTCTAAATGATTCCCAATATCCATCCAACTTTTGTCCAACGAGGCCATTAAATCCCTATCTTGTTTTTACATATCAAAGTGAAAGCGAAAAAATGAAGCAAAATAAAAAGGAGATAAATGTATAGAAATGATAACTCAAATTTGAAACAATCAAGGATGAATATACCCGATCTCAATAGAAAATCCAAATAATTGTTCTATTGGATAACGGAGAACTACTTTTGCTTTAACAAATAACCTAATTGACTTATCCAATAACAAGGGTTGAAGTGAACATAAACTAAATATAGCATTCTTATGGACGATTAAATTGAGAAACATTGCCAAAATAAGACTAAGAAAAAAGAAGATTGCTCCATGCATTTTTTTTCATAAACTCTATTGATTTCAGATTTATTTCATGAGTATGGTTAGAACATACTGTAAGAATGTGCATTACAACTATACCATATCCCTGTCTAGTATCTTCAAATTGTGTTTTAAACTTTTAGTTGATCCACATTCGTATATCCTTCAATCTTTAAATGCGTAATTGGGTCAATACAGAGTGTAGTACTCTTAATTATGTTTATTTTATTCATTTATCACATTTGATGATTTTTTATTGTCTAACTAGTGAAAGAGGTATGGATTGGTATGGATTCTGTTTGTGTTCAAATCAATCCATCACCTTCCCAGTGAAAGTGTTGAAGAGGCCTAACTGATTATGAGCACATGAAATAATCTCCTCTCCCTGTTCTTTGACCAAGTAATCTTGTGGTTGTAATAAACATGCCTACCATCCAAATGCTACTTGTTAGGTTAGGTAAGGATGTGTTGTGTTGCAACTTGTAACAGATTATCCTCTACAAGTAATCACTAAAAACATTTGTCATAATGGGTTGAAGAGCAAGCCATGTGATCACCGATTTAATTATGTCCCCATTTAAATATCCATTTATTGGTACACCGAATTTCATAAGCAGACCTGGGAAAATATAGTCTGGCAGACATAGGATTATTTAAGCCTATAAATCAAGGATGCAACAACGATAGAAGAAATGAAAAGTAAAAGTGAAACAAGAGAAGGACATATCTAGTTTGAAAAAAACCTATATGAGGAGAACTCATGTGACCGCAACAAAACTAGTAATGTTCATGGTATAGATGATTTTTTTTCCACTTCTTATAAACTCGTGCTGTATAAAAAATGCAAATATTTTTAAGGTGAGATTACCCCTTGGATCTTCGTAAGGCTTCCACTCGAGCTTTGAGTTTGAAGTACTCCTGATGGCTGCTATGTTCCCGCAGGTAGAAGAAAAGAAAACGTTGATATTGGTAAAAACTGCTAAAGCTGCATTAATCGGTCAGAACATCAATCATATGGATAACTTACAAATTATTCTCAATAGTAAACAAGTAAATGTTGATATTGGTAATAATAACTATTCTCAGCTTCTTCAACATCACAAGCAAAACCAAGAACTTTCATCGATCTCTTTGATTATTCTCTACTTATCAACAGTGAAGGTTCTCCTCATAACTTCATTGAAAATAAGAAGAAAAAGTAGTGCAGAAACAACTAAATCATGGTTTACCCTGATGAGCCCTCAAATGAGCCAAAACTCATGCCTACCTCTAAAAATGCTAAAACTGAAAAATTACTTTTTCATATCTTCTTTGAACATCGACTTCACACCTACAAAATTTGGAATAATAGTTGTAAAAACCAAATCCAAATCCAAATCGAATTTCTGGGATCAGATGTGGATAAAACCCAAGTAATAGACAACCCCATTGTCAAGTGAAAAAACAAAACACTCACTCACTACTAAAAAACAAAACCGTTCATTTATGAATCTCAACCCTTCATTTATGTATATTTTTATGATCAGACACCAAAATGATATTGCAAAGAAACCCATGTGCACAAAATTTCAAGCTTGACTAAGGGGGAAAAAAAATCAATTCCTACTTGCAATTCATATTCCTAATTTTAGAAGAGTAAAAAGGGATGCAAACCCATTTCCAAGAAATACAGTCATGCATAGGTAGGATCACAAATAGAATAACAACCCCATATACATAATTTAACTGAAGGTCTTTGGTTTGAACCCGGGTGAAGCCAAACTACAGTAAAACTTTGAATGCCTTCTTTTTTTCCTTGAAAGCAAAAAGCAAATAAATTGTGCTCAAAGTCTATTGCAAACAACATAAATGTCATTGCCAATGCTCCATAACACAAAAGTTTTCTTGCGACATTGGCAGGGATGCCATCAGTCCAACCAATCCCAACATTCAGAGTTGGTCGAAATCAAATTCTTTTCATTCTATATGTTTTACAGACCTAAAATAGGAATTGAATCTACATCATGCCATTCTATATGTTTTGTAAATAGGAATTAACTCTACATTCATGTCAAAGGGTCATTTAGTATTACATTATTGTAGTCCTTGCCGCCTAGCAATGACTAATAATATCAAGACTACTGCTTTCACGTCATTCTAGCCCTTGCTGCCTAGCAATGGCAGTCAATTTTTTTTTTTTTTTTTAATTTTGAAAAAGCAAGTATTGTATTATGGTCTAGCTGCCAAAAGGATTAGTGCAGAGCACTAACCAACACAAAAAGTATACTCTGATTCCTATCAGGAGAGCACTATACATAAACATACTAGAAGAGAACTGAACTTCCTCCCCAGAGCCATAAGGTGACAATCCATAATTTATCTAATTCTTTCCTATTATCTTTGATGAATTTGCACAGCCAATGTCACACTTTAAGGAAAAATGATTTAAACGACACTGAGCTATAATTCATCTTGACACATGTGGAACCACATAGTAATAGACTGCACCTACTACCTTAAATGAGTTTGTGATGGGTAAAAAGAACAAGAGGTTAAAGAGCTCAGTTAGCAAAATATGGCTTGAATCTTGATACCATGTTGAGTAATATGTCATGGTAAAACATAATCTGTTCCCGCGGAATCAGTATATCAAGGGATCTTAGATATAGAAAAACCAAACACTTACTGCTGTGAAGGAGTTTAGACTTTAGATGTCTCCTACTTAAGACTAATGCACAGATCTATCTTTACCACAACAGACAAAAAAAGTGACAGAGAAGAACAAAAAAAAAACATGTTATTATATTTGTCCATCAAAGCACTCCTTCACCTCCTCCTTGTGCAAAGCAAACAGGCTTGTAATCCTCTCCTAATTCACCTCTCTCAGACCCATTTCATCCTCCCCTCTCACTATTTTATATGCCAAAAAGAGCAAATCCCAGAAACAAAATCAGTTGCTAACCTATTCATTCAAGAATGACAAATTATTTGATCAAGTAAACTAACCTTGTAGCAGCAATAGACTAAAGAGGAACTTTAGTTCTTAGGGCTTTAGCTTTGAGTTTCTTCGACAACGTTTTCAATTGGTCCAATTGGGTTTTAGCTTTGAGTTTCCAATGTTTCAATTGAGTTTCTTCGACAACGTTTCCCGTAAGGGAGGGAGATGTGCAGAAGGTAAATGGAGAAGAGCGGTCCAGCTGCTCAAGCCGGAGAACTATGTAGAACAGAGATGAGAGCGAAGGAGGAAAGGATGGAAGGAGGATGGTGGGTTATAAATGAATAACCTCTAATACGACATTTTTTTATAAGCCAATAACCTCTAATACGGTGTTTTATAAAACTCAATTTATTTTCATTAGCGGGAAGTGGCCGCGGGTTTTTTTCCGATCTTTACAAGCGCTTTCTAACATAAACGTCATTATTGTTTAAGGTTTTAACGACGTTCTTCCATGGTGCAGTTATTATGTTTAACTAAGTGGCGTTTTGATCGTAAGCGCCGGTAATGTTATGAATCGGCAGCGCTTTTGTAAAAATGCCGCATTGAAAGTGTCGTTTTAGAGTACGTTTTTTGTAGTGTTTCCAATAAGGAGTTGTTTCTTTCTACCATAAATACATCACCACACTGGAAAACAGGGACACACACAACACATCAACAATCGAGTACGCATCGCTAATCCACCACGCGCTGCCATGAAGCTCCACGCCGCTATTGCTGTCATCACCTTCACCATGTGTCACTAAACTCCACGCAAGGCAAAGAGATGAAATCCTAGATGTAACTCACTTAATTGGTATTTTATTCATTTTATGTTTCACGATGAATAATGGTATTTATGATTTTCACTTTTATTTAATATAGGAGTTTATGTTATTATAGTGACAAAGATTTCATCAACTTTTTTGTAGATTATTATTCTGGTGGTTGTCTTTTTCTTCTCCATGTTAGTCTAGTCATGCTTTTCTTATGTGTGGAATTTTAAAGATCAATTAATTCCAGTAGGTTAGTTATATGTGATTGTCTTTTATTACGTTATTGTCTCCGGATATATCGTAAATTTAGGATATCATATATGACCAATCTTTGTGCTTTCTAGAAAAAGTGAAATCTAAAATCCATTTACATTAGAAAATATTGGTGCATTAAAGAATATTTTTCCGATTATGTTGTTTGGGATGTGAAACACGTAATTGAGTTATCATAGCGAATCAATACTAGTTGGCGCGTGAAATCTAGGAGGGATTCTTGGAACCTTGTGATTTTTCTAAACTTGATTTTTATTAAAATAAATTTAATTTCATATTTTAAAATTGCTAGAATTTCTTAAATTTAGTTTCGCGTAGTTCTTCTTCCTTGACCTTGTTTTGTAGATCGTTTTTCCTTGTGGGATCGACACCCCAATCTTTACTGCAATTGACTGCGTGTACTGCTTGGGTGTAATCAACCACTCTCCACCATTTATGGTGATTGGAGCCACATGTATGGCCATGATTGGGTGACGATTTCATGTATCATCAACTTCCATGATCGGTTAGATCGTTACTTATCTCCAGCTACGCCATGTAAGACATATCAGTTCACTTTGCCCTGCGGTGGCGTCTATTTTATCTTTTCCTTTGGACTATTTGTCTTTCAACAAATTCACCACGTCATCCTTTCTTGACCCAATACTCGATTTCATTCTTCAAGTTGTAATAGTCTTCAGTATCGTGTCATTGGTTCTTGTGGAAAGAGCAATATTTGTTCTTATTCGTCAGGCCATATCTCCCTTTAGTTTGAGTAGCCATTTGACGTCCTCCCAGTTTGCCATGGTTTTCAGAATAGTTTTCAGATTCGTTTTTAAAGCAGTGAACGGTTTGTACATCGTGTTAACTAAGTGGGTCGATCGTTCGTATCTAGCTTTTTCAGACTGTAGCTTTCTGAATTCCTGTTTGCCAAATTCAGACCTGCTGCTAGTCCGATGTCTTTTGGATTGACCGCTATCCTCCCGTGGTCTATTTTTTCCCAATTCGTTGAGAAAAACCTTTTGTCATATTCATTTTTCTTCTTGGTGGCCCTATTTCCTCAAAAGTGATGTATTTTTTAACTCTTTTTAGCAAGGCCGCCAAGCTCCTTCTAGGTTCCAGGTTCAGAGAGTTGTAAAATGGTCCTCCTTGAGTCTGAAGGTGAAAGTGGTCACAGTCGTGTCGTCGCTACATCCATCGATCATGGCTAGCTCATCAGTGAAACATGTATGTATTCCCGTAGAGTCTCATCGGGTTTTTGCTTAATGTGAAACAAATAATGATGACCCTTTCTGATCTGTTGACTGCCAATGAACCTTGTGATGAATGTCGTAGCCAATGCTTAGAAAGAATCTATTGATCTATGCGAAAGGCTATTGAATCATACCATCGCCATATACATGAGGCTAGTCGGAAAGGT
The DNA here is from genome assembly GCA_963556465.1 of Berberis vulgaris. Taxonomy (NCBI): domain Eukaryota; kingdom Viridiplantae; phylum Streptophyta; class Magnoliopsida; order Ranunculales; family Berberidaceae; genus Berberis; species Berberis vulgaris. The sequence goes on along the minus strand of OY747134.1, from coordinate 65,524,307 downwards.
TCTGCACATGATGGACTCTGTGCTTTCTTTCAGTGCCATCATATGGTGGAAGTGCCGCAGATGGTCTAATGGATCACCATCATAAGTTACAAACTTTGGCAGTGAACTTTTTTGGCAGTGGAGTCTTCATGATTGTGTCGGATAAGGGTGGCCCAACCAACTCATAAAGCATTTTGGATTTGTGATCCCAATCCTTAATGGAATCCATGGAATAACTCCATCAGTCTGAGATCCATCTCCTTGAGGTTCATTTCCTTCGAAGTTCATTTTTGAAAGCTCCGCGGGAGCTTCTTGGTTCTTTTTGACATGGTTGGCGAAATTTCGCTGAAGTGGCATTCTAACGTGTTCAACCGGTGGAACACGTTCTTGAGTAAGTTTTTCGACCATTTTAGCTAGATGAGCCATCTGGGCCAAAAGTTGTTCCACATGAGGATCTGACATTGTTCCCTCGACTGCATGGGCTTGTTGGGCCACCATATCTTGTAGTGATACTGCACTACTTTGTACAAACGGTTCTCCCAATGCCGAATTTGGGACGTGCCCACCTGGTAATTCAGTTTCACCGGTAGAAGGATTGCCTTGTTTGTTGCTAAGTTGAGAATTTTTAGGGGGTTCCATTTGCACTAAATCTTTTTGTTACTGATTTTTCCTAAAGAAACTACCCACAAAACCCTTTTTTAAAGGAAACTGTCATTCCCTAGACGACGCCAAATTGATGCGTCCAAATCTATCATCCTAGAGATTTGACCTACAAAACAAGGTAAGACTCCCAAAGACCACCTATTTAGTGGCTGAAGGTACTCCGATGCTTAAGTCAGTTAATTATGGAAGAGAATAAATTTGAACAGAGTATAGTTGTGTTTGCATATCTCTTTCGTGAATCTCTCTTTTACCTCATATAATGTGTGTAATTAACTCTCTGAGTGACTTAAGCACGCAGGGCACGATGGAAAGTTCACAACTGACTTTTCCTTCAATGAGATGCGTCTGATGCAGTCATTCTTCGCTCCCTACTTTGACCTTGACCTACAAACCTGTTGATCTGCACAAGGAACGCACGTGAGCCACAAACTACCATTGTGGTGGTCGATGGCACTCCGATGCTAAAGTCAGACACGGATCTGAGGAAGGTGTAATGTTGTAAACAGGGAATTTGTAGCCTACCTTAGCTTACCAATTGATGGAGATTTTATTAACCTAAAGGGTGTTCAAAGTCTTAACGGGAGGATAACAACTCTAAATAGATTTATTTCTAGGTCATCAAACAAGTGTTTGCCTTTTTTCAAAATCTTGAAGGGGAACAAGACATTTGAATGAAACAACGAATGCAAAAGAGACTTTCAAAACCTTAAGACATACACGGGAAGCACGAAGCTGCTAACAAAACGAAACACGTGAGAAACATTGTATTTGTACCTATCTGTGTCCAATCACGCGGTGAATTCAGTGCTGATACGAGAAGAAAAGGGGTGCGGAAATCAATGTACTACATCAGCAAACACTCTCAGATGTAGACACTACACCAAAAGGCCTGTTTAGCTACGGGGAGGTGGGCCATGTCTCTAAGCCGTTGGTTTATTTGCCACGGCTAAAAACTGTGGCTATAACGGCCAACGGTTTAAAACCGTGGCTAAAAAATAAAACCGTGACCAAAAAACACTATACCAAAAGGGTTGCCACGGTTTTAAACCGTGGCTATAACTGCCAACGATTTATAACCGTGGCTAAAACTGCCAACGGTTTAAAACCGTAGCTATAAGATTTTCACTTTCGCGCTTTGGCGAAAATAGTTTCGCGCTTTGGAGGGAGCAGTTTCGCGCTTTGGCGAAAAAAATTGGGGAAAAACAAATTCTCACTCTCTCCACACCTCCTCTTCACAAGCACTGATTCTCGAAGTATAGAAGAAGAAGGACGAAAGAAGGAGAGGACGATAGAAGAAAAAAAAGAAGAAGAAAAAGAAAAAGAAGAAAGTTTGAGAAGGTAAGATCTCCTTCTTCTTCTTTAGATCTCCTTATTCTTTAGATCTTCTTTTTATTTAGATTTTTCCTTCTCAAACTTTTCTTCTCCTTCTTCTTCTTTAGATCTTGAGAGAACCGAACTGAAGAAGAACATGAAATTGGTTCAGATCTCCTTCCAGGTAAGATCCTTCTTCTTCTTTAGATCTCTTCTTCTTCTTCTTCTTCAGATCTGTTTCAAATTTTTTTTTTCTTCTTTCAGCAAAGCAAAACAGTTTGATTTTTTTTTGTTGATCTCTTCTTCTTATTTTTTTTTCTTCTTTCAGCAAAGCAAACCCTAGAACTCACTTTCTTCTTTTCTCCAGCTCGATTTTTGAAGAGGAGAAGAAGAAAACTAAGAGAACCACTCAAAACAACAGGTAAGATATTCAACATTCTCTCATTTCCTGTCTTTGTTCATTGCCTCATTGGATTGTGAACAACATATGGGTGAGATTCTAATTGGGGTGTTGGGGTGTTTGTGTGTTTGGCAGGTGTTGGAGGTCAGGTACATTTCCTCTATGTGATGGAACTCATGTGAAGCACAACAAAGACACTGGAGATAATGTTGGTCCTTTGCTATTGAAGAAGCGGTAGAAGAACTACTTGGTGAGTATTGGGTCTTCTTTAATTTTTTTGAGACTTTTGTTAAGCACTAGTGTTTATTATGTACAAGGGAGAATTTCAATTGGAGGGATTTGAGTCTGCTACTATGTATAGACCATCAACATGATTTACTCAATAGTCTTCTTTAGCCATGTCTGTGTGTTTGTATTGTTATGAGCATGATCATTTGGGTATTCTAGCTTAATTGGTTTAAATGTTTTTTAGCTTAATTGCAAAAGAGGTAATGAAACAAAGAAACATATACTCAATTGGCCTCAATAGCAATATGTTGTATCCATGGGTTGGGAAAATTTAAGCTTTAGACTTCGATTTTAATATGAAAAGTGGACTACTCTTAGATTTAAAATTCATTTTAACTATGAAAATTTGGACAATGCATATAATTTTATAGCAAGCAAAAGTCCTCTCTTTTAGTAGATGTCAATAATTGATTATACAAGTCTCTATAATGTGTGTGTAGTTTCTCTCATGATTGCTCTTATGTTTCTGTAGTCTAGATTTGTTCCTCCTGTGAAAACTGTAGAATCTGCCTTTCTACTCACCTTGCAACTCTTTAGGCAACATTTGGTTTTAAGACATTCACTTAGAAGCAGTATTAGTTTTTTCAGGAATGAACAATTTACATAGCTGACAATCTGGTTTGGGTTTCAGGTTTCAAAGAAGCAATTTCACTGTGATGGATGTGGAGTTTGCAAGTTGAAACCTATATCCTTGTTCCATACAATGCTTTTTGTAGTAATTATTCAAAATTTGAATAATCTGAAGTTTTTTATCTTATGTTTTTGCTGTTACAGAATCGGAGGCGAAGATAACTTCATCCACTGCAATAAATGTGGTAAGTAAGCTGCTTGAGTGGTCATTCTTCCTAGGTTTCATGTTTTCAGTTCTTGTAAACTAATTGGTGTTGTCTGGCGTGATGATCTCTTCTTCAGAATGTTGTTACGCAAGGTATTCCTTCACTTGAATAATTTATATTTTTGTTTCTTTCGAACTGCTAGATCGACTGATTAGTGCAAAGAATCATCAACACTGAGACAAGTTTGGAAGATAATGAATTTTTAAAAGGTTTTGTCTGCGGATAGAAGATAATGAATTTTTTTTTCTTCTAGATATTGTAGTTCAGCTGTCCAAGTGTAAAATTTTATATATTTTCTTATTTCGTTTTAGAGAATTAAGTTGCTTCTTGGAGGTTTAAGGTAAGATCTAGTGTCTTGTCCTCAGTGTGTGCTAAATGTAGTTGCACTTGATTGCGCTCGTCTTTAGAATGAATTTGATCAGTTCCTTTTGTAAGTTATAATGTGGATTAGTTATGTGTGTTGTTGATTTACCAAATGCAATTTTATTAGGTCTACCTTGAATTTTTATTGATTTCATTCCTTGGATAATGCAGACCAAACCCTTGAAGTCTTTGAATGGCCAAGTGTGTCAGATTTGTGGAGATACCGTTGGGGTCACTGCCACAGGGGACATATTTGTTGCTTGCAACGAGTGCGCCTTTCCAGTTTGCCGGGCCTGTTATGAATATGAAAGAAGATATGGGAATCAGTCTTGCCCTCAGTGCAAGACTAGGTACAAAAGACACAAAGGTTGCCCTGTTGTTTTTTACTTATGCCTATTATTAGTTCCGAAGGCATGGCTTTATGCAATTTGATTTGATAATTTCTGTTCCATTCTGTCTTTCCATCATTTGGTTGAAATCTGATTTCGCTCTACTAAATTTAGTGAGTCCTAGAGTGGACGGAGATGATGATGAGGACGATGTTGATGACTTGGAGAATGAGTTCAACTACAGCAATGGGAAAACAATGCGTCCATGGCAAGGAGAAGATGTTGATCTTTCTTCTTCTTCTAGACACGAGTCTCAACCCATTCCACTTCTCACCAATGGACTATCGGTACGTCAGTCAACCAACATGTATCCTTGTATTTGGTAATATTTGCATATGAATGATTTTTATGTTCAGTTTTCTCGTAATTATTATTGGCACCAAGATAGAGACGTTTGTGTTAATGTTAGTCTGTAAGTATCAACTTCTATTGAATTGATGATTCTCCGATTATATTAACTGGTGAGAATGATCTGTGCTACTGCTTGCATTCTAAACCAATGAACCCAAACCCTCGCCTCAATACACCCTGACACTACATACAAGGGAACTTTATTTTTCATGGTTCTTGCATTTTCTGCAATCAGTGTTCAAGATTTGAATCTTGATACCAAACTTCGGAATTTTTTTTTGTAACTACACGAGCAACTAGTTAGTTGGTTTTAAGTAGGTTAATTACATCATCAGTTTTATTTTTTTGAGGTAAGGTAAAAAGTTTTCTGAAAGGAGAGAAAACAGATACGATAAAGACCCAACATCTTGAAGGAGAATACTTGGGCGAGCTTGGAGTCATAGAACTCTGGTTCATTTTTACCAATCACAGTTAGACAATGTGATTGATTTGGTACTGAACATGCAAATACATGGATGTGCATCAGGCATCAACTCTGTTTTGCATGATATTGCAAATTTTGTATGTTACTAATAGATTTTCCAATCTTCAGTTTTAGCTTATTTAGCATCCCATACGTCTTAGTACTTTTCTGTTATTATTTATTAATTAATTAATTAATTTTAATTTTCTTTTTTAAATTTTCATGAAAAGTCCAAATAATTGAAGAAGTTGGAATAAGGTTAGTTACTTATCCACACATTCAATTTTATTCAGGTCTCACTCTCTGGGGAAATACCTGGGACACCTGACAACCAATCTGTGCGAACTACAAACTCAGGTCCTTTGGGTAATGGTGAAAAGCGCGGGCATTCACTTTCTTATATTGATCCAAGCACACCAGGTATTTTGTAAACTTTATGCTCTCAGAACAAGTTTGAAACAAACTTTCTCTGAAACCCATTTACTTATTTGAACATTCTTTTAATAGCGTTTTCTGTTAATATGATAACAGTTCCTGTTAGGATTGTGGATCCATCAAAGGATATGAATTCTTATGGACTTGGAAATGTTGACTGGAAAGAAAGAGTCGAAGGGTGGAAACTTAAACAGGAGAAAAATATGATGCAAGTGAGCAACAAATACGCTGATGGGAAAGGTGACATGGAAGGCACTGGTTCAAATGGGGAAGACCTGCAAATGTAAGAGCTTCACTGTCATATAGTTCAGCTGACGCAGATTTGAGCCTGTGTTGTGTTTTAGAATTTTTTCGTTTCATGAGATCAGTGTGTTTAATATGATCATCTACTGCAGTCCTGATGATGCTCGTCAACCTTTGAGTTGCATAGTGCCTATTTCTTCTTCCCACCTCACACATTACCACATTGTGATCATACTCCGGCTTATCATCTTGGGGTTTTTTCTTGCAATATCGTGTGACCCACCCTGTTAAGGATGCTTACCCTCTTTGGCTGACATCTGTTATTTGCGAAATCTGGTTCGCTCTGTCTTGGCTTCTGGATCAGTTTCCAAAATGGATGCCCATCAACCGTGAAACCTACCTTGATAGACTTGCACTGAGGTTGGTTGACTTGAATTTTCATACTGATGTTTACCATTATTATTATAAGGCTATATATAGTTCCTCTCTTAATACTGATTTTTAATTTGAGAGATTTGATAGGGAAGGCGAGCCTTCTCAGTTGGCTCCAGTCGATGTTTTTGTTAGTACAGTGGATCCTCTCGCCTCCCCTTGTGACAGCTAACACTGTGTTGTCCATACTTTCTGTGGATTATCCTGTTGACAAAGTAATTTATGTGTACCTGCAATTAATTTATGTTTTATACTTAAAATGCGTGAACTGTGTGCAGAGGCTCTGTATGTGGCTTGTTCAACTGCTAATGGCACTTGATTACTTGCACGTGAGACATATTCTACACCGTGATGTCAAGGTAACTTTTTGTGCTGGAGGCACAACCTATGGTGTTAGTTGTGAAATATTTGAACCTATATGTACTGACAGTGTTCCATGATTCCTCAGTGTTCAAATATTTTCTTGACAAAAGATTAAGACCTACGTCTAGGTAAAATACTCTTTTATTTTTAAAATGTTCAATCCAATGATTATAATCTATAAGTTTGTTAAACCACCTATTGTGAATGCTTTTTCTCTATGTCGCATGATTGAAGTTTTATTAGATTACTATTTGACTTGCAGGTGATTTTGGACTTGTGAAGATGTTGACTTCAGATGAACTTGCTTGCTCTGTGAGTAATTTCAATGATAAAACTATTCCTCCAACTAAGACATTTGCATGAATGACTGCATAAGTAACAAGGACTGTTACTGAAATGCAGGTGGTGGGAACTCCAACCTATATGTGCCCTGAACTTCTTTCTGATATTCCTTATGGTACTAAATCAGATATTTGGTCCTTAGGTACATTACCTTTACTCTACATATGTTTTGCAATGACCTTTTAAGTTGTTTATATGTGGAATTTTTTGCATTCTGCAGGATGTTGTATATATGAAATGACTGCTCTAAAATATGCATTTAAAGCCTTTGTAAGTTGCTGAAACTCTTTCTTGAAATTCAATAAGTTTGATTGATGACCCAACTTTGTTATTATTGATTATAATAAGCACTTTTTTTTTGGTTCAAGGTGTCTTTCCCTAGTTTTGTTGTTGTTGATGTTTGGTTTAGGCTTTTTTATTAAGCAATAAATGAAAGTGATCAAACCCTTAAACCCCATTTTTAATTTCTCTCTCTCACTCACTAAAACCAAGCTCTTCTCTTGTTCTTCACTTCCCTTGTTTGAAACATTTTTGGTACATTTGTGAGAGAAGAGATTAATATATTTGTATTATAAAGAGCTGATAGATTTCTCATTTTTGTTGTCAATATCAGTGAATCATTGTCTTTAATATTCATTAGAGTGTGATAGGTGCACATGTTTCAAAGCCACTCTAAATGCTTTTTATCTCCTTTTAAGTGTTAATGATGCATTTAACACTTGTGTGTCATGTGCTTGTCCAGGTATTGTCCTTGACTCTGGGGATGGTGTCAGCCACACAGTCCCCGTCTATGAAGGATATGCTCTTCCACATGCAATCCTGCGTCTTGACTTGGCAGGTCGTGACCTTACTGATGCCTTGATGAAGATCTTGACTAAACGTGGTTACTCCTTCACCACTACAGCGGAGCGTGAAATTGCGGATATGAAGGAGAAGCTGTCCTACATTGCTCTCGACTACGAGCAGGAGCTAGAAACTGAAAAGACCAGCTCTTCTGTGGAGAAGAGATATGAATTGCCTGACGGACAGGTTATCACTATAGGTGTTGAACGTTTTCGATGCCCAGAAGTACTCTTCCAGCCTTCCATGATTGGTATGGAAGCTGCTGGTATCCATGAGACCACCTACAACTCCATCATGAAGTGCGATGTAGATATTAGGAAGGATTTGTATGGAAACATTGTCCTCAGTGGTGGTTCCACCATGTTCCCTGGCATTGCTGACAGGATGAGCAAAGAAATTACAGCTCTAGCACTTTCCTTTCTGATCTAATTCGTGTCAGAAAGCTAAGATATCTCTTCCTTCCTAGAAAGGGCTTATGTTCAGCTTGAAGCTTGGTCCCAGTAGTTAAAGAATTCTCAGTCAGGTGAATAATACTCGTTGGTTTATATCAAACTTTCTGTATTCTAGCAGCTAATCAGGCGGTTCTTGCTTTGCATTTTTTTCAATTTGTTTTTAGTATTCTTAAATTAGAACATTCATATGGTATAAGGGGTATGTGGTTTAATTGGCCTCATTTACTAAATCAAAGTAACCTGACACTCCAAGATTGTCGTCTTCCGATACGCTGCTGCCTTAGAAATAAGAGATTCTTATGCAGTAGGGATGCCCGTACATGTGAAATATGTGTGTTTATTATTCATGTATGTGTTGCCACTCAAATGAATTATCATCTTTCCCTTTTTCATAATTTCATCGTCTTTTAGGAAGTTTTTGATGAGTGCTACCTTGCAGTCTGGTTGTAGATGAACGTTGGCGTAGATCAAGACGAGTGATCAAAGGGAGATCAAAAAACACATTGGTCAAAAAAAAAAAAAAAACTGTCCAAAATTTTAGTTGCCGGTTCCCGGAGTGATGGTCATGCATATATCAGTTGCTCCACAGTATTCTGTATGGCAGATTCCAGGTCGTCCATTGGGTATGCATTCAGCAGCTTGGCTTGCTAGTTTAATACCTTCTTATAATTTTCTGCATTGTTGTTTATGCTCTAATTAGCTGTCAACTGTGTATGTTAGACAACCTATCTTTACCATTATTTATTGTCTTTATATTTTAGGGAAGGATCCAGGCAGCTATTATTGGCATGAGAGAGTCAAGGCAACAAAGCGTGAGTTGAACCCAAAGGTTGTTTTTTTACTGCTAGTAGATCTCTAGATATTATTTGAAGCATTTCATGTTTGTTTTGAGTCATTTGGCAGGCAATTCAAACAATCTTGTAAATTACAAAAACTACTTTAAACGTGTGAAAACTCCCAACATGGTACTTTCGTAGTATATTCAATTTCTTCTTGTAATGCTGATAATCTCTAATCCCTGTTTGGACATCTTTTGTATCCAATGTAACTTCATTCTTTTGTTAATAAAAGTGTATCCTTTCTCAAGAATCAAAAAGCTTCTCGAAAGATACCTACTGTCATTTCGTCAATATCCACATCTGTGCTGCATCATCTCTGACATACCACACATAACTACATCCAGTTTGCTATCTTTCTAGAATCACATAATCTGAATGATTAGTTAAACTAGTAGACAAGCTTCTCCATTAGTGTTGTTGTGCTCATTCTATGTGGCATTATGGTTGAACATTGGGCGTTATTGGGTTTAGTTGTTGTTAGATGTGTTTAACCAGCTCAGCAGGAGGGTTTATGCGTATAGGTTCAACTGACATGTTCCTTGATTCATTTTTAGTGTCATGGAATTGGTTGATGCTGGAGTTTTGCGGCCTCTTCTAGAACCTATGAAACAGACAATACTCCAAGTAGAAGGGGTCATGGTAAGTATTCTGTATACATATCTCTTTTTTGGACTTGAGGCTTGGGGAATAACATTTCCATTGTCAGAATTATAGAGCATGTGTTAGTGCTAGAACTAACAAATAAATTGAAATAAATGAAGTAATAATTAAAATAAGCGAACAAGAATCGAAATAACTATGATAAAAGCTAATTGAAAACAAATAAGAAATTACTATTCTTTCATTCATCAACATAAGAACAATGAACAATCCCTTGCCTTATTTATAATACTCTTAACTTCTCTGGCAAGCTAATTAACCTAATACTAATTGACTAATAATGCTCTAACTACTATTTTAACTCTTACTAATTAAGTCCAATTATTATTGATGTTGTAAGACAATATTTATGGCTCTTTGAATAGCACAATGTGATGGAGTTTTTGGTTCTTGCTGGAGATCATCTATACCGTATGATCTATGTGAAATTTATTCAAGCTCATAGAGAAACAAATGCTGACATCATTGTTGTTGCGCTGCCAATGGATGAACAACGTGCCATTGCATTTGGTCTGATGAAAATTGACGAAGAAGGGCGCATTATTGAATTTGCTGAAAAAGCAATTGCTGGAATTTGCGGATCAGAGGTTGTGAATGATCTGAATTGATGCACGTGCTGTAATGAATTCTGAATGATCTAAATTTCTGCTGTAATGAATTGTAAATGTTGCTGCTGTAATGAATTGCTTGAAAGCAATTGCTGGAATTTGCTGATCAGAGGTTGTAAATGTTGTTTTTAAATTTAATAAAAAGTCATATTAAATTTTACTTACCTGATGCAAGAATTGATGCACGTGCTGAATTATACTTACCTATAAGATGTAATAAAAAGTCATTTGATAGCAAAAAAAAAAAAAAAAAAAAAATTTGCCCTATTGCAACGGCTTATAATCGTGGCTAGTACTTGCCATGGCTTAAAACCGTGGCTAAAACTATTGCAACGGCTTAGAACCGTGGCCATAACTTGCAACGGTTGTAAGCCGTGGCTAACATTTTTGCAACGGTTTAGAACCGTGGCTAAATCATCAACCGTCCTCGAGTATAAAACCGTGGCTAATATGTTTTGCCACGGTTTGTAGCCATTAATAGTGATTTAGCGACGCCTCTACAGCCCACGGCTCTAAGCCGTGACAACTGGTTACCCCCACGGTTCCAAACCGTTGCTGATGGGTATTTTTGGTGTAGTGAGATATCAACTATCCGGCCCTATAAAAACTAGCGCTCGCTCTGATCGTGTCATCAAGGAAAATGCTATCGTACTTCCAGGCACACGCGATCACGGTTATGACGAACAACCACTTTGGTCAATATTACACAAACCAGACCTGTCGGGAAGAATGGTAAAATGGGCAATAGAGCTCGGACAATTTGACATTACATATGCCCCTAGAACTGCTATCAAAGCTCAGACATTAGCGAATTTCATCATCGAGTTCACAGGAAGCAACAACCAACCCGAGGATAAGGAAAAAATAACAGAACAACTCGAATCAATCTCTGAAGGATGGATCCTCTGTTGTGATGGGGCATCCAACGAGATAGGAAACAGAGCCAGTGTAGTCTTATACAACTCGGAAGGCATTGCATTAGAAAAGACAATAGAATTCAATTTTAAAGCCTCCAATAATGAAGTCGAGTACGAAGCTGTGATAGCAGGGCTATAGTTAGCAAAACACCTGGGGATAAAAGACATCAATGTCTTTACGGACTCCAGGCTGGTGGTTAATCAACTAAGTGGCGAGTTCCAAGTGAAAGATGCTCAAATGAAAGTCTACCACCAGAGAACCACAGAGCTGGTAGAAGGCTTCTGAAATGCTACCATCCGACAATGTGCACGAACATAAAACAAAAGAGCAGACGAGTTAGCTAAAGAAGCCTCAACAACGACGGATAATGGCAACCCACTCGTCATGACACAAGGAAGCTCCATAGTGGAAAATCAATCAGAAGAAGCATGTGCCATAAACCAATGAGCTAATTGGATGACTCCAATCCTAGTGTACATTTTAAACGGGGAACTCCCAACAAATAAGATGAAAGCTAGAAAACTACGAAATCGGACAACAAAATATACAATGGTCAATGATAAATTGTACGAGAGGTCCGCCACAAACCCATTACTAAGATGCCTTGCACCAAGAGATGTTGAATATGTCCTAGAAGAAATACACCACGACACATATGGGAATCACCCGGGGGAAGAACATTAGCCCACAAAGCTCTCACATTAGGGTATTATTGGCCAATGATGCAGACGGGCGCTCAGAAGCTAGTTTGCAAATGCGACAAGTGCCAAAGATTCGCCCCCATATACTCACATGCCGGGACAAAATCTGATTTCAATGAGCAGCCCCTGGCCGTTCACACATTGGGGAATTGACATCGTAAGACCACTTCTAGCGTCTGACAAAAAGAAGTTTCTTCTCGTAGCAGTCGATTACTTCACCAAATGGGTAGAAGTAGAGCCCCTCACAAAGATAGGGGAACCACAAGTCGAGAAATTTATTTGGAGAGACATCATATGCAGATTCGGGATCCCAAGAGTAATCGTTACGGACAATGGGAGGCAGTTTGAAGGCAAAAAGGTCAGGGGGTTATTCAAGAACATGAATATCCAGCAAAACTTCTTCGCGCCAGCTCATCCGCAAGCAAACGGGCAAGCTGAAGTCACTAACAGGACAATTTTGAAGGCAATCAAAAGAAGACTCGAGGCAGCAAAAGGACTATGGACGTCCAAATTACCTGGTGTCGTTTGGGCATACAAAAAAACAAAATGAACTTCGACAGGAGAAACACTTTTCGCACTCGCTTACGGGTCAGAAGCAATGATACCCGTAGAAATCAGAATGCCAACATTCTCAGCTGAAAAATTTTGTGCCAAAGACAATGTCGAAGCATTAAGAGTCAGGCTGGATCTCCTTGAAGAAAAATGAGAAGTAGCTTCGATTAAAATAGCAGCCTACCAACAACGCATGCTAGGGTACTACAACAAAAAGGTGCGGATCTAAACCTTTAACATCGGAGAATGGGTATTACGAAAAGTCCAACTAAACACGAAAGAGCTCGGCGTAGGCATGCTTAACCCAAACTGGGAAGGACCCTATTGAGTAACAAAAATCAACATACCAGGAACATACTGGTTGGAAGACAAAGAGGGCAAAATGAAACCTCGACCATGGAATACAGAGCACTTGAAAAGATATTATTAATAAAGTCTTTCAGTCTCAATTTTGAAACAACCAAAATCTAATAAGGATAAAAAGTCAGATTAAAACAGACTCAAGAGAACACTCAGCATGGCTAGAGTATCGAGCAAACAAATACATATGATGGACGAACGAGTTAGATATAAAAACTTTTGGCCTGATTAACCACGAAGTAATAAAGTACCATGACATAAGAGCCAGACTTTTACGTCAACTGTAACGTACAACATCGTAATCCGAATGAGAAAAAGGATCTCGTAAACTATAGCTTCCATACAACTAGAATGTCGAGTATCGAAGCCACCCACGAAGATCCGGACAACCAAAATTGGAAATCTCCCATAAATGTCATAAGTAAAAGCTAACAAGCTAGACATGCAGGACACAAAAACTTGAAATAACAAATTTTCCATTTATCTTCGAAAAAAGTAGATTACAAAAATGAGAAAACAACAACTAAGGGGAATTAGTGTCATGAACAACATCTTCAAAAAGCATAGGGTCAGCAGCTCCTCGACATTCGGATCACCCATCGAATCCGAAACAACTTCCTCGACATCGTCGAACTCCTGCTCAACAAGGCTACAGTAGGGGGACATGTTCAAACCTTGTGTTTCCAGGAAGTCCAGAAAATCACCGCGACCCTCAACCACTCTCTTAAAATTTGCAGCCTCCGCTGCCTTCAACTTCTCTTTAGCAGTCGACAACTCGGCTTGGGTTGACGCTAACTCTTTGTCGACAATGACAAGTTTAGCAGCGACTACCGACTTGGTCTCAAAAAATGTGGAATTTAGCTCAGTGATGCGAACAGTAGCAGCCTTAAGCTTGGCAGAACACTCATTGGCGGAGCGAACAGCCTCTGCACGTTCGACCTTTCGGTGGATAGCTCTTTTTCAAAAGCATCCAAACAAGAACGAAACCTGCCCAATTCCACCTCAAACATCTCGAGGTCGGAAGCAAACGCATCATGCGTAGCCTCGAGTTCCATCAACAACTCCCACGCAGAGTCTATAGCCCTCCCATGTTTCATGCACCGCACCTTCAACAAATCCAGTTGATGAAGAGCATGGGAAAGGACCAAAATGTGTCATGAAAGCTTTCACTCAACATGTGCAGCCTGGTCACGAGACGCCTTATAGTCTGACCCCATGATGGTTGCATAAGTAAGATGTGTCATCCTCTCCATAAGAAGCTGGAGGCCATCGTAGATATGACGACGTGGTTGATGCACGGGCATAGAAGTTTTGTTAGCCAACCGACTGTGACAGCCACCCATAAGATTGCGAGTGATGTCCTGCAAATTAGCCTTGGAAGGCTAGAAGGTCTCACCAAGGACAGAAAAAGTGGGGCTAGATGCAGAGGGAGCAGCACGAGATCCCGAAGTCTCAGCCACAAAAGAATAAACTTGATCCTCTGCTGACAGATAATACTAGAAGTCATCCACGATCTTAGTACGCTTTTGATTATTCGATATCCAAATACCTAGCTGAAGCAATTTATTGTCGATAACGTGCGAATCGTCAATCGAGAGGCTGGCAGAATTCGACAAACCATATGAAGCAACGAGTTTTTTCTCATGGTCATCCAGAGGATGAAAAATCTCTTTCTTACTTAACTCGAGGACTCAGTTTACCTCATCGTCCTCACAAGCAGAAAAATCATCCCCCGAACCATGACCTCATTTCTTAAAAGAAGCAAGATGAGAGGGGGTCCTGGCGGATTCAAGAACGAAAGAAGCAAGCTTCTTTCTCTTTGAGACACGGCTTGAACTGACAGTCGATATCTTGGAAGGACTAGGTGGCCTAGGAACTTTCATTTTCTTAACAATTGGACCAATGTTCCTAGAACCTCAAGCAGAAACAGAAGCAGGAACTCCTACATCGCCAGCGCGCGCAACGGTAGTAAGGAAATCTTCTACAAATACTTGGGGAAGATCATAAAATTGATGACAAAACTCCTGCTATTCTAAAAACTATGATAGCTCAACCCTCTTAGGCTCCCAGAACGATGGCAAAGTCTGATTCCTGCGGAACCTAAAATGGTTGGAAGAAAGAGAGGCGTAGAACCAGGACCTCGACCATCCTACATACTCCTCTTGTAGCTCCTCAAAATAGGGAGGAGAACCCAAGCGACAAGTGTAACTAGGGTCCACGCTGAACCCTACCAAGGAGTGAAAAACCCTAACATTCATAGGGATGCGAGTAGAGGCAGTCCTCACCAAGGTTGAAATCATTACCTTCCAACCGTTAGGAACAAGCTGAGCCAGAGCAATCCCAACCAAATCCAAGTACTCCCAGACGATAGGAGGAGCTAGAAGCCTGAAACCAGAATGCAACATACCTGGATACAAAGCAATGTATCCATGCCTAAGATGACATGGACTTTCACCATCTCCAGGGAGAACAATCTCCAGATCATTTGGCAATGAGTAATCATAACTAAGGAGAAGATCACGACCGTACACGTGCCATAAAGATCCATCGCGAGAATGCAACGCCCAATCTATAGGGCCAGCTCTTAAAGCCTAGGAAGAATTAGGCCAATTATAAAGGCCCAGACTAGGCTTATCACCAAGGAGACGTAAACAGGGCCCGAATCCAGGCCCAGATGAATCAAAGCCCGAGTTCAGGCACGATACGCATTCTCTCATAAAAAAGAACGTTACACCAAGAAAGAGCCATGGAGGAACTTACGCCTCCATGAACGCATCTCCATTAAAGAGGAGACTATTACAAAAATGTCTCCTTCCATTGAGCGTCACATGCTTAAGTCACGCAGAGAGTTAACAACGACCATTATAAAAGGTAAAGGGAACATTCGACAAACGTATGCAACTTTAACTGAATTTTGTCCAGACTTACATCCTTCTTCCAACAGAGTTACTAACTTAAGCATCGGAGTGCTTTCAGCCACTAAAAAGGTGGTTATTGGCAGCCTAACAACTGTTTTGTAAGTCAAACTCATAGGAGGACGATTTTTGGACACATCAAATTACATAAGGTCATTTATGTAAGTCTTTAGACCAACAAGTGTGTTGGTTCAATTGTGTCTTTTGGGAGCAAGTACGCAGTGTTTCATTTGCAATAAGTAGAATCTCAAATTGGCCATTTGAGATATCAAAAATAATAACAATTCATTTTTACAACAACAACCTAGCACGCAGAAGAAGAGTTTACATTAAAAAAAAAGTTATTCATATTTATATTCGCCTAACTTTATGTTCTAGAGTGCATTAGGAACATAGACAAATTTGTTGTATCTTGGGAAACTAACGATCATAAACATTACACCGAGACAGGTCGAATATTGTCTTAAGAACATTGCATTAAGCAAGCCTCAGATAATCCCATCCCTTTACTGTTACAGATTGTTTCCAATAATTTTAAGACAATAATAGATGATTTGTATCAGTTTCATACTTCCGTACAACTCTAGCCAAACATATCCAAAGTAATAAAAACTATGGTCAAATCCAAAGTCCAAAACTTTGGTCAACACATGTTTGGTTTTCAGACTTTGAGTCTGTGTTATGTTGCCATAAATATCAAAACACTAAAACTTTGGTCAAATCCAAAGTACACACTTTGGTCAAAACGTGTTGGCTTACATACTTCAAGTCACTATCATCTACTGTTTAGTACAATAAACTTTTATTTGTTGCAAAGTTGTTTAACACACTATTTTGTATAGTACGTGTTTTATTTGTATAATTAACTTCAACATATTGCTTTGTACAGTAAGTTTTAGAGTTTATATTATTTAGAACTCTATCAATGTTACTATTTTTTATTAAAGTAATTTGTATAAATTAGATACAGAGTTTATAAATTTATGAACTCTGATTAAGATACTTTTTACAGTACTTAGTCTAATTAAATTTTCTGTGTGACGAGATTTGATTTATTTGTATTATTACTCTTAACAAATAAATTGTGTTTTTTTGTGTGATCAAACAGAAATATGGGAGATAAAATGGAAACAAGTTTAATTGTTGGGGTGACTTCTGAATTCACTAAAGTTTTTGCTCGTGATAGGCTAGAAAAATTCAAAGGAGTTGATTTTAAAACATGGCAGAGCAAGATGTTGTTTTACCTAACAACATTGGGTTTGACAAAGTTTCTTACCGAAGATGAACCAAAGCCAAATGATGGAGAAACCCAAGAGAACCACAAGGAACTATTCCTCACAAAGCTTGGGGCATTCTGATTTTTTGTGCCGAAATTACCTGTTGAATTCGCTGGATGAAGTTTTGTACAAAGTATAGTACTATAAACAGTGCTAAGGACCTATGGAGCATTGGGAAAAAGTACAAAACGGGGGATGCTAGACTAAAGAAATTTGTCGTTGACAAGTTCATGGATTACAATATGACTGACGCTAAAACTGTCATTCTCCTGATCCAAGAAATCCAAATTCTCATTCATGAAATGCAGGTTGAAGGCTACGTCATCAGCGAATTTTTCCAGGTTGCTGCTATCATTGGGAAGTTTCTCTTAACTGAAAAGATTTCAAGCACTATCTGAAACACAAACGTAAGGAGATGAGTCTTGAAGACTTAATCATCCACCTAAAAATTGAGGAAGACAACTGAGGAATAGACAAATGCACATGTCATCAAGAGTTCAAGGCAACAGAAGAAATCTCACAAAAGGAAGTGTTCTTTAATGAATGGGGGAAGTGGCATAAATTCCAAAAGCAATGCAAATTTTAAAAGGTTCAAGGGCTCTTGCTATGTTTGTGGCAAGAATATGCATCTTGTGAAGGATTGCCGAAATCGCAAGGATGAAGACGATGAAAGGCAATCTTTTCGAGGAAATTTGTTAGAAGCTTTTGCTTGTCTTATCGAAAGGTTGCACATTAGCGCCAATGTATCTAAGGTTAACCTCGTTAATCATCCTCGCACATGGTGGCTTGACACTGGTGCCACCCGCCACATCTGCAACTATAAGACCATGTTTTCAACTTATGAGAAGTTGAATAACAATGACAAGGTCTTCATGGGAAATGAATCAATCTCCACATTTGAAGGCAAGGGAACTGTGGTATTAAAATATACCTCAGGCAAGAATATCACAATGAAATACATCTTGCATGTTCCATAGATTAGGAAAATTTTAATCTCTGGTTCTATTTTTGGTAGAGAATAACTTTAAAATAGTTTTTGAGTAAAGGAAATTTGTCCTATCAAAAAATGGAGTATATGTGGGACGTGGTTATCTTACAGATGGTCTTTTCAAGGCCAATGTAATGGTCATTAATAATGCAAAATATGTTTCTTGTTTGCTTGAGCCCCTTTTACCGTGGCATGATAGACTAGATCATGTAATTTTAAGAAAATGAAGAAGTTGGTTAATCTAGGGTTAATCCCTAAATTTGATAATAAAATCACAACACAAATGTGAGGTTTGTGTAGAAGCCGTATTTACTAATCTTTTTCATTCACTACAAAGAAACACCGAAATTTTGGGTTTAGTACACATCGATTTATGTGATTTCAAATCAATTCATACTTGAGGTGGAAAGAAATATTTTATCACATTTATCGTTGATTACTCACGGTATTGTTATGTTTATTTATTAAATAGCAAAGACGAAGCAATCAATGCATTTGTAAAATACAAAACTGAAGTTGAAAATAAGTTAAATAAAAAGATCAAAATGTTGAGATCTGATAGAAGCGGTGAGTATGAATCTTCATTCGCAGATATTTGTGAATAAAATGGTATTATACACCAAACTACTGCTCCTTACTCACCACAATCAAATGGACTTGCTGGAAGGAAAAATATAACCTTGAAAGACATGATTAATATCATGCTTATCAACTCCGGTCTACCTGAGAACTTGTGGGGGAAGCACCCCATATGGAAAATCATATTTAAATATCGAGTACCCTACAAGAAATTTGATCAATTACCATATGAGATATGGAAAGGTAGACGATCATCCTATGAACACATTAAAGTGTGGGGGTGCTTAGCCAGGTTTCTGTTCCACCACCCAAAAGGAACAACTAGGAGCAAAAATCATTGATTGTTATTTTTTAGGAAATGTCGAAAATAGCAGTGCAAACAAGTTTTTGGTATTTAAATCTGATATCAATGATATTTGATGCATTTGATTTTCGCTCCATGCTTTGACCTAATTCCACTGACCTGCACAAGTAATGCACATGAGCTGCAGACCACCGTTGTGGTGGCCGATAGCACTTCGATGCCAAAGTCAAACAGGGATCTGAAGAAGGTGTAATGCTGTAACAGGAAATTTGTAGCATACATTAGCTTACCAACGTCATGTTTTATTTATAGTGCAAGGAGTCCTAGTTCTACCAGGCCATCGAGGGCATAGTTTAGGAGTCATGTTGTAGGAGGAAAGTTCCATGTTAGCCTTGTGCTTCTAGATATGCGGGAGATAGTTTCCAATGCGAAGGCAATCCGTAGAAGGATGATTCCCCGTGTGGGATGTACTCTAGTATTTGCTTCCTAGTTGGAAGTAGAGAGCTGCAGTAGTTGCCGATCCAAAGTCGATCCTCATGATACTTGCCTTAGTATGACTTATGGGTATTGAGGATAGCTGTGAGACGTGTGGGCCTAGCATGTTGTGAGAGTTCGAGTCCGTCTGACAAACTGAATTGGGCGGGCTTAGAACCGCTTGGCCGGATCATTGTTGGGCTGATGCTGGGGCCCGTAATTCCTCGAGATCATCATGACACGTGTACGGCTCAGAGGTGTGATCATTTTTATGTATCATCAGCTACTCCCCCCGAGTTAGTGGGTCGTCACATCGGTTTGCTAAGTCATCTCTTGAAAGGATGCGTCGCTCATGATGATTGAGTTTGAACGTTGCTTGAGCCACGCACTGCATTAATTGAACGTGCATAATTTCAGTGGAAAAGAGGCGGGAACCCAATCTCCATTTAGGTCATCCGCAGTGTAGAGTCTGACTCTTCTACTTTCTTTGTTGTTGATGATATCGCTCTGATTAGAAAAGATTGTTCATCTTCTTTATGGTTCAACAAAACCTTCTTGACGATGCAACCTTGGCCAAGGGCCTGGAGTTTTTCGAGGACAGGTTGTTGTCCGAGCATGGCCTTGCCGAAATTCGTATGAAATTTGGGGTCCCTAAGGACCGGCCGTTGTATGTCCTGACGGGTGATCAAACGCCAATGTCACCTCCATGCTATTTCATCTGCTTGCATCGTGGGATGCTTCAAACAGGAGTGCGTTTTTTAGTTTTCGACGTGATTTGGGAGTTCTTGGATCTCCTAGGGATTCTTTCGGCCCAGTGGGGGCCTAATGGATATAGGATCATCCTCCTGATTCTTATCAGTGCTAAGGAGGCTAGCGTCAGTGAGACTACGCGAGTAATTCAGTTGCTGACTTCACCCCAACTAAATGGTAATGTTGTCTGTAAGATTATGTTGCCGGCTTGCTTTGTGAATCTGCCTGATGATTTCAAGTTCTGGTAGAACTATTGCTTCTTAGCCCCTACGAATTCAAAGTATTTTCGATGCAAGGGTCGTCAGCTTGAGCAAGAGTTCAAGCTGCTTCTTAAGTTCAACCCTTTCCCGTGACTTTGATATGCTTGATCGCGGGCTAGCTAATCATTGCTTGTGTTTCATCGTAGGGAGGTTTCCCACTACTCTTCTAACCTTAGAGAAGCAAAACACCATGGAAACATTTTGCGGCTTGCCAAAGAGGAACGTGGTCGATGTCATAAGAGTTTCCAACTTCATCCGTAGTGGGTTGTGGGACAACTGGCATGTTTCCCCCATTCTGGACCGAGTATCGCGAATTAAGTTGGAAGATGGGACCCCTTCAAGGAAGAGGAAGGTTGTTGGGGCCAAAGCTCTTGTTCTGTCTGGCACGGAGGAGTCTGATGTTTCCGACTTGGAGAAAGATTACCTGTGATTTGCAGGGGTTGTAGACAGATCGAATCTCAGTGATGCACAGGCCAAAGCTTTGAACTATCATCTGGTGAGGTAGCAATGGCGGCTTCTGCTATTGCTGATTCGCGTGGGGTTGTTTCAACTGAAGGCTTCTGTGAAAACCCGCTTGAGGTTATGGAATCTGATCGTCCCATGGGTGTGCTTTCTGATAGTGGTCGTGGTGTTGTGGTTTCCCATAGTTCACATCGTTCACCGTCTTATTCCAGGCCACAGCTAGAAGTGTTGTAGGATCCTTTTGATAATTCACTCCCTCCGGATCCCGTTGAGCTAACTCGCACCACAGGGTCGATTGTTCGTGACAAAGAGAAAGTCACGAATGATAGCCTAAGGACAACGACAATCGTGAATGGTGGTGCTGGCGTAATTCCTGATCTGGGAAAGCTTCATCCGAATGCGCGAATAAGCATGTTTGCACCGGACTTGGTAAAGATGAGTTCACAGGTCTGGCACCAAGAAGTGGACGTAAAGTATGCTTCGAGGAAGCAAATAAGCATGCGTCAGAGCTGGCTGATGGACTGCGCTCCAAAATCTGAGGATGGTACGCTAGAATGGTGTATGGACAAGGGCTTGAAGTACCTTATGTTGGGTATGTCTCACTTGAGCCACGTGGCCATTGCTGGGACGAAAGTCGAGGCAGCTCGTGAGAGGGTATACACCTTGGAGCGTATCTTCTTGCACATGCAGGCGTTGTATTATGATGCGCTTTATGAAATTGATCAGCTACAAAAGTAGGCTGAGGAGAAGAAGATGAATTAGTCAACCGTGGCCGTTGGGACTCAATGGGCTCGTCTGGAGGTCCTTGAGCGTGATCTGTCAGAGGCGATGTCCGAGAGAGATATACTCAAACAGGAGTTGGACGGGACCCGCTGAGACGTAGAAGTTGCGCAAGAAGCTGCGACTATAGCGTGTTATGAACTGCAGTCACTTGTTGAAGGGAATGCTTCGAAGGAGGCCAACTGGATGCTCAAAAGCAACAGTTAGAATCCGATGTGGAGTTCTATGCTTGAGAGGCGAGGAAGACCGATTACCAGCTCGAATTGGAGTGGTATGAGCTTAGTGTTGTGAAGAGCAGTCTGGCCACAGAGTAGTCTCAAGTTGACGCGTTGACTATCAAGTTGGAGCTATTGCAGCGTGAACTTGTTGGTGCGAAGGTGCGAGAAGAATAGCTTCTTTAGGAACAAGGCAAATGCAAGTTCCACTGGGTTGTACATGGCAGGCTGGAGTTGATGAAGGAGGAGCATCCGGAGTGGGATCTCAGCTGTTATAAGAAGATATGGTACGCAGACTTGTCTGTTACCTCTGTGTCATCGGTCGATGAAGACAGTTTGGGCCCTGATGTCCTGGTCGTGGCGCGTGTGAACGCAACTCCTGTTCCTCCTTCCACTAGGCTTAGCTCTTCTGTTTATGTACCTTCTCTTGATAAGGAGTAAACTTTGTGTGTTTATACCCCTTTTCCGTTTTGACCATTAATGAAAACAGTTTTATTTGTTTCGTGTTTGTTGTCTCTATTGCATGTTTTTCATTTTGCCTTGTCGTCTTGCTTTGGCATAGGCTGGCTGAATCAATAGGACGTCGACTGGTCTGTCTGCGATAGAGAGCTTGACCATTTTACATTGCGAATGACTTAGGGTCATCACTGTGTAGTCATGTCCGATATTGGGCATGTTGCGGACATTATAGCTGAGGGTTGAGTTACCCGAGTAGTGTCTTGTCCCCAAGGTAAGTTGTTTGAGGCTTACCTCACTTGTCTGATCGGTCGGTTGCAGCTACTGCTATGGACGAGTTGCGCTAGCGGTGCGTATGTGTCAGAGCGTTTATGCCAAGTCAGGCTCCAAAAGCTCGGGTTGGCATCCTAAGTAGCTTTTATCTGGGCACTGGTTGAACGACCTTTGTATTGGTGTGAGTGGCCTTTGCTAATATTAGAATGTCAGTCCGTTTGAGCGTGAAGACACTGACTCAGCTAGATTCATGTTTGTGGCCGTTATTTCGAAGGAGAGCAGTGGTTGCGTGGCAAGCTGCTAGGGGCTCCCACTTTTTGAACCATCTATGCCCGAGCAATGTAGGCTACATATTTGGGGAGTGAAGGTTTGGCGACTATGATGAAGAGCAGTAGCTCCATGGCGAGTCGTTGACATCGGTTAAGGATTAACTAGTCTCCCACCTTTGGAACCATCTACACCCGCTTCGCGCGGTAGGGGCTACAAGTTCGAGTAATAAAGGTTCAACGACCAGGCTGAAAGCAATGGTCCAGTGGTAAGCCGTCGAGATCAGTTCGGGACTAACTAGGTTCCCACCTTCCAAATCGTCTACACCTGTGCACATCAAGCTACAAATTTGGAAGTTTTCGGCGGCCACACTGAAAAGTAGTGGTCCCGTGGCAAACTGTCGGAATCAGTTTGCGGTTTTCTAGGCTCCCACTTTCTAGAGTACCTACACCCGCACAATGAGGGTTACAAGTCCAGGGTTGGTAATTTGGCGGCCACGCTAAAAAGCAGTGGTCCCATGGCAATCCGTCGGAATCAGTTTGGGACTAACTAGGCTCCCATCTTTTAAACTATCTATACCCACGCAGTGGAGACTACAAGTCTGAAAAGCGATGGTCTCGTGGCGAGCCATTGGAATCAGTTCAGGGCTGACTAGGATCCCACCTTCCAAACCATCTACACTCGCATAGTGGGGGCTATAGGTCTGGGCTTTGATCAGAAGCTTTTGTTGTCAGTCATCACCAGCTAGGCTTACCTGATTGGGTTTGGCGATCATTGACGTGCGAAGGGGGCAATGATCCTTGGCAAGTCATCATCACCAAGCGTGATAGCGCTAATTAGACTGCCACTTCCTAAACCATCGAGATCCGCACTAAGCCGGAAGCCGTCATCATCAGTTTTGGCTGACTAATCTTACCCGGTTGGAGAAGGGTTCCGCCTGTTTTAGGGAGTGTGAACCCATGTCCGCTAGCGTCGTGCATTGTGTGGACAACATTGCCTTAAAACAAACAGCAATCCGTAGGTATGGTCTGTGCGTCAAGGCTGCTTTGGATTTGCGTTCGTGCCTAGCATGTAGTAAAATATTGTTTGAATGGTGGGTCGAGTAGATTGAGCCTTTGGGTCCGCAAAGGAAGAGTTAGGGTTTCATGTACGGTTGCGCTATGTGTACGGCATAGATCGCACTGTGACACGTGTACGGCATAGGCTGTGGGACAGTTGAGTACCAGTTACTCCCCCTGAATTGGTGGGGTTGTGTGCAGTGTCATTAATTGAGCGACGTGGTCTACACACTTTTCTTGGGAACCGTCGTTTCTAAATTTCCCACACGGTATTCTATGCTTAGCAGTTAATGCAGGAGGTCGTTTGGTGAACCATTACGCCTATATAATAGTGTTTTCCAATTGTTATAGGCACTATCTTTCACAAAGCTTATATCCTAAATGTTCTTGTTTGAAGAAAATGCTTTGGGTTTTCCAAAGGTTGAAGGGAGATCTCTAGCAATGGAATCCTCGAATATTCTGACATTTGCACTGATTAGGCATGACAATAGTTGTTGTTATGTGTGGTCACCTGTTCTGGGTGGAGGTGACCACACAGTTGATCTGCTGAGTTTTAGTAATTTCTTCTCATGTCGCGGATAAGTAGTACGGATTCTCTCTCAAGGAAAGAGTCTGTCGTTCGCCTGTTGGTGCCTTATCGTTGTTCCTAAATGTTTAATTTCAGAAATACCATTAGCAGCCATCGTCTAAGCGTCTGCCCCCACCATTTCTCGATTAGTTTCTTTGCTTCGCCTTGTGCTGGAAGTCAACATCTGGGTCGAGGCGGAGTTGGACATGGTCTGTCGGAATGGGTCGAGCTCATCTGATACTTGTCCCAAGTTTACAGAGTGTGTGAGTTGGGCTACCAATTTTTTGCCGCTGCTCCCGGTAGCTGATTTTGTACCATCTCAGACCATATTTGAAGGGTATGTCTGTGGAACCATTTGAATATGATGTTGTCCTCCTGATCTTGCTCAGTTCAGTCTTCTTCGGATGCCCCCCGTAGTAGAATTGTCTAAACGAGCCTTTTACTTTGTGTCGCACTATATTCTGATGCTTGTAGTATGCAGTCTTTTGTATCTGCCTCAAAGCGCTTGTTGTTACACCTTTCCAATAATCAATAAAGTTTGTTTTTGTAATTCTTCATTTATTTCTTAAATGATTGCAAATCACATTGACTACGGAAAGGGAAACAAACGACTGAAAGTAGAATAACTGTTGATGGAGAAAAATTGATTTTGTCCTTGAAGTGAATTCGGATTGCTCTTGTGGATCGTTCAATGGACTGTCGAGATGTTTCAGAGGTTACTGAAGAGTAAACCTTGTAGAGGGGTCAATCTCTGTAATGACCAAACGACTAGGGGATGTATTCCCGCTTGCCTTGGCCTCTCCATTTTTCTAGGCGGAGGAGCTTATTGCTCCTACAATGTTTGAAGGTGATGCCTCCGCTGTCGTTTGGCCCGGTATTGGTTCAGGTTTCCTCGCAGTATGTAGCTGGATTTGGGAGAATTCTATTTGTTTCAGTGCGGCGTAATGGCAACCTCATGTCGTAGGTTGGTCTTCGTGTATTGTCCCTTATGAATGGTTAACAGTGTACTTAACACACTGGTGAAGGGTGGAGACTACTGCCTCCATCTGGTGGAGCCATGGTCTTCCCAAGGTAAGGTTGTAGGTCGATGGTGCGTCTACGACCATGAAGTCTAGAAACATGACCTTTCTTAGTTGCGGCTTTCCTGCCACTGTTGCCAACCTTATTTTCCCGATCAGAAAGCACTTATCTCTGCTGAATCCAATCAGCGAGTAGTCTAAGGATGACAAGTTTTCCTCCTTGAGGTCCATACTGCGGAACACGTTGTAGAACAGGAAGTTGAGTGAGCTTCTTGTGTCCACCAGAGTTCTCTTTACCTCCCACCTTGCGATGGAGATCAAGATGACTAGGGCGTCGTTGTGCGACGCTCGGACTCCTTTGAGGTCTTTATCCGTAAAGGTCAAGTGGGAATGGGACTATGTACCCGTGAGTGGCAGATGTGTTTGTCCTCGTCCACAGGTTGCGTCCGCATCTCCAGTAGAGTCCACTTGTGAGACCTGTACAACTTGTCTTCATTCAGTCTTACTCCATGAAGGACATATATTATCCCTGGAGTCTCTTTCGCTATTTCTTTAACTGACTCCCCCTATCCCTGATTTGTTCTGGTCGCTTATCAGAGTTCAGGAATTCTTTTAGTTTTCCTCTGCAGATCCAGTACTCAACCTCATACCTCAGATTCTTGCAGTCATTGGTATCGTGGCCACCCTCCTTGTGGTACACGTAGTAATTATCGTTGTCACCCCCTACTTCAGGGGCCACTTCAGATCCTCCCAGTTTTTTATGGAGTTTAGCACGTCTGACAGGTTAGCATTTAGGGGTGTCACAGCTCTGGATCCAACGTAGTTGGATGATTTTTCCGGCCTGGACCGACTAGGGTCTGACCTGTTATCACTGCGCTTCCTCTTACTCCATTTCTCGTCCTCGCGATTATTTTCCTCATTCTTGTCCTTGGGATCGGAGGGCTTCTTCTCGCCTTCGGTTTCCCTCTTCATGGTTATCAGCTCCTCCAAGGTAATATGCTTTTGAGTGTTCTTGAGGAGTTCTGTCATGTCCAGAGGGGGCTCTAAGGTGAGGTCTTCGTAGAGCTTTCCTTCTTTGAGGCCCATAGTGAAGGCTGTCATGGTCGTGTCATCGCTGCATCCGTCAATGAGAGTCAAATCGTTGTTGAAGAGCGTGACATACTCTCTGAGAGTATCGTGGAACTTCTGCTTTAGAAAGAGTATGTAATGTGGGCTTTTTCGAAAATAATGGCTCCCTACAAAACGTGTTAGGAACTCCTTTGCGAATGTTTTGAATAAGTCGATCCACCTCGGCATAAGGATGTGAAACCATGTCAGTGCTGAGCTTTTCAGACAAGTGAGAAAAGTTTTGCACATGACAGACTCGGATCCTTCTTTCGAGGGTCATTACGTGCTGATAATGTCGCAGATGGTCTAAAGGATCGGTGGTTCCATCATAGAAGTAAAGCTTCAGGGGAGTGAAATTCCTCGAAAAGGCCTCATTAATGTTCCAGTCCACAAATGGTGGGATGGAGAGAAGGTACAATACATCTGGGTTGTGCGCCCCTCTGCGGAGGGGGTTCTGAGGGTTGAGTTTCTCTGATGGCGGCGGGCTCATCGTTAGCCGTGCAGCCTCCCCTAGTCTAGTGAGAACTGACAAGGGCTTGGCTTTCCTTTGTTTGCTCTCCGCCATCCTTCGGAGATGGTGGCCCATGATGCTCCTAGTCTCCATTGGCAGGTGGTGGATTTTGTCGTGTGATAGCCACCACCGCCTTGGCTATCTGCTGTATTTGAGATGACAACCTATCAATTCGAGTGTCCGTTGTTGTTGTCGACGGTGCGAGGGTGTGAGTCTGCAGCCCGTGTATGATCGGAGCCACTGAAAGCGGCGGTGATGCGCCCACCGGAGCATTTGACGTGTCCCACTGTTCTCCGTTGTTGCGTGACCTAGTGGTCACCATATCTATGGGTTTTAAAAGGAGACGACACTAATGAAAAGTTAATAACTTTGTCGTCCCCACGAACGGTGCCAAACTGATGCAGTCGATTTTCGCTCCATGCTTTGACCTAATTCCACTGACATGCACAAGTAACGCATGTGAGCCATGAATCACCATTGTGATGGCTGATGGCGCTCCGATGCTAAAGTCAGACAGGGATCTGAAGAAAGTGTACTTCTGTAATAGGGAATTTGTAACGTACCTTATCTTACCAACCTCATGTCTTATTTATAGTGCAAAGAGTCCTGGTTCTACCAGGCCATCGAGGGCGTAGTTTAGGAAAGAGATCTTCGTGGAGATTCTTCTCTAATTAGGAGTCGTGTTGTAGAAGGAAAATTCCCTATTAGCCTTGTGCTCCTAGATACGCGGGAGATAGTTCCCAATGCGAGGGCAATTAGTAGAAGGAAGATTCCCCATGTGGGATGTACTCTAGTATTTGCTTCCTAGTTGGAAGCAAATAGCTGTTGTAGTTGCCCGTCTGAAGCTGATCCTCGAGATACTTGCCTTAGTATGACTTACGGTATTCAGGATAGTTGTGAGACATGTGGGCCTAGCATGCTGTGAGAGTTCGGGTCCGTCTGGCGGACTAAATTGGGCAAGCTTAGAACTGCTTGGGTCGGATCGATGTTGGGCTGATACTGGGGGCCCATAATTCCTCGAGATCATCATGTCACATATACGGCTCAGGGGTGTGACCGTTTTTATGTATCATCAATAGTCATGTTAATACTATCCTTGAGTCTAGAAATGTGGTGTATTTTGATAGTGTATTTCCTCATAGGAAGGATTATATATAATCAACACCACGTATGACTTCCAAGTCGTCTAGTGCTCCAAAAAGAACAAATGAGGTGTCAAATGAAGGGAGTGAGCAAAATATCGATTCTCATGAAAATAAAAATGATGATTTCCTTAGACGTAGCAAGAAAACTCAAAAGTCCATTACATTTTGTCCATATTTTCTAACTTATATGTTAGAAACCGAGCCTCAAACTTATAAAGAAGCAATGCCTACTCCTGAAGCTTTTTTCTTGAAAGTAGCTACAAATAGTGAGATAGAATCCATTATGCACAATCATACTTGGGAATTGGTTGATCTTCCTCCTGGACATACCAATTAGGTGCAAATGGATCTTCAAGGTCAAAATGAAAACCTATGGTTCCATTGATAATTACAAAGCTCGATTAGTAGCTAAAAAGTATAGTAAAAAAAAGACTTAGACTATTTTTACACTTGTTCTTCGGTGACAAGGATAACATCAATTAGGACGTTAATTGCCATTGCAACACTTTACAATTTGAAAATTCACAAATGGATGTAAAAACGACATTCTTGGATCAACCAGAAGGGTTCTGAGACAAAGGACAATATCACAAAGTATGTAAACTTGTTCGATCCTTATATGGTCTAAAACAAGCTCTCAAACAATGGCATGAGAAGTTTGATGGAATCATGATAAAAAAAATGGATTCAACATAAAGGAGTGTGACAAGTGTGTCTACATAAAGAAAATCAATAATGCCTATGTAATAGTTTATCTTTATTTTGATGATATGCTTATCTTTTGGACTAATAGTCAAGTTATTAAGTCCACCAAACTTATGCTCACTAAACATTTTGATATGAAATATCTGGGTGAAGCAGACTTAATTTTGGGAATCAAAATATTGCGAACACCTGATGAGTTTTTTTTTTTTTTAAAGGCTACACCTGATGAGTTAGTTTTGTCTCAATCACATTACATTGAGAATGTAATAGACAAGTTCAAACAATATGGAATTAAGAAATCTAATAACTCATTCCATCCATCTCAGGTGCTACATAAGCATACAGGTCCAAGTGTTTCACAACTCGCATTATTGGAAGTTCAATGTATATGATGAACTGTATGAGACCTGATATAGCTTTTGTTGTGAGCAGACTAAGCAGATATACTTGTAAACCAAGTAAAGCTCACTGGCATGCTTTGTTTAAGGTTTTAGGGTATTTGAAAAGTACTTTAAACTATGCATTGCACTATGGTAAATATCTTAGTGTCCTTGATAGATACAGTGATGCAAATTGGTTTATGATTCTGAATCAAAAAAATCTACCAATGGCTATGTATATACTATGGCAAGCGGTGTCGTATCCTGGAAATCTTATAAACAAACATGTATAGCAAAATCCTCAATGGAATCTGAGTTCATAGCCTTAAACAAGATTGAGGAAGAAGCAGGGTCGCTTCGTCAATTTTAGAAGACATTCCATTATGGCCACAACCTGTGAGGGCCATATGCATACATTGTGACAATCAAGACTCTATATGTAGAGCTCACAATTTTATGTACAGTCAATCATGACACATACATCAAAGGCATCATAACTAAGGCAGTTGCTCTCTAATGGCATAATGTCCATTGATTTTGTGAAATCAAAAAATAACCTAGCGGATCCATTTACTAAATGTTTATCTAGAGAGCGTATATACTGCGGTTCAAGGGGAATGGGTTTAAAAGCCTAATACAAACAAATTATCATATACGAAAACCTTACTAATCGATTGGAGATCCCATGGACTTAGTTCAAAAGGAAAAACTAGTGATGGATAATTTATTGTTAAGCATTTAATAGCATAATACTTTTTCCATTCCTATGAAGCACCAAGTGCAAACCTACTATGATCAAAAGGATAAACAATGATACATTATTTTTAATGATGTATATATCTTGCAAAAGGCAAGTGGGGTATTGTGGGATACTTCTTATAAAAGCGGTAACCTATGTAAGTGTGAGATGGGTCGGCTCTATGAGATTTTTATCATGTTGAAATCTCTAGTAGCACCTACAGAACCGAGAATTGTTCAGGACCAAAATGAACACAGCTGAGAATAGAATTTGAATGAAATAATGTCATGTAAAGCTTATTAACTGGTTTTACATCAACAACTGATAGTTCAAGATGAAATAGTTTACTAATTAGTTAAGTAATTCCGATACTCTTTTACTAAGGACGGTTCAAAGTGAAAGCTATATATCCTGATGTGGCATAAATCCAGGTACTCTTGAGATGTCACGATTTTCTCATTCAAGTGGGGGATTGTTGGAAAATTATCTATTTTCATATTTATTGAATGAGTAAATTGAACATTATGTAAACTAATTACATAAGGTCCTTTATGTAAGTCTCTAAACCAACAGGTGTGTTGGTTTAATTGTGTCTTCTGGGAGCAGGTACTTAGAGTTTCATTTTCTATAAGTAGAATCTCAAATTGGCCATTTGAGATATCCAAAATATTAACAATTCATTATTACAACAACAATCTAGCACAAAGAAGAAGAGTTTACATTCAAATAAAAAGGATTTTTTCCTGGTCATCTCACAGTCAATCAATATTTCTATTCGTTTGAGTTTTTGTCCTAAAGTGCATTAGGAACAGAGACGAATCTGTTGTATCTTGGGAGACTAACGACCATCAACGTTACAATAAGACAAGTCGAATATCGTCTTAAAGACATTGCATTAAACAAGCCTCAGATAATCCTATCCCCTTCCCCTTACTATTACAAACTGTTTCCAACAAGATATGCTTGCTTTGAGTAAGATTTAGGAACTCATAAAGTTTTTTTTGTAGAGTAGAAGTAATTTTTTAGTTCTAAAACATAAATTCTGAAGATAACCATTGACCATCTTTAGCATCTGCAAGTTGTTAGACAAGTGAAATTTTCATAAATAGATTCTCATCTCCCCATCGATCAAGCAAGCAGATTATAGGAAGGAAAATATATCAAACTAAAATATGCAAAGTATGGACCTTTGTGCACCTTGAAAATGATTTCTAATTTTCGAAGTGGCAACACAAACCAATTAAAATCTTCCAACTTTGGAAGTTCTAAGCATATCAACTCCACTCTCTTCCGTTATTGATCCAAGAATCAGAGGTCAAGCTCGTTGATTGATTGAAGAATCACCCTAGTCGATGAAGCATAACTCTTAACGTCTAGAAGATGAGGCCTTTATTGAGGTTGAGAACCTAATCGATCGATCCATCAATCAATATTGCAACTCGATAGAAACAGACGCACAACACAACACAACACGGGCTCCCTTTCGCGCCTGAAATCGTCCATTTTTTGTTTGCTCTAAAGCTCTCACTGGGTTTATTTTGCATTTTGCAACCTGTGGACCGTGGAACTAATATTATCATGCCCAAGTCCAAGCTTGATCTAAGAGTCACAATGTGGAAACCTTCCTTCAATTGGTTGGGCCAGGTCGGGCTTGCCTAAGGACATGGGCTTCTCAAGCTCGATTTTCCTTGTCCTAGATTGTGAAGATTCAGTGCACATGGAGGTTCACCTAATGATTGTGTATTTGGAGAAAAGGATTGAATTAGCACTGACATATACAACCGACCACATTGTTTAAGACATACTTCTGAATGTGCACACATTTCATACACTAGCATCACAAGAACGAGGATTCAAGCATTTAGGACTGCCATCCTTAGCTAGAAATCCTTTTTTTTTGTTAAACCAATATGTATAAATACTAAGAAAAAGAAGTCGCATAGTTTGTTACATCCTCAGCCCTATCATGGGCTTGAAAGTTAAATTGTTTAGGCACATAAAAAAAAACTTAAAGATAAAATGTCTTCAAATTTGAAACACAAAAACGGACTGTTGGCATTTTAAATAATCTTTGATTTCCTGGAATATACGCATCACATCCAGATAGTCTAGGTGTAAGTATGTCTCCTCCCAAGCATAAGTATGAGCTCACTCAAAAGCTTTTAACGCAACGTGGAATTTTGCTTCAAAGTATTGCCCATACTCACATCTAAGCTTTCTTCTGCTTCAGAGATTTTGGATCCTTGTCTGTCAACAACAACTAGTCCATATGAACCTGTTTGGTTGTCATAAGAGAAACCAGTATCAACAAAAACAATTACTGAACAATCTGTATAGAGCATGTTGCTAGCTCTAGTTCTGGTGAATTGTTCATCAGCTTCTGGGTTGTCTTCCTGTCCATTCTGATTTTGTTTGCGGAATGTTTTGTATTTTTGTCCCATCTGCACCAAATTCTTCATGTCTGCCTACTCACTCTATGGCCTACTCACTCTATGGCTGAGGTTCAACCTACTGAAAACACTTTGCATTTCTACCCTGCCCTATACTATCGAGAACAACACTGACTTTACTAATTACCAGGCCTATCTCTAGATGATTGTTAGTGTCTAGTTCCCATAAAAATTCAATGATGGTAGCAATATTATCAAAAATGCCATTAACCAGTTAATAAGCAATGGGGATAGGATCCATGTTTGAATAGTTATTGGGCATCTGAAGAAAAGATGTTATATAGTTTCAATATCTTGATTGCACGAAGGACAAGTAGTATCAACGTTCATGCAATGCTTGTAGAGGTTTTGCAAGGTGGAGATATGATCAAAGTAGTTTTCAAAAGGAGGAAGTGAACTCTGTGAGGGGTAGGGGCTGTCTAAATCCTATAGATTAATTTCTACTTAGTACTCTGAGAAGATGAAGGTAACATAGCTAGTCTAGGTTTCTAGAATTGCTTATAGGTTGAGCTAGTAGAAAAAATGACCTTTTTTGTGAAATTCTACACTAAGTATTCAATATGGTTACCTTAAAAGGGATTATGAGGATAGTGTTGTTGAAGTGGCAATACCAACTCAACATTTCGAAAGAGTTCCTTTGTTGTAGCCACCACAAGTCTCTAGAGATTTCTCTTTCTAGATTAATCTCTTGAGAAATATCTCTAAATGTCTATAAAATTCTATCTAGACTTTTCCAAGGATTTTTTACACTCTATGAGCAATTATAAATAGGCCTCTAGGTGAACATTGTGGAGTAGCTCAGAAATGAGCTCAAATGTGGTAGAGCAATGATCTCTAAGTGAGTAATAAGGAGCGTGTGAGGTTGTGAGAACTTGGATGTGTTTGTGAGTTTGTGAGTTGGGTTGTCACAATTAATAAAATTGTGTGTTTATAATCGATCCTCAAGCCCGGATTCTCAACAATTTGGTATCAGAGTCGTGGTTGGTGATTAAATGTGACTTAGACTACGACAAGGGATCGTAGAGTCGCATTGTGCCAGAGAGCACGTTGTGTGTGGAAGTGCCAAAGAGCGCGTTGTGAGTAAAGGTGCCAAGAGAACATGTTGTCTGGATGTGCCAAGGGAGCACATGAAAAAGTGTGTGTATTAAGAAGCACATGAAATTGATGAAGTGTGAAGATTGTGTCTGTGAACCAATTGGTCAATGTGTGAACGTGAAAACAGTGTGTGAATGTGAAGACAATGTGAAAATATGAAGATCAACTAGTTGGCGTTGAGGGGGGATGTTGAAGTGGCAACACCAAGTCAACATTTTTAGAGAATTCCTTTGTTGTAGCCACCACAAGTCTCTAGAGATTTTTCTTTCTAGATTAATCTCTTCAAAAATATCTCTAAATATCTAGAGAATTCTCTCTAGACTTCATCCAAGGATTTCTACACTCTATGAGCAATTATAAATAGGCCTATAGGTGAACATTCACTACAACACAAATGCTCATTGATAGCATATGCCAATAGCGTTTTTTATAAATGTGCTATAAAAAGTAAAATTTGAATGACTTAGAAAATGAAAAATAACGCTATAGAAATCTGGCGGGCGTTTTGGCGCTCTCCCAAATGTTTTTTTGTACTTCGCCACTTTCTCTCCTCTCCCCCATTCAGTACACTAAACCACAGAGCTCGCCTCTCATCTCCTTCTCTCTCGCCTCTCTCTGCTCGACCTCTTGCTCGTCTCCTTCTTGCTCTTGTTATTGCCCTAAAACATAGCAAAATCGAAAGAACACAACAATCCTTCACTCCATCTTCTTCTGCAAGCAACATACCATCCTTCACTCCAAGAGACGGAGATTGCGAATTCACTCTCATTCGTCTCATTTCCTTCCATCTTTCCTTTCTCTATCTCTAAGCCAAACGAAACCAAACCATACGAAAGAAACCCTAGAGAGAGCTTTTATTTCTTTTTTCAATTTGCAAATGGGTTCGGATGATCTTGCCTTGCCAACACCGCTGGAACAGAGCAGCAATGTTAATGTTTGCATCCAAATCAAGAGGTGAGCTTCGTTTCGTTTTCTCTCTGAATTTCCGTATCTACATTCACGACGTCTTGATCTGATCTTGGGAGGGTTAGGGCTCAGTTCTTGATAAAATTTCATTTCGAGAGAGGGATTTCAAGATTCTGCAAAATGGGGTTTTATAAATCCGAAACCCTAGACTGATTGACTGATTCCATTTAGGTTGGGTAGGTTTTGTTCACACTCTTCTTCTGCATCACATCTCTATGTAAAAGGTCCTCTTTGAATGAATCGATGAGCTCGAAGAAGAAGAGGGTGTCGGTGAGAGACCCATCACCAAATGTGTCGAAACAGATCCAAGAAATTTCTTCAGCTCATCATCAGCAGAAGCAGCAGCAGCAGAGGCCAGATGCTGAAACTTTAAAAGACTTTAAATTTGTAACCTTTCTCCTTTTTGTTTGATCTAAACTTAAAATTCTGTTTGTAGGTGAATTTGGTTGATTGGTTGAAGACAATGGTTGGAAATAGGAAAGCTGAGGAAGTAGTGGATCCTAAGTTACCAAAGATGCCAACTTCGAAGGCTCTTAAATGGATTCTTTTGGTTGCTCTTCACTCTTGAAGCCGAAATCACCGCACCATTCTGTGACGATTGGACCCCTCTCTCTCGTATTCAACTCTCATGTTCATTCAAGGTAACTCAACTTACAATTCTTGATTGATTTTTCTTCACTTTTCAGTTTGTTTTGCTGAATCTGTGTTTTGGATCTCTGAACATTTTTCTTTTGTTTGTTTGATTGAATTTGTATCACCTTTTGCAGTAAAGGAATTGTAGATTTAGAGCTTTGAAGGATTACATTTGCTGGTAAGTCTCAGATATGGCGTGCCTCGCCTTCATTTTGCTTGGTTTCGGTGTTCTAGGGTTCTTAGTTCTTGAATTTTTCGGAATTAGTTTTGATTTTACTTCAGTTTGTTTGGTTATTAGAGTTCATGATCTTTTGATAGATTAGTTGTTTTTTGTCCTGCATTTTACACTAGATTTTGTTGCTTTGAGTTCAGATCAGAATTCGAGGTGAATTTTTTTGATAATTAGGAGCGTTTTACTTGATGTTGCGAACAGGCAAACACCACCAACCTCTCAAAGGTGTGTAGTATGTACTTAGAAAAAAAAGAGTACTATGTTCTCATTAGACGGTGATCAGTCTCTTTTGTGTATCATATGACAGGTATGAATGATTGAAGAATGGTCTTGACAATAACAATGAAAACAATAACAACACTGCTCTTGACAAACGCTTCAAGACCCTGCCTGCAACAGAGATGCTTCCACGAAATGAGGTGCTTGGAGGATACATTTTTGTGTGCAATAATGACACGATGCAAGAAGATCTGAAGCGACATCTATTTGGTAAGACTTAGAATTTGAATTTGTTTTTGTAGGTTGCCCTGTCGATATTTTTGATGTCATGTTATCCTAACAGAAAGATCAACTGTGTTGCAGGTTTGCCACCAAGGTACCGGGGCGATAACCCGTTTAGCCACTAGAGCTGCTAAACCAAATGGTCAATGCTACATCTCTCCCGAGAAGGTGAGGTTTGTTGTTGTGAGAGATTCTGTGTTGATTGTTTTTCGAGTATAGGCATGTTTGATGATGAAGGTAGATGATAATTAGGATCATGCATGTGTAATTTCATTCTCATGGACTCTAGTCGGCAGTTTTCAATGTGTTCTGGACTCAAAAAGTTTTAATCTTTTTTTTCCTTCAATTTTGGGTGGCTGAGGGGTTGAATTTTTAGAAAATGCATGTTTTCATTTTTTGCAAGTTTTCATCGTTTGCATGTTCAATCTCATAGAAGAATCATCAACTTGTTTTTTAACTTTCTAAATAGGGTAGTACTGTTTTCATTAGTCCTTTGAGACTTTTCATTGTGTTGGTACCAGAGTTGCAGTGGAAATTTTTTTTTTATATTGGAACTTGAGTTGATGTATCATGGATTGTTTTGTTCTCAGCCTCGATGACTTCTTTGATTGAGATTGGCGTAGAAGTGAAGGTTTCCTTTGCCTTTCTCAATCTTGTGACGAGAGGAGAGGTTTTGAGAATTGTGGAGAAAGGTTGGCCTTTTAGTTTAGTTTGATGGGTTTTGGATTTTCAGTCTAGGCATGTTTGATGATGAATGTCGATGGTAATTTGGAGTCTGCATGTGTAATTTCATTAAAATGGATTGTAATCGTCAGTTTTAAATGTGTTTTGAACTGAAAAGCTTTGGAATTTGTTCTCAATTGAGGTAATTGGAGTTCTTTTTTTATATTGAGTGGTTGAGGGATTGAATTTGCCGAAAATTCATATTTGCATAAGTTTTCATCTTTTGTTGTTTGTCAAGTTCCTAAGTGGGTTATTACTCTTTACTTTAGTCATGTGGAGTTTTTGATTGAGGTGGTACCAAATTTTCAGTGAGAATTCAGTGACAAATTTCTGAATTCAATGCATTGATATTGGAACTCGAGTTCGTGTATCATTTATTTGACCAATCTGATACATTTCTGCTAGGGCTTGATGTCATTGTAGTTTGTAATCTAAGTGTTTTCCTTTTTTTCTTGTGTAGGTTTCAGATTGAATAACAGAAGAGCTGAACCAACAGAATATTGAGGCTCTGGTTGCAGAAAACAATTTGGTATGCTCTTGATATGCACTTCCTATGTATGATATTTAAGTCCATTGTTTAATGGGGTCATTACAATGAAAAAATTGGAAAATTTTAGGGCATTTTCCATGTTTGCCTTACCTTTTAATTTCATCAGATCCATTTGATGTGCCTGGCTGTATCACTTTCTTGGAGAACATGGAAATTCACGGCGGAAACTTAATATGTTGCTTTTTGTCATATTAGTAGGGATTAGGGGAAGGGAAGTATTTTGGGTATGAACTAAGCTGTCGAGACATAAATTGCATAAATTTGTTCTATAGTGATCCTAATACGATTGCCTCATGTTTGACTAACATTATGAGGACTGTTAAATCTAGATGAATATCCATTCTGCTCAATGTAGATCCTACTATTTTGTTTGAATGTGGAATGCGCACCCTAAATTGATTTCTGGTTTTGCAGAAAATGGAAATCCTTCCAGTTAATGATTTGGATGTTGCATTACACGAATTTGTGAACAAAGATGATAAACCAAGACCTTCAAGATGAAAGTTTTCAATTTCTTTACCAGCTAAAGGTTTTTCTGCTCCCACCCATTGAATTTATACTCATATACGTAGTGAGATGAAATATGAAAGCATTTATGGTTGCTGTTACGTGTTTGTTTAAACTTGCTACTATAACAGCACTTTACATGGATACTTCTAGTGCTGTTTTGCTGGTGACTTGATACTCTTTACTCAAGCATTAGGAGAGAATGAATTTTTTTTTGAACTTTAACTTTGTTTTTCTTAGTTATTTGCTTTATGCTTCACTGTGCTTAGGTAAAAATTGTTAGAATCAGTTAACTTTGCTTAGTAAGTGTTTGGTTTTACCTTTTATTCTAGTCAGAGTTATGAATTTCTTGAAAATTGTGCGAATATCATGAAATTCAAACCTCTATTTAGATTATGGATCCACTTGATTTGCTGCAACAAGATGTGAAACCATTTTATTTAGACTCGCAAGAGCTGTTTGCTGAATTAGTTTTGAACAGACCGCAACTTCCTTAATAATGCGTAGAAAAATAGCTGAAAGAGTTTGCAAGACTTCACAAAGTCTTATATCTGAAAGTTTTGTGTACTTTATCCAATTTGCTTTGTTCCAACTTTATTCCTTTTCTCTGTCTCGTCTTCTACGACCAGTGATTTTAAAATTGACTACAGGCAAGTGTATCACAAGTTCCTTGATAATGAGTTAGTAGTCGTAACCATCATCATCATCATCTTCTTGTATACATGATGTTGCAGCTAGAGAAAACCAACCTTACCTATCAGATCCCAGAATTCAATCAGCTTGTGAGTGAAACGACTCATTTTATCAATTTCCAAACTGTGTATATGACGCTTTGTTCTTAAAGAAAGCTTTGATTATCTCATGTCAGGTGACGGAGGCCATCTACTATTTAGACTTGGGATCTGTTTGTCCAGGAAATGACCCGAAGTAAGGCTGCTCATTTACTTTATGTTTTGTCTCATTTGAGAGTTTCAGTCTTTGTATTACTCGAGCATTTTCTGTCACCAGCATTTCGCTCAGTTTTTACATTTTAGACATTCTAAACTCGTATAGTTTGTTCTCAAGTCCTGAAATACTTTTACCAAGTCCGTTACCACCCTGGTTTCTAACGATTACTTGCTGCTGCAGTATAAGGTTTCAGCATCGGCAATCAAGTTTTAAGGAACTCCAATACATATGTGATGGGGATAGCAATGGAGTTATATACTTTGCAGGCACATCATTTGGTGAACATCAGTGGGTTAATCCAGTCTTGGCGAAGGTAACCTTTTGAACTTTTTTTTCCCCTAATCTGAATCTGTATCTGAACTTAAAAGATGCAACTTGCTACATGAATTGTATTTTAAATATGGAATTACAGAAAATTATGGTGACACCTAGCACCCCAACTTCAAGATATACCGATCCCAAGGCTTTAGTCTCGAGGACATACCAGGTATGTGGGATATAAATGACAAGCAAATTTCTTAGATTCTTTAATGACAGTAAAAATAAACTTGGCATGCATAGGGAACCTCCTTTGCTGGGTTGCGGGTTGAGGATGGAAAGAAATGTTCATGGTGGATGGTTGACTTAGCAGGCAAAGAAATTTGCTCATCAGAAATGGTGTGGGTTTGATGAGTTGTATGACAAGTATTGTGAAAGGATGTTGTTCTTTGATAAGATGAGTGCTCAGCAATTGCGCGAAGGAGGTAAATTTTGAACAAGTTTGATTTACATTTCTTGATTGTTAGTACCAATTTTGTGAATTTTGATTTGTTTTATGAAATTGTTGAATTACTCCAAAAAAAACTTACTGAGATAATGAGATAGTAGATGTAGACATCAGTGTGCTTTGTGGCATTCCATTAGAATGTTAGTCTAGATGTTAATGAGTTGACATATCCAAACTTAAAGGGCTTGATTGTGATGAGAAATTTCATGGGACAAGTCATAATTTTTGTGCACTTTAGTGAAAATCTAAAGCTTTCACTATAACAATCTTCGCATTGTAATTAAACATAGCCTTAATGAAATGTGTGTTAATTGTTTTGACTACATTGAGATCAATCACGAGACTAGAGTGATTTGTGGCAATGAATCAGAGTTTGGTTGACGAATTAGCTAGTTTATATCAAATCTGGGATGCTTCTCGTATTCATGCTTGCATTTTCATTGCCTCATTAGATGTTTCAAATCTCATCAGATCTAAGGTATTGGCATTGGATGGCTTTTCACTTCCAATTTTGTTATTACAGATGTCAATCAAAAGTTTCGACCGTTTATGTGTTCGATTGGAATTGATCACAATTTTGGGTAATGCTTGAAGTTGATCAATTGTATTTTGCATTTTTTGTCGCATTAAAGATAACGGAAGCGACAAACTTGAATTACATAACTGGCCTATCAGCATTACTTTTAGATCATACTGAGCAGATCCTTCGTGATTAGGCTAAGTATGGGTTGATTGCTGAACATCATTTAATTGTAGCTGAAAAAATGGATCATGCTTTGTCTTGATTGAATTTAGATCATTTGCCCGATTCTTAACTATTATTGAAATAGCAGACTTACTTTCTCCTTCCCCTGTTTTAACTGGGTTTTTTTTTAAGTGATAATAACCCATGCAACTCAATTTCTTGCGCTGCAGGCTCTCTAGTTTCACCCAGTCCATCACCAAGATCTGCATCTAAGAAGTTAGCATTTAGCCTTCGCAGCCTTTCTTTCAAGAAGCGGGAAGATCCTCAAGATGATGGTGAACTTCTGCAGGAGCAGCAGCAACATGACCCATACCTAGATCTTGAGACTGAATATGTTGCACACCTATGCTTAACTTGGGAAGCGCTTCACTGCCAATACACACAACTGAACCGAGAAATCTCATTCTATCCGGAAAAACCTACCTGTTACAGCCATGCTGCTCAGCAGTTTCAGCAATTTCAAGTATTGTTGCAGAGGTTTATTGAAAATGAGCCTTTTGAACAGGGTCCTATGGCGGAGATATATTTATGCCAAAACGAGAAGTTCCTTTCCAAAGTTGCTTCAGGTTCCTCGAATTCAAGGTAATGATTCACTAATGGAGTGGAATAAATGTACAGTATGTAACACGAATTCAAGGTAATGATTATACCTTCTTCGGAAGTTGGGACTAATTTTTGGTCTGAAAGTAACACGAATCTTTGTACAATATTCTTTCAGTGACAGTTGTATATTTAGTTAGCAAACTTTCTT
This sequence comes from Berberis vulgaris, assembly GCA_963556465.1. Taxonomy (NCBI): domain Eukaryota; kingdom Viridiplantae; phylum Streptophyta; class Magnoliopsida; order Ranunculales; family Berberidaceae; genus Berberis; species Berberis vulgaris. The sequence goes on along the minus strand of OY747134.1, from coordinate 65,483,417 downwards.
CTTCTGATATTAGGGTATCAATTTTGTATATTTAGTTGGCAAACTTTCTTCTTCTTCTGTTTAACTTTGGCACATTTAAAAAAAAAAAAAAAAAAAAAAAAAAAAAAAAAAAAAAAATTTGCTATGTATACTTACCATAGCGTTTTTAAAACGCTATGGTAGAGTCTACCATAGCGGTTTTAGAGGCTACTATAGCGTTTTTAAAACGCTATGGCAGAGGCTACCATAGCGGTTTTGAAACGCTATAACAGGGTAACTTTCGATAGCGGTTTTAAACCGCTATAATAGACCCTGGGTCTATTATAGCGCCGGCAAACATAGCGTTTACTAAAACGCTATGGTATCCTACCATAGCGGTTTTGAACCGCTATTAAAGGGCATTTTTTTTGTAGTGATTGTGGAGTAGCTAAAAAATGAGCTCAAATGTAGAGAGTCAAGAGCTCTGGTAGTGTAGTGGTTGTGTGTGTTTGTAAGAAATGTATGTAAGTTTGTGACGATGTGTTATAATTTGTAATTGTTGGAGTTGTGTCTTAATATAAGTATGAGTTTGTAATCGATCCTAGGGTCGGGAATTTCCAACAAGTGTGAGCTATAATGGGAGGAAAATATCATTGACCACTTCTTCATTCCAAAACCCTTCTCCCTCCTACAATCATAAACATGCCCAGAACCTCATCAATAAGCATAATGGTGGGGTCACTAACATGGTCCTTAATAGGATTAAACTAATCTATCCACTTATCATTCCAAACATCACATTTAGCCTCATCAGTTATAACCAAGTAGTACCTCCTACAAACTCGTTCACAACTTTACCTGTGGACTTCGCACATGGGAAATACCCGACTTTTTAAAGGGCAGTGACTATTTGGCACCACAAGTTACCCTCATCCACACCACCCATCTAATTTTTTCTTTCCCACACCAATGTTCTCTTCCACACCACTCATAAAAAGAAAAAAACCTAAATCCTTCTCCCATCCCAAATTCAAACAATCGAAAACTTTTTCTCCCCTCCCAACTTCCTCTTCTATTCTTCGATCCTTCCTTTTCTATTCTCCGATCCTTCATCTTCTTTTCTTCGATTGAAAGCTCCATCTTCTTCAATCGAAAGCTCCCTCTCCCTCTCCCATCCCAACTAAATTGTCACTCTCTCCCCCAATCTTTTTCATTTCACTCCCATTCGACTCACCCAAAAGGGTTCATCAATCGAGCGTGTGACAACAAGAAATAGAGGAGATGGTGATGCATGGTGGCCATCTCAATGGCCACACTGTCAGTTTCCCTTCTTCTCTTCTCTTCCCAAAACATCCTAACACTCACTCATTCAAAACATAAAAATAGGGTATTGTCCCTGACTTTCGACCAACTTTGAAGCTCGATTGAGACCGACTCTCAAGCTCATCAAAACACAAAAATTTAGTACTATGAGTTATCTAATGAACACAATTTGAATCACCTGCAAACTATTTTGAAATGAGCAAGTTATGGTCATTTTACTAAAATCACTCAAATTTGTCCAGTAAAGAAAATAGGGTATTATCCCTGATTTTCGACCAACTTTGATGCTCGATTGAAACCGATTCTCAAGCTTACCAAAACATGAAAAATGTAATGGTTATCTAGTTAACACAATTTAAATCACTTGAACATGTTTTGAAATGAGCAAGTTATGGTCATTTTACTACTGTCACTCAAAACTGTCCAGCAACGACCAAGTCGCAAAGGATCACGCGAATGTAAGTCTCTCACTCGCATGATCCGCTACGAATGTAAGTCTCTAACTCACATGACCCACTGAAAATTCAAGTGGGAGACTTACACTCGCAGTAGATCGTGCGAGTGAGAGATTTACATTCGCATGATCCTTTGAGAATTGGTCGTTGCTGGATAGTTTTGAGTGGTTGTAGTAAAATGACCATAACTTTCTCATTTCAAAACATTTTCAAGTGATTCAAATTGTGTTCATTAGAAAACTCAGAGTACTATATTTTTCATGCTTTGATGAGCTTGATAATCGGTCTCAATCGAGAATCAAAGTTGGCCGAAAGTCAGGGAAATACCCTATTTATTTACTGGACAAATTTGAGTGACTTCGCAATTGTGAGTTCTCCACTTGCAGATGCCTCCACGAGGGTCAAAATTTTCCCCTCACAGTGGCTTCTGCAAGTCAGGAACCCTCCATCGCACAGGTCGCCTCGAGGGCGAGGAAAAAGAAAAAATGAAAAGGAGATGGGAGGGAGGGGAAGTAGAAAAAGGAGAAATAGAGGGGCGACAGCCTATGCGAGAGGAAGAGAAAGTGGGAAAAGAAGAGACAGTGGGATAACAGAGAGAGGGGAAGGAGAAGAAGAAAATGGAGAAAGGGCAACAAAGGTTGTTGTGGCTCCATGTTGGTTTCGAGCACGTGATAGTGTTGCCTCGGCAGTTTTCATCTACATGGCAGCTAATTGCTCATAGCAGTTAAGCAATGTGAATCAAAGACAATAGAGAAGTGGCTTGAGGATGAGATGAACAGAACTTCGAATAGATTTTTTCCTTTTTCTTCTTCAAAAGAAAAAAAACACTGCAACTGTTTAATTTTTAAGCTGTGAACATTAAGCGACTTCCGAATACGTGATTTCATCTTCAACCCATTTCTTTGCAATACACTTCTACAACTTCGGAGATTCCACAAATTCGTAAGTTTCCTGGACAATTTAATTTGAATTTCTACATTGGTATCAGAGCATGGTTAATTGTAGATTTATAATTGTTTTGTAATTTTTGGTTTGCAAATTGTACTGTTGAATGAAGTACACAAAATTTTTTTTTTACATAACTATTGTTTTTCACTTTGTTTGTTTAACTAATCACAAACAATAAAAATTAGCAAAACCATAAGAAGGAAGAGCAGATATGTAAAGAAGGAAGTGAAACAACAAAAACAAGGGAAATGGAAAAGAGAGAAGACGAGTTGTTCTCCCTATGTTGTGATGTTTTTTAACATAGAGATGTTACAGAGAGATCTCTCTTACCTCATTTTAGTAGTTTGAATAAGTCAAAGACTCTTTTTTTGGGAAACCATTTTTTTTTTATGGGGGGGGGGGGGGGGGGGGTGGGTGGATGGATAATGAGTCAAGTAGGGGGGGGGGGGGGGGGGGGGGTGGGTGGATGGATAATGAGTCAAGTAATCTCTAAGTAAGATATGATTGAGATTTTTTTGGAACCCGTGTGTGTGTGTGCGTATATTTTTTTTTGATGAACAAGTTTTTATAAACCCAATGAGTCAGAGACTCTCAAAAAATAAAGATAAGAGATGAGATCTTTTTTTCTTTCTCAAAGATCTGTTCCAGATTTTTCTTTTTGGGTTGTAATGTTTGGGCCTTGTTGAGTTTTTGGGTTTATGGGTTTTATAAATCTAAACCCTAAGTCCAACGATGATAAATGTGTTATAATATTTTTATGGGCCATTAAAGAATGTTTAGGTTTCATTTTTTCATTTGGGCCGTGAAATTTTTTTATTTTTTAAAGCCCAGCGACCTAAAAACCCAAATTTGATGATTCCAATTTTTTTCAAAGTGATTTTTTAAAATCATTTAAAATGTAGCATAGACTTTGTTTCTATATGGATTGTGAGTCCACGTTGTATTTTAAAATTATTGGTACCTATATCTAATAAAAAAATTTCACTGACATTGTAAAATTTTTCTTACAGGTTAGGAAAAATGGTTACAATGATACGAACCCCTATTGTCATATGGATAGAGGCACAAAGAGTAGAATCAAGGGAAATAGACATATTATTGGCAGAATATAGGATGGAGTCCAATAATTTTGATAAGATTGAACATGTCAAAATAGTTAACAACATGATACAAGAAGATATCTTTCGTGGACACATTTTGGACTAAGAGAATTGTTTTCTTGTTCTAAAAGCTACTCTACCTAGATATTGGAAAAATGTTTTAGATAACATATGGAACTTAACTAATTCAAACAAAACATATTCATGGCTAGTTAAGATTTTTGTTGAAGAATATTTGAGAAGGCAAGTCACACGAACATGTGCTCCCTCATTGAATTTTAACTTTAGCCATGGTAGACGTGTTAACCTTAGTGTTCCTTGGTTACCATCAGTTGTTTTTTGGTCAATTCTTCAAGAAATAGATGAAACCATACCAAGAAGGCAAAGACGTATTTGAACATATTGTAAATGTGTGTCCATATTAATAAAAAAAAAATTTATTCACTTCGCCAATGGCATGACAGCTCAACGGTTAGAGCTTGGCGGATGGTACAACAAGGTCATGAGTTCAAACCTAACTTGCGGCATATTTATGGGTTCTGGGATCCTATAAAAACCTTGCTTGCCTTTTAAAAAAAAAGTTACGCATAAGAGAAGTAGATGATGATTGGGAACATAGTGAACTTTCGACTCTACATCTTATGTGAATTATCATTATTTTGGTATTCTTTTGTGACAAAAAAATAAATAAATAAAATAGATGTGTGTAATGCTGGGCTTTAATATACGTGCACATGTCTTATATAGACATAAACCTTGACCATGGCATCTGCTTCAAAGTACATTGTCACCGAATTGAACAAAGCACTACACCACACATCCCCATTGATAGCATTTGCTAATAGCGTTTTTTACATGTGTGCTATTAAAAGTCGAATTTAGTAACTTTGAAATGTAAAAACGCTGTGTAAACTTAGGCGGCCTTTTTGGCGCTCGCCCAAATATTTAACTTAGTGCGTTCTCTTCTCTTCCTACTACCCAAATATTTCACTAAACCTAAAAATACCCCGACCCTTCTCCTCTCTCTCTACTACTGCGATCTTCATCTCTCTCTACTCGCCCTCTCTACCATGCCTTCTCTGCTCGCTAGTAGCAGACCTACTAAGGGACGAGAGCATATTTTCCCGCTGCTTCTCCATCTTCTTCAACCCTAATCTCCCCATACTTACATTTCTTCCATCCCTCTATGCGTCTCTCAACGGGTATCTCCATCAAATAAAAGCCTCTCTCCGCCAAACACCGCAACCCCCTCCCCTCTAATCGCCGACCATCATCGACCTCTCACCATCTATCGCCATTTGATCCTTTTCTCCCTAATCTGCAACCTATACAAGGGCTACGACATGCACAACCTGATCCGTTGCTCCTCCAACTTCAATACCCAAGGATTTGAGACCCCGATTTCATCCTCTCCCTCGATTGACGAACAATCATCACCAACAATCACCCAACATGTTCTTGAACTTTCTTCCTCTTGAGGTAAGGTTTTTTGGGTTAGGTTAGTTTAGAAGAAAATTGAGAATTTGGGTCTTTTTTTCAGGCTACTTCAAATTGACATCCAGCCCCACCACTTCCTCTTGCTAATCAGGTACCACCCTTTTTTTTTCTTTTGTTGAATTTTGAAATTTGGGAATTACTCTGCAGGCTATTCTTCATAATACCCATTTCTTAAATCACTCATTTTTTGTTCAAGATCTGATTATTAATTACTTAATTTGCTTACTTAATTTTCTTATTTTCATCCGTCAAGAAGCAGAGGAGAATGCCAACAAAATCATCATCTTGATGAAGAAGTAAGATTTGCATTTGCGATAACTTTTCTTCTTTTTGTTTAATAGATCTATTGCTCATATTGCTTGATTCTTGTTGAATTCCACTCGGATTGGTCAATTGATTTCTTTTTGTTGTGTATGTGATTGTAATTATGTTGAATGCAGGAATTCATCATCGAGAAGTTGCAATTGGTGGAAGTAGAGAAGAAGAAGATCATGCAGAAGTATGAGAAGGAGAAACAAGTCCAAGTTTGCAAGAAAATGTAAACATTTCCTCTTCAACTTCTAATTCATTTAATTTTCCACTTTGTTTTTTTTATTTGTGTTTGTAGATTTAAATCACTAGTTATAAGTAACTATTGTGACAGATGAAATTTAGGTCAGATTGATTGATTGATGTCATATTGTGAATATGACTATGGAAGGATTAAAATTCGATGCCTTCCTTGATTGATCGGATTGATTGAGTGAATTGTTCTTATCAAGGTTTGAGTTGATTTACCGTGTTTTCGAGAGTTCAATGTTGAAAAGTTGGGTTTAAAGCAATTTAACACACTTCATCCACATAGCCTTTAGGTTGTACTCAATTAAAAAATATTGTTTAGATCATATTGATTGTGGTAGTGTATGTGTGTTTTACTTGGAAAGCAAGTGAAAACTTTTTTTTTCCTTGCAATGAGTACTCGATGTAGCTTAATGCTTCCCAATAAAAAGTTCTTCAAGCTCAGGATGACTTGGTTAGTGCAACGAAGGAGGCTGTTGCTAAAGAATTCCTACTCGTTAGCTAGGAGCACCATACATACAAACATCTTCTGAAAGATTTCTTGCTTAACCCGTCTAATGCACAACTCAACTTTACTACCTTTCATATAGTCAAATTTCTTGATGTCAAGGTGGATAACACTAAATAATCAGGATACAAAGTTGAAAAGAACTTACCTTTACTAAAGAGAACGTATACTTGTTATGGGACAACTTGCATTTGCAATTGCTAAGAGAGACCTACTAATGGTCTTTTTGTCTTAGAGAGCCCTCCCCTCACCTTTTTTTTTTTTTTTTTTTACCTATTTTGACATCAACTTTTATTAATTGGTGTAGTACTTCCAGTTGTACATTTTTGCTATTTGTTTACATATTTTTGTTTGTGTCAAAACTTGACAATATGAAAATATCACCAAACAAGCAAAGGTGTAGCAGCTAAGTTTTTTATGCTTAAAACTCTTTTACTTTTCATGATACTAGGTTGCAAGCTGTTGAAGGGAACAACTCCAATTAACCAAAGTAAGAACTCTGCCCAGCTCATTGCCAAGTCTGTACTGCCAACCTACAAAGGTAATCACTATTACCTAAGTATAGTAGTTCATATTTTGCAAGGGAGATTAACAGAAGTATAAACTTTGTCCCAGCTCATTGAGTAAGTTAGGTTGCACTATTTAGACTTGTATAAAGTTTGAAACATTACCATGCTTGAAGAGAATAAACAAGGAAGCCTTTTAGAACATTGTCATGTATAAAGTTTTTCTAGTTATCATATTTATGGTTTAATTTGATTTGACCAAAATAGCCACAAGCCAAACTATGTTGTTACATCAATTTGTCATAGTTTTGTAGTTATGTTGGATCTGTTTTTGCTTATGCCTACTTGAAATGGCTTATTGGGGCTCCAGATATTGTGAAATGTTCGTAGTGCAATTTACTGTCACCGAACTACCTTTCTTTGCATCCAAGGTGATTACTTCCGATAGAGGAAGAACGATATCCTTTTGATTTCTGATTTCAATATCTGGAATCTTACAGAATAAAGTTCATGAGTTTGGTAAAACTTTTGAGTATATTACACATGGAGAATTTGAGTAGGTCTATATGTTTGCAGAAATTTCAATAACAGTTTACCTTTTATACATGTGTAGCATGGGAACGATCTATATGATGTGTGTGTGATGAGTTCATCTAGTAATGATTTACACAAGCTAGTGCATATGCAAGAATATTGCATCTTAATAAAGTTTTCACGAACAATTCCTTTAGTTACCTGCATTGGCGCGATGCCATAGTACAATAACACAGCCAAAAGCAGATTTAGGTTATGCTATTCCAGATAAAAGGTATTTTATCTTCTATGTAATTGTTTTGCTCCAAAATTTGATCCCCATTGTGTCATTTTTTTGGTTCAAAACATACTCGATATAAATCATGTTGTTCTTAGTTAAGGGATGGCATCGATGGATTTGTTGTCCCATATTAATTGTTCAAGATATCTCAGGTATGAGGGGTATGGCCCACTGACAAATACAACTCAATGAGTGGAGATCCAACCAACGTCTGCACATAAATGCAAGACGCTGCCTGAAGTCCATAACTCTGTTCTAAAAAGAACAGAGTGTAAAACATCTCTGCCCCATGCCCATTTTCAGCAAAGTATATGCCTTCTACCCAATCTGAGCAACAAAGAGACATCTTTGTCTTATAAAGGGTGCGGTTTTAATCTTATTCAATAATGAATTTGCATCAATATGTTAATATGAATTCGTTATGTTTACTACACAAAAGTTATAAGTCCCTTGTTAGATGGTTAAGGAAAATAGGCAATGAAGTGGCTAAGAGAACACACTTGATTAACATCATGTTAATGTGAATTCGTTATGTTGGCTTTTTGCTATTTGGTTGTCTTGGCCTTTTGGTTTTGAGAGTTTGTTTTTGGTGAAGTCAAGAAATAAGGGCCAGCATTTTATTTGCTTATTTATTTGGTTTTGAAAGTTTGTTTGTTTTTAGTTATTCTTAAACTGTGCATGATATACCTTTGCACACCTTTATGTTTATATGGCAAGATGAGGAAGATGAAGAAACAGGATGAGGATGAGGAAGATGAAGAAGGGGGTACTTCAGCTCATGTGTTTTTGGTGCCATCAGCTCATGTGTTGCATGTGGTCTTGTGCATGAACTACAGAGTATGAATTTTTGGTAACATGTCTCGATCAAATGTGGTCTTCTGTGGTGTTTATTTCAGTCTTCCAAAAACTTTCATTTTCAATTTCCTCTTAGCATAAATCTTGCTTTCAGTGTTTTATCTATTCAATTATGCTCAAAGCAAGACCAAAATAAATTGTTAGATTCTATAAACATAATGGTGTTTTTTTGTTTGTATGGATTGAAATGAATATGGGTTTGAATTTTTTTGGATTGGTTGGGATGTTATCAAGTTTTGCTCGTTAAACGATTAAATGGGAGTGTTTTTTCGGTCCATTTACCCGATTTTCTTCCTTCAAACCATCACCATCCTGCATTCTAACTATAGTTTTTTCTTGTTGAATGTTTCCATCAAATTCTTCATTCTGATAGTTATGGTATTCATATGGTTTTGCAACCCATGCAAAGTTAAGAAACAAAGAGAAAAATTATGAGATGAAATTTTTGTCAAACACATCATCCTTAATCAACAGGTATCCATCAGAAGTACCCCGTCTTGTTAATTGCAATTGTGCATGATATACCTTTATGTTTATATGGTTATTGTGTTATTTGTTAATGATGTTTGTTAACCAAATACACGCTTATGGAAGCCTTCATCATAAATGAGCTTTATTGAAGAAGCAATTGGATGTCGAGTAGCATGGCCCGCTGACAATGTTGTTAGGCCCCGTAGTTAAAAGCTTGCTGGTTCTCCTAGGCGACTACAGAACTGGTAAGTAGTTAATGTTTTACAATTTATTCAGTTGAAGCACATGTTCTCCTAGCAGACCACAGAACTTGGTTTGGTCATGTGCGGAGGAGACCAAGCACGGCGCCAATTAGAAAATGTTTAGATTGGCAAGTTAATGGAGGGTGTAGACGGAGGGGACGACCGTTGAAAACTTGGATGAAGACGGTGAATGAAGATATCATTGAGCTTGGATTAGGTGAGGAAATGTGGGAAGATCGCATTGCTTGGAGAACCAAAATTCATGTAGCCGACCCCGAAAATCTCGGGAATGGGCTTTGATGATGATGATGATGATGATGAAGCAGATACAGATGATAATGAAAGAAAAACAAATTATTGATGTTGAACAAAAGCTTGAAGGTTTTGAATAATACAGAAACGTGGCCATGTTTTGATCTTTATATAGAGAGTTAGAGGTGTTATAATTGATGTTGAACAAAAGCAGACTTTCTAGATGAAAATATGCAAAATATTGTCACTTTATAACTATGATAATGTACTTGTATTAATGTTGAACAAAAGCATACTTTCTAGATGAAAATATGCAAAATATTTTACTTATGCCTAACAATCATTTTGACATTTTGTTCATTCAAACCTAGAGTTATGTTTTCACATTACTAAAACAAGCTCTGCCTGACAGAGCCAAGGCTTTTATTAGTCTATAGACAAGATGTGCACAACTTACATTAGAGGACATTAAATCATGTTTTTACATATGTTTTTCTCGGACTCATTTGGCTTTGCAAATGGCATTTTGAAGTGTTTGTATGCTTGGCTTGGTTTGCATGTTAATGTTAATGACCAAACAAGCAGGTGATGCTCTGTTTCAGTTGATTATGAACTGTTGTGTATCTTGGTTTGCATGTTGAGGTTTTGATTGGCATTGGGGCATTGGAATGATCAGATTTTTATATGCATTGTCAGGCTAATTGTTTTGTTGCTGGGAGTTGTTTTACAAGCTGGTAATACCCTATTTGTAGTAATATTTTCAATTGTTTTGGTAATGCATAGTTGATGCCTTGTTTTGAGAGTTTGGCAACAGTCTTCATTTATCTCCATCTTGAGTTTGTGGATGTGGGCTTGTCATTCGGTGATATTGGTCAGTTGTGAAACTGTTGGGTGTTGGCTATATGTCTTTTGCCATGAAAGTTTCAGAGTTTTTGAAGCTAAGTGGACATTGTCAACGCGACATGTTTTATTTAGTTTCTATGGTTGTTTCGGGCAAAGTCGTAATGTATCCCCTTGTACTTATTTTGGAAGAACCATGTATTGACTTATTTTGGATTCTATTTACTGTATTGTGAGACTTAATTATTTTGTAAGAACCATGTATTGACAGTTGCACTTTTATATACATAGTTGGATTATATTAATGTTGATGTGTTTTTATATATTTGGGTTCTATTTAGTATTGCAATTTTATATAGTTGAATTGTATATAAGTAGCAGGTACAGACTGCAAATGATACGTAAAGCTTAAACAAATGAGCACAAAAAAATCATCAGAAATGCTATTAAAACATTGTATAAATGCTATTAAATGTACACATTTAATAGCGTTCCAAAAACACTATAAATGTAAACTTTTAATAGCGTTTCAGAAACGTTATTAAAGGTACACTTTTAATACATTCCAAAAACGCTATAATAGAGTGACAATTTTAATAGCGTGGCCTGACACAGCGTGTCTGATCACGCTATCTTATCCTATAATAGCGGTTTTGGCACGCTATAAATGATGATTTGTGGTGTAGTGAAGGTGAGAAATTAAATGGCAATAATTATGAGATTTGGAACATGAAAATCCAATATGTCCTGGAAAAGCAAGAATTTTTGGAAGCTCTTAACTATACCATGGAAGAGCCCAAGGAAGGCAACTTCGTCCAGCAACGAAGGGATAGAGAGGCTTACAATGTCTGGAAAAAGAAAATTTCCATTGCTCGTATTACATTGCTAAGCAGTATGGAAAATGATATCATGCGAGGTTTTCGCAAATATGAGACAACAAAAGTCGTGTGGACAACTTTAAAATAGAAGTTCGGTGTAACTTATGTTACTAAACAAAGGCAACTCACAATCAAGTTCGACACCTACAAGAAACGCCCGAACCATAATACGAGACAACATATGAGCAGATGTCGGACATGATAAGTGAGTTGAATGAGGCTGGTCACATGTTAATTGATGAACAACAGGTGCAAGCTGTTATTAGATCCTTACCTTGTAACTGGGAGCACGTGAAGGTGCACCTAACCCACAATGAAAGTATCAAAACACTAAATGACGTTGCACGTCATTTGGAACTAGAAGAAGATCACATTGAAGTGACTAGGCCAGATACAGATGTGTATATGGCTGATTCTAGTTCATATGGAGGTGCAGGCTCCAAAAGAAAGTTTCATGGTGGGTATAGAGGAAAAGGTAAGGGAGTTGTCTAGAAGTGGAAAAAACCTAACAATAAGTAACCAGAGAAACAGAAAGGAAAATGTCCTTTCAAGAAGATAAACAAATCAAGAGTGAAATGCTTCAACTGTGGCAAAAGGGGTCACTATCCTCATGAATGTCATGAGCCAAAAAAGTAAAGACCCTTAATGCAAACTTTAGTGTTGCATATGTATCAAGTTATGTATTTCTAACTGAATCTCATCCTTTGTGGACTGTAGACTCAAATGCCACAGACCACATAACTAAATACCGCAATTCTTTCGTGGAATATAATCGAATCTCACCAGGAGCAAGATGGACATATGTGGGAAATAATTCGAGGGTGGAAATTAAAGGAATCGACACCTGGAAGTTGAGTTTGTGTGGTGGTCGAACCCTCATCCTACATGATGTTTTATATGATCCTAAAATTCAGCAAAATTTGGTCTCTATGGTAAATTTGCTTAATTTAGGTTACTCTGAACTTTCATGGTATTGGTGTGAATGTGTTCCATGGAACAACAGTTTACGATTCTGGATATTTACTCGATGGTTTTATTATTTTGGATATTGACTATGTTAATAGTTATATCATTGTTGGTTTTTCCTGAATGGCATCTACTTCAAATAATTTAGATGTTAATGTACATGTTTGACATACTAGACTAAGCCATATTGGCCAGCAGAGAATGCATAGATTGACAAAAGAGAGCTTATTGGGCCCAATTGAGAAAGTCAATCTATCAATATGTGAATATTGTCTAGTTGGAAAAATGGCACGTAAACCATTTGGCAAAAGTAAGAGCTAAAATTTCATTGCAGTTAATCCATTAGGATATTGTGGTTCGATGAATGTTAGGACTAGAGATGGGTCTGTATATTTTATCATTTTTATAGATAATTACACTCGATTTGGTCAATATCTCATAAGTCAAAAGCTTTAGATTGCTTCAGATGCTGTGTAAATTTGGTAGCGAATCAATTAGACAAGAAAATAAAAATATTGATAACTGATCGAGGACGTGAATATCTATCTGATGAATTCAAAATTCTATGTAGTGAAAAAGGAATAGATAGACAAATAACTATTTCGATGACTCCACAACAAAATGGTGTTGCGGAGAGGAGAAACATAACCCTTCTTGAGATGGTTAGTTCAATGATGACACAAGCAAATTTGCATATTACCTTTTGGGGTGATGCTTTGCTAACTGTTTCCCATGTACTTAACCTAGTGCCCTCCAAATCAGTTACGACAACTCTTTATGAATTATGGATTGGTCGCAAATCCGATCTTGGGGTTGTGTTGCTTTTGTTCACAATACTTCCCATAAATTTGGAAAATTGAGTCCTAGAGGTAAAAAAAAGAAAAGTATATTTATAAGATACTCTGAACACTCTAAATGATATGTATTTATTGGGGAACAGGCAAGTGGTAGTGTAACTGAATTTGAATCACGAGATGTCGGGTTTCTTGAAACGGAATTTCCAAGCAAGGGCAAGTTAAACTGTGTTTTAACTCTATTCGAAATGGCGGATTTAGATGAACTACTTACGCAAAACCAATTGGTGAACCCATTAGATAATTCAACCAGATCACCTTATTCGAGTGGGAGCCAAGCAAATAATAGTGAATTCGTTTCACAAAAAAATCAACTACGCCGTAGTAGTCGTGGACATATTCCCTGTCGTAATTTTGAAATCGAATATGAGGCTTTTATTGTAGCCCCACAAGAGGACGATGAACCAAAACTAGTTGGGGAGGCGCTTTCATACCCTACAAAGGAACAATGGATAAATGCAATGAAAAAGAGAAATGGAGTCAATGAGATCAAACCAAGTTTGGAAATTGGTTGATCTTCTAGATGGACGAAAAATAATTGGGAGCAAATGGGTTCTCAAGAATAAGCGTAAAGCTGACAGAACAGTTGAAAAACATAAGGCTCGACTTGTATCCAAGGCGTACACTCAACAATATGGAATTGATTACGCAGAAACATTATCTCCAGTTGTGAGATTTACCTATATTCGCCTTATTTTGGCTATAGTAGCAAGTATGGATCTTGAATTACATCAAATAGATGTAAAGATTGTTTTTTCTCAATGGAGAATTGCAAAAAGAAATCTATATGAAACAACCAGTAGGTTTCGTAAAGGAAGGCGAAGAACACAAAGTGTGCAAGCTCTTAAGATCAATTTATGGTCTAAAACAGTCTTCTAGACAGTGGTATATACATTTTCATCAATCCTTAAAGTCTTTTGATTTTAACATGATTGATGAAGACCACTATGTATATGTTAAAAGATTCGATGACAAATTTGTTATCTTGTCACTATATATAGATGACATACTATTAGCCGAAAATGATAAGGAGTTTGTGATAGCCATTAAGAGTTGGTTATCATCAACATTTGAAATGAAGGACATGGGTGAAGCTACATATATACTTGGTATTAAAATTGAGTGAAATCGTTCAAAGAGATTGTTAACTCTTTCACAAGAACCTTACATAAAAAAATGCTCTTGAACGATTTAATATGCAGAATTGTAAGCCCATTGACACTCCTATCATAAAAGGCGAAGGCATGAGCAAGAGGTTCTATCTTAAAACTCCATTTGAAGAGGAACAAATGAAAAAGGTTCCTTATTACAGTGCAGTTAGAAGCCTTATGTATGTTATGATATCTACAAAGGCAGATATCTATTTTGCGGTTGGATTGGTAAGCTGATATCAAGAAAATCCAGGTCAAGAGGGTTTTGAGGTATCTAAAAGGTACTGTGAAAAGGAAAGAATTTGCATCTTGAAGGCTATACTGCTGCTGATTAGGGAGGAGATTTAGATGAAATAAAATCTACATATGTTATGTTTTCTTACAGAATAATGGTATTGTTTCTTGGAGAAGTAAGAAACAAACATGTGTAGCCTTATCCACAATAGAAGTTGAGTATGTGGCGTTATCAGTTGCAGTATAAGAGGCGGTTTAGCTTAAGAGATTTTTCAATCACTTGGGGATTAAAAAAGATGTTGCAGACACAATCTTAGTGAACTGTGATAACCAGCAGCTATAGCTTTCACAAAAAATCCCAAGTATCACTCTTTCACCAAACATATAGATACCAAATACAATTTTGTTAGAGACTTGGTTGCACGGAAAGAAGTAAATGTAAAGTATATATCTACACATAGAATGGTAGCAGATCCATTTACAAAACCGACTCCCAGATATGTATTTGAAGGTCGTGTACGTTCTCTAGGGTTGCGTAGATATTGATAAATGATTTTCAAAAATGAACAATCAATGCATTTTTATATGTAACATTGACAAAGGAATAATAGTAAGTTTGTTATTCAGTTGATGCCTAATATTACCAATTTTTTATGAAAGCATACATACATGATACATGCTTAGTGCATGATATAAAAGGCATGTCGGACAGATTGATTGGCCCTCTCACATAGGCAAAATCGCCTCTATGCAAGGGCAGAGTCAGGATTTTGATTGGGGGGCGGGGGGCAAAGTAATAATTATGAGTTAATTTGATAATTATTTTTCAAACGCATTTTAATGTTATAAAAATATCATACATTCATTGCTTGGACATCAAACATAACACACCTGCAGAGAAAACACAATCATAGAAAAACAATGAATAAAGTGAAGTTCTAATAGTTGTTTTGAATTTGTAACCTTCAAGAGAACAAAATATTCAACTTTCTTTCCACAATGAATTTTATAATTTAAGCAAACAAAACAATGAGATAATTTTATAATTTCTTTTGCCAAGGGACATATGTGTTGTCATATTTTGTTATTTCCTTGATCATAAGTTGGATGTGATGGGCAAGGAAGAAGCCATGAAGATGTTTGATTTGGCAAGACATTTTAGAAACAAAAGATCAATGGCATGCAACATAAAAACAAATTAAAAAAAAAAAGCTACACATTTCCAAATCCATTGTTTGGATCAATCGATAATTCAAGCTACATACTATTTCTCTCTAAAACGCCACAACACAAGTCGTAATACAATAAGATAATGAATGGAGCTAATCAAATAATTGTAGTATGATTTATGACATAGACATGTTATGATTCCTCAAGAAATCATCATCAAATCAGCCTAGCAACAAAACTTAAAACTACCAATTGCTTGAGAAAAATATATAAAACGTAGAAAACGATGATTATGTGATTGAAATTGAAAGAAAATAAAGGAGGCTCAAAAGGATCCATTGGTAATTATCTAATCAGAGTGGAGAAGTGAATTCTCCTCATAAAATAGGTAGGTTTTTCATTATCATTGTCATCCTTACCTTTCATTTACCACCAAGAAACACTAACAAAACCAACAACATAGGGATTAAAAAAAAGGGTTTGAAGACAAACAAACTGAAAAACCAAAAAAACATAGAGAAGCACAACAACTACATAATCTCCATAGGAAAACAAAAATGCATAAATTCCATAGGAAAACAACAAACACATCATGTGAAATTGGAAACCTAAATACCTCAAAGTGGAAGTCGATTTCTTCCAAATTGGAAACCTAGCTTCAAAGATTTTAACCCATTGTTGCTTCGAATTGGGGATTTTCACTCATTTTTCTTTCCAACTTTTGTTTCCCTTTAAATAAGGGTTTGTGTGAAATATTAGGGTTTCTTTCAAAGCGCCTTGAAAACCCAAATCCATGGTTCGATAGCAAAAATCAAAGGAAGTAGTTGAGACTTGAGATTGAGAAGACGTCTTAGTGGGAGAGGAGCAGTATGTGTAGCCGGCACAGGTTTGTAGACTTGTTGTAGTCGTAGTCTCGTAGACTTGTTGTAGTCGTAGAGTCTCACATAGAGTCTCTGACTTACCTAAAAAATTTATGTATTGGGGGGGGGAGGTAAAATTTGTCAAAGTTTGAGGGAGGCAAAGAGTAAAATAAAAAAATGTATCCTATAAAATCTATACTACAGTGTTACAGAATTTGAAATTTGGGGGGGGGGGGGGGGGGGGGGCTCTACGAATGTATGATTTATAGAGATGAGACAATTTAAGTAGTATAAGAGTTCATGCTTAAATGAATGTCGCCCTGATTAAGGATCAAGATGAGATCACTATGTTCAAAATATTTGTGACCGAAGATGAATAACCCCACGATTCATCTTATCCGTCTTAATGCCAGGTGAAATCATGTTTTGTGATAAAAAAAAAAGTAGAATGGTGGACTTAAGTTGGATACTGAGTGTATCTGAACTATCACATATATGGTATTTATAATAAGAGACATACGCTCCATGAAAAATGAGAAAATACCATAGCATGTGTTTCATACAACATGTGCAAAATAACGACCATAATAGTAATGAGGTATTATTAATCTCTCTTCCTCGTTATGTGAGACTCTTGAGGCTAAGATGGCCTATATTTGTACCCTTATGACTTCCATTGGTTTCTTGAGGTTTGAGTTTGATATATGCTATCTTAGAATGCTAATAATGGTCATGAATGTTTCGGCCTAAATGGGCATCTCTAGAAAAGCAACCAAACTAGGATCAAAGGATTCAAAGATGAAAGGAAGACCACATTAACTGTCACATTTCATAGTATTCACAGGTCGACCAATTATGTTTACTACGTGTTTACATAATTGTGAATACAAAAACGCATTACAATGATATATTCATTGAGAGATCAAGAGATGTTTTAAATGTGACAAAATGGGTATGGGGTATTACATATTTTTTCTACTCGTTGGAACTACTATGTATACCTAATAGTTATGTAGTGGTGAACTCTCGTGATTTGTAAGATATGTTGATCGCACAGCCTATTTATCTGTATGAACGTTAAAGTAAAGAGATTTGTTCTCTTTTTTGGACCAGTTCATCACGTGCAAGTGGGAGATGTTGGCTTTGTGCACTGTATAGAACTGTCTCGGTAGTTTTCATTTACGTGGCAGCTAACTGCTCTTAGCAATTAAACAATGTGAATCAAAGACAATAGAAGAGTGGTTTGATGATGAAATGAACAGAACTCCTAATAGATATTTCCCTTCTCTTTTTCAAAAGAAAATGAACACTGCAACTGTTTGATTTTTAGGCTGTGAACATTAAGCGACTTTCGAATACGTGATTTCATCTTTGACCCATATCTTCGCAATACACTTCTACAACTTCGAAGATTCCGCAAATCCGTAAGTTTCCTAGACAATACACTTCTTCATCTCCTCTATCTCTCGTCGTCGCCGATCGTCTCTCACCATCCCTCGCAATCGATCGTCTCTTTCCTCGATACTCCCTTCTATACTGTTACTGTTGTTGTTGTTGTTCTTGAGAAGAGAGGGTGAGAGTAGGGGTGTTAATCGGTTTGAAATTGGATCAAAATTGAACCAAATCGAACTTCGGATTCGATTTTCGGTTAGGTTTGGTTTTCTGATTTTTCAAACAGAAACTCGTAACCGAACCAAATCGATCAATTCGGTTCGGTTTCAGTTTGTTTCGGTTTTTCCTTTTTATTTTTTATTTATTTATTATTTTTTTTTTTTAATTTTTAATTTTTTTTCTATCATCTTTCTTCTTCTTACTGAAACAATTATGTGTTACCATTACCATACAACTAGACCTAAACACAAAGATAAAACCTTTTTACACATACAAATTTCAAATAAAATTTAAACCTCAACAAGATTATATTATATATCCAAAACAAAAAACAAGCTTATACTACTTTTTCTATTATGATGAAAGAGATTAGTATTATTGCATTATGATTAAACAAGCTCGAATGACCATACAATTCGACAAAACCCCCCAATAGTGCTAATGCAAAGAAAATTAGTCGAATGAAAAGAAAAACAAGCTCAGACACACGGTGCCCAACGAGTTCCCGAACCTCCGCCCAACCTGACTGCCAAAATTCAAGACCCGATTTGGCATGAGCTTCAAAGAGTCACCTTTCTCGGCCGATTTGATCCCTCTACGGAATCCTTGGCAGCACCGAGGATAGCGTCGAAGAGGTACCCGCTTCCTTTGTAGTAGCTAATGTTTTCCGACCATGTGCGGCGTTGCGCGGTGACTTCCTCGGCGAAGAGAAATTCTGACGATGTTGGGAGGTTTTTGACATATATATACAACAACTCTACAACAAGATGACCAAAATCACGTGGAGATCATTTGTATCCAGTTGTTATAAAGCAATAGAAATTCTTTCAACAACAGAGCCGAGGAAAGTCTCGAAACAAAGCTCATTTACAAGATTATCAATAATTGATCTTAGCACACCAGACTCACATTTATCTATGATATCCATGGAGGACCTCTCTACTTCTCTAGTTGGATCCAATCTCTATATATTCACCTTAACTGAACTAAATGGGGTAGGAGAGAATTAAATGGGGGTAGGTGGGTTGGGAATTGAGTTGGTGGGGTGGTGATTTGGGAATTAAATAGGGGTGGGTGGGGGTTGGGAATTGGGGTGGAAATTGAGTTGTTTGTGGTGCGGCTGGGATTAAAAAAAAAACAGATTAAAAAATTGATACGATTCGGTTCAATTTTATTGTTGCTGAAAAAAAACTCAAACCAAAATCGAACCGAAGTAACTCAGTTCGATTTTGTCAATTTGGTTTCGGTTTCGGTTTCGGTTTCGGGTTTTCGGCTTGGTTCAGTTCGGTTCGGTTAATTCGGTCGGTTTATATGAACCAATTAACACCCCTAGGTGAGAGAGGAAGAAAATGAATAATGGTTTAAATGGGTGGCATGGAATAGCAGGTAAAAAAAAACAAAAATTGAATGAGTAATGTGGATGAGGATAACATGTGATGCCAAATAGTGGTTGCCTTCTTAAGGGGTTAGTTACCACAGTAAATAGATGTCATCAATCTGTTCCACAAAGCATTAGGTTCTTTTGATCATTCTCCAGATAAGTTTAGAAATCCTCAACCAAGCTCTAAGGCTAAGGTTAATGTGCATATTGAAGGCTAAGCTCTTTTGATATGCTGGCAGTGGCATGCACAAATAAAAAAATCTCATGAAATTTGATGCCAGAGATTGTCTGATGCTCTGATTGAATAAAACTTGATAGGAAATTGAGCTTTAGTACCATACCATACGGTTCATACCAAACATACAAGGAGGATACGGTACAATATTCTCCCCACAAATTATGCCATGGGCTGCCTATTACCACGCAGTAGTAGTTGTAGACCAGACAACAGGGGTCCCTCCCTCCCTCCCTCCTTCCCTTCGCTCAGATTCCTGATTTCGTTATAAATAAAAATAAAGACCTGATCACTAGGACCAGACGTCCACGTTTCGCAACCTAAATAGCCTTCGCTCACTCCCCCAGGCCAATACATTGCTTTATTGGTTGCTGCCTTGCCTTGGATCACTCTCACTCACTCACCGCCTCCACTCCATCTTTTCATCTATCAATCAGTGTCCTCTGCCCTCGCTGGACATCTGTCGTCCCTCTCTCATCAAACCCACTTTCTTTCTTTCTTTCTACCCTAACCAAGACCAACCCACCTACAGATAAACAAAATAAGCAAATACAACTTCACCAAATTTGTTAACATACTTTTGGTTTCTATTTGTAGGTGTTGTTGAACCATTTTGTGTTTGGGTTTTGCTGTAAAGTTGTTTTTGTAGGTGGGTTCTTCGAGTTGAAAGTTCTGTGGACAGTTGGAGCAGTTATTTCGGTTACTTTTACTCATTTAGTCTACGATTTTGGAGGATATGAACTTCGAGAACATAGGGGATGCACCACCACCTCCATATGGTGGCAGTGGTGGTGCTGCTGGTACTAGTGCTGGTGATGGATTGGTTCGCCAGCCATCAGTCTATTCTTTAACATTTGAAGAGTTTCAGAACGGGCTTAGGAAGGATTTAGGATCCATGAACATGGATGAGTTGCTTAAGAATATCTGGACAGCTGAGGAGACTCAAGCTCAAGCTACAACCACTGCCGTGGCGGCAGCTGTCGAAGGTGGAGGAGTTCAAATGGGGAGTTTGCAGAGACAAGGTTCGTTAACATTGCCAAGAACACTTAGTCAGAAAACTGTGGATGAGGTCTGGAGGGATTTATTTAAAGAGAGTGAAGGTATTAAGGGTGGTAGTGGTGGTGGTACTGATGGGACTAGTGGGTTAAATGTGCCGGAGAGGCAGCAGACACTAGGAGAGATGACTTTGGAGGAGTTCTTAGTAAAAGCAGGAGTTGTTAGAGAAGATGCCCAATCAGCTGGAAGGCCGGAAAATGCCGGAATTTTCGGTGATTTATTGGGTTCTAATAACAGTGGTGGTTTGAGTCTTGATTTTGGACAACCCGGGAGGACTAAGGGGGATATGGCGAATCCGGTGATGGATAGTACGAATGCTCTTCCAATTGCCAATAGACCCCCTCACTTATCAGTTAATGCTCAGCAACTCCCAAACCAGCGGCAATTGTTTCCGAAGCATCCAAGTGTAGTGTACGCACCTGTTCATTTAGGTAGCCAAGGCCCAAGGAGTGGAATTGTGGATCCAACGGTGAAAGGTTTGGTTCAGAGTGTTGGGTATGAAAGTGGAGGCATGGGTATTATTGGGTTAGGAGGTGGAGGTGCTACAATTGCTGCGACATCTCCTGGAAACTCGCAATTTTCTGATGGCCTTCGCAGGAGTAGTGAAACGTATTCCTTATCACCAGCTTCTTTTGCGTTTGATGGAGGCCGAAGGGGAAGTAGAGGTGGTGGCACTGTCGATAAGGTCGTCGAGAGAAGGCAAAGGAGAATGATAAAAAATAGAGAATCGGCTGCAAGATCACGAGCTCGTAAGCAGGTGAATTCTTCTTACATGGCTTATGCGCTTTTATGTTCATTCATATGCTTTTAACCCTTCAAAACGTATAATTGTTTGTCACTTTGTCTATAAGCGCTTTTCAAGTCCTTCAGTTGTAGTTTTAAACATTGTAGTAGTGCTACTTAACCAATACATATCTACAACCAGGAAATCATTCACACACCTCGATCCCAGTTATCATCTTGTGGGTAATTGCATACCTGGGAATTGTTCAGAGACAATTACTTCAAATATTGATAGTTACTGTAAAATTGCATTGGTGAAACTTATGCAACTGTATGGTGACATGTTCTCTGTTTATTGCGTACTTCATTATTTACTCATTTTGCAGTTTTGAGAATAATTGAAATGTAAGTATTCTTCAGGAATATTCTATAATCTACTGATTTTGTCAATATCTTTTGTTAAATAGTTTGTAAATTCCAATGAGGAAGAGACCCAAGATACATATATAAAAATATACTTGAGAGAATTCCTTCAAAATCAAGTGTTTCTGTGGAAAATCAGTTCTAGTAGGAAAAAAAGAAAACTACTTGAGCTGATGAATCTTTGAGCTTCATGAGGAAGGCCAGGAGGCTAATTTGAAGACAAGAAGTGGAATGGTGTGTATATTACATTGTCTCACATGCAAGTACGTAGCGCTTAAAAAAATTACTAAATGAACAAGAAGAATGCCCGGTCATCTTAAGAGGTATATTATATGTTATGAGCTATGGTTATAAAGCTCTTGTGGCTGTCATAACTTGATATGTTTTATTTACTACCGGAAAACAAATCTTGCCATTTTAGGCAGGGAACTTTGAAATTGGAACTATTGTCTTGTCATGGGGATCTCAAGTCAAACAGGTTGGGTATTTAGTTCAAATCAATGGATGTCTATGTTGGCCTTTAGTTGCTTAGCTTCGCTTCATATATATTTTCATTGAATTTGCATTATGAAACTTGGCTACATGGCTGCACCCAAAGTCTCCAGTGACAAGGGCAAGCTGATATGTCTATAACTTCCCTTTCAGAAGAAAATGACGCGATTAGTAAATAGCTGGATGACCGTGGATTTGAAGTTTAAGAATAACCTCTAAATGAGAACATACGAGAAGTGTGAAAACTTTATTTGTCATAATAAGAAAAAGTAAGGATGAATAAAAACTTTACCATGGTGAAACAGAAGCTTGTGTTGGATGAAAGATTTTAAAATGGATTTCACCTTTATTCTGTTGCAGGAAATTAGTTAAGCTTTTTTTGTTTTTTATAAAATATCAGCAGTGAATCACACAAAGACATACAGTAGCAACTTCAAAATACACAACGTTCAGGTGAACTTCTAAATTTTCACACTTAATACACCCTTAGCAATGTAAAATTCGTTAATTTCATGTATAATCTCCATCTATTGGAGCTTAGAAGTCACTATGCTCCCACCCAAGTTCATTTACCTAATATGCCAGAAATTAAAATAAAAACGGAATTTCTTGGCAAAAGCCAGAATGTCAAATTTTTACAACAGCTTGGCACAAGGTGAAGAACTCAGTTCTTATCTGTCTTGATGTTTATGCTAAGGCACATGTACAGTTAAATGAGAAGCCTAAGTTGAAGTTGATGAAATCCTCTGTAATAGATATATACATCAGTATATGAAACTCAGAAATTCAATGCTCAATAAATGTGGTTTTTACTTGTGGGTGTTCATGAAAGCATAATCCTTTTCATATGCATATTACATCTGTCTTTCTGAATTGCATTTTTGTCTGTGCTATGACCAGGAAAATACGGTAAAACTGGAAGAAGAAGTCGCAAAACTTAGAAAGCAGAATGAAGAGTTGAAAAAGAAACAGGTGTTATGTTTACTGAATAAAAGCTCTGTACTGTAAACGAAATGTTTGGAAATTCTTGTTGACTCATTCTCATTGCTTACTGGGTTGCTGCAGGAAGAAATTGTGGACATCCAGAAAAATCAGGTATTTAGCTCTTTCAACATTCAGATAGTATTGTCAACCATACAGTGATGCGGTAAATGCAAATAAAACTGTGGCTACCTTTGTTCTGGC
Organism: Berberis vulgaris; assembly: GCA_963556465.1. Lineage (NCBI taxonomy): Eukaryota > Viridiplantae > Streptophyta > Magnoliopsida > Ranunculales > Berberidaceae > Berberis > Berberis vulgaris. Next base: position 65,459,871 of record OY747134.1, on the reverse strand, counting down.
TAATGAACTGTATGCCCTAGCTCATGTGATTTCAATGTTTCTTGTTGTGTGCCATCTCCAAATAGAATAATCGGATGTTGTGCTGTGCCTTAAATGATACATCCTTAGCAAACTGGATATTGTAAAAGGTGATTCTTGCGATGATCCCCTCAAGTTAATTGAGCAAATTAAAACTGAATTCCTTATATTGGTTTGCATCGATAAACACCTTTTTATACACAATGAAGTGCATCTCAGGTTCCCTTCATTAGTTACCAGAGCAAGTATCAATAATAATTTTTTTCTTATTGTTACTGACAGATGTTGAAAGCCATGATTCAGCAGAAGTTTGCTAAGAAAAGACGCTTGAGAAGGACACTGACTGGCCCTTGGTGAAGCGAATTCGGATGCAGTTAAATTATCTGATTAGGATAACTCCAGATGCCAGGATATATATATAAGGAGAAAGGAGTAATGTGCTATAGATGGACGAATAAGAGTAGAGCAAACTTTTTCACCTCCAAGATTTTCCTTTAATCGCCGAGGCTAACAGGGTAGGGAATCAAAAATATGAAAGCAGCATCGGTACAATTTTCTAACTTCAAGGTTTTCTTTTGCATCACCAATGTTGCTGCAAAGTATATTGCACTTCTGCATTGGTATGCAATTCTAGTGCAACTATAAGTGTGCTCAGAGATTTTGGTATTCCTTCTCTGGTTGTATCTATAACATAAAGCTGTTAGATGAATGGAGCTCTCCCTTAGTGATATTTTGTCCTCTTATCAGCTATGCACAACACTAAATGTTCCTAAGCTTGCAGACGTATTCTAATTTCCTGGTATAGTTCATAGTTAGCCTTATTGCCTTAATCAGGTTTAGTCCTTTCATAGATCGAGATAAGACTACCTTTGACCTTAGCTGGGAGTCCTTACAATCCAACCCAACCCATACAACAGTATATATGAATCAAGACAGTTTTTCTTCCTCCCACATGTGGTTACGTTTCTGTTGAGGAATCGTGCTAGGGGTGTCACCAGGATGACTGGTCTAGGACACACTGTATTTTATTACCAGCACAATTCGCCTCTGCATATAGTTTCGGTAGAAAATTAGCAGTTTGCTTGCATCGATCCAATGGTGCAATATTCTTTGGGAACATTCTCTATATTATGCATCCTAGTGTTGATCTATCAACATCACTTACACTCCGCTCATTGTTAATCCTGTAAGCTGAATTAGTGATCTACAAGGTGAAGCTTTCGCGGAGGACTTCATTGGAGTGAAATCCATCAGCATCAACAAAAAAACTGTTTTGCTCAATACTAAATTGTTATCCATTGATAAGAATAGTTTGGTGGAATGAGTCAGTTTTGTTGATCCTTTCACCGTTATGTATCCTTCCATTATAAGATTAACTATCTACAGACACAGTTGTATGCTCCATATTGAATCAATGAGAAGAGAACAATCAAGTATAAAACGGAAACGTACCTTGATCCATGATAGCACTTCAAGGAAGGGATGAGTCTTGATCTTCCAGTTGATAACATATGTTTTTTGTATATCTCTCTGTAGAAGGGAATTTCAGAAGAAACAAAACACACGCACAACTGGGGACCATAACCCAGTATTTATAACTGATCAGTTATTCTAACTTACCAATTTCTAATTTGGAACCTCATTAAATTAGAAATTAAGTGTATCTACACATTAAGCCCATAACATTTTAATACCCTAGCTCAATTAACCATATTAGATCACAATTTATTTGGGCTATACTTTAAGATAGCAACACACATTAAACACATATGTGTGCCCACACATGTTGGATTTTTTCAACAATCTCCCACTTGGGCCACATATGTGTACCTTAAAAAATGTGTATAACCTAATGAGCTCAAAATTTGCTATCACATATGAAGGTATTTCCAAACAATCTCGTCCATTGACTATACGGGTATAGGACTAAAGGAACTTTCGTCACATTTAGCGCAACTAAGGTCATCAATAGTCATGTATACCCATACAATCAAATGGCATAGATCAATCATGGATGCGTAGCATGGAAATTACATGTAACGTGATCTAAACATGCCTATTTTCAACTGGTCCTACTTGAAACTTTTTTGAGATCAAACTTTAACACAATAAACCAGAGTGTGAATAAACTGAATACTTTATTTCTGCAGAAAATACCCAAATACACAAAATGTGTCCAAAATCCAATATAGAGCAATCAAATATACAAACTCCCACTAAACCAAAATATCCTCAAATTATATAACACCCATATGAGCAGTGTGCTCATGAAAGACCTTGAGTGGTAATCCCTTAGTAAGCGGATCCGCAATCATGGAGTTTGTCCCAATGTGCTCTATGAAAATCTGTTTATTTTGTACTCTCTCTTTCACAACCAGGAACTTTATGTCAATATGATCTGACCTAGATGAGCTCCTGTTGTTGTTGGCATATAGAACTGTTGAGTTATTGTCACAATATAACTTTAGTGGTCTTTCAATACTCCTCAGAATGCGCAATCCGGTGACAAAATTTCGCAGTCATAATCCATGATTGAATGCCTCAAAACATGCTACATATTATGTTTCCATAGTGGAAAAAGCTATGAGTGTCTGCTTGGCACTCCTCTAGGAAATAACTTCTCCAGCTAACAGATAAATGTATGCTGATGTGGATTTCCTACTATCTTGGCATCCAGCAAAATCAGAATCAGAATACCCTATGATCTCCAACTGATCTGATTTCTTATATGTGAGCATGTAATCCTTAGTTCTCTATAAATATCTCATAACTAGTTTGGCTGTTTTCCAGTGATTCATCCCAGGGTTGTCTAAATATCTGCCTAGCATTCCAAAAATGAATGCTATATTTGGACGTGTACAAACCAGAGCGTACATTAGACTCCCAACAGCTGATGCATAGGGAATCTCTTGTAGTTCTTTAACTTCAAGTTTATTCCTAGGGCATTGTTTAAGACTGAATTTGTCTCCTTTAGCTACAGGGGTGTCTCCTGGTTTACAATTTTGCATCCCAAATCTTTTAAGCACCTTTTCTATATAGCTCTTTTGCGATAATCCAAGAATACCCCGAGGGGGATCTCGATGTATCTGAATCCCTAAAACAAAAGAAGTTTCACCAAGATCTTTAATATCAAATTTCTTTGATAGAAATCTCTTAGTTTCGTGCAACATTCTTTGTTATAAGTGGCAAGCAGTATGTCATCAACATACAAAACCAAGAAGATATGCTTACTCCCACTGAACTTATGATACACACAATTATCAACTGCATTTGTCTCGAAACCAAATGAGACAATTACTTGATGAAATTAGTCGTACCATTGACGGGAAGCTTGCTTGAGCCCATAGATGGATTTCTTTAGTTTGCAAACCACATTCTTCGGGTCTCTAGACACAAAGTTTTCTGGTTGCACCATATAAATTGTTTCATCAATGTCGCCATTGAGAAATGTTGTCTTAACATCCATCTGCAACAAGTGCCATCATTGTCCTAAATGAGACTTTCTTTGAAACCGGAGATAAAGTCTCTTTATAGTCGATGTCTTCCTTTTGAGTGAAGCCTTTAGCTACAAGACGAGTCTTATATCTCTCCACATTACCTTTTGTATCCCTCTTGGTTTTGAATATGCATTTACAACCAATGGGCTTTGTATTTTTAGGTAATGCGATAAGATCCCAAACTTGATTGTCTTGCATAGACTTGTACTCCTCATTAATAGCATCTATCCACTTTTGAGAGTTAGAATCTTGCATGGATTGATGGAAGTTGATTGGATCATTTTTTTTATCAATCCATCATTTTCCTCATGTTCTTGGAGAAAAACTATGTAATCATCCGGAATAGCATTTCTCATTTCTCTCGTGGATCTCCTTAATGGCATTTGTTCTTGAGGTTGTTGAGTTTGTTCCTTTGGAACATTTACATCAATTTGAACAAGGAGTTGTTCAACATTGTCTTGTTGAGGTTCCAGATCTGCTTCTTGATCAATGACAGGTACAAAAACATGTACATTGTCAAAAACAGTAGTAGGAGTCGAAACCGATTCCTCCTCAAAGACAATGTCTCTTACCTTATTTCTCCCCCCAAACTCAACATCCTAAAAAATGTCGCAGTTCCCGTTTCAAAAATAGACCTAATTATGGGATTATAAAATTTATAGCCCCTAGATCGCTTTGAATAACCAACAAAGTAGTTGCTTACTGTCTTGGAGTCCAATTTGTTTTCATTTGTCCTATAAGGCCTAGCCTCAGATGGACATCCCCAAATGTGAAAGTGTTTTAAACTAGGCTTTCGGCCTGTCCAAAGTTCATAAGGAGTCTTGGCAGCTGCTTTAGTTGGTAATCTATTTAGGATATAAGCTGTTGTCTTTGTTGCTTCTCCCCAAAGTGATTCCGGTAAGGTAGAATGACTAATCATACGCCTCACCATATCCTTAAGAGTTTTGTTTCATCTTTCAGCGACACCATTCATGCTAGGTGAACCTGGCATGGTGTACTGTGGGACAATTCCACATTCTTCTAGGAATTTAGCAAATGGCCCTGGACGTTGTTCTCCTGAACCGTCATATCTGTCGTAGTACTCTCCACCGTGATCAGATCTAACGCACTTAATTTTCTTACTGAGTTGGTTTTCAACTTCAGTTTTGAAAGACTTGAATACATCCAGTGACTCCGATTTTTCATGAATGAGATAAAGGTACCCATAACGTAAGTAGTCGTCTATGAATGATATAGAGTATCGTTGACCATTCCAAGAAGCCGTAGGGAATTGTCCACAGATATCTGTATGTATCAATTCTAAGACGTCTGAAGATCTATTAGCACCTAATCTCTTTTGTTTGGTTTGTTTTCCCTTGATGCACTCAACACATACATCTAAGTCTGAAAAGTCAAGTGAATCCAAAATGTCTTCTGACACAAGTCGTTCAATTCTAGATTTGGATATATGACCCAAACGCTTGTGCCATAATTTTGCGGAATTTTCTTTGTTTAGCTTGCGTTTAGTACCCCGTGAATCAACATGCAAGGTTTCATTATATGATGCAATAGTATCAAGCAAATATAGGTTATCAAACATACTTAATGAACCAGTACCAACAATATTTGAATTTAATGAAATACTAAACTGATTGTTTCCAAATGAACAATTATAACCAGATTTGTCCAATAAAGAAACAGAAACCAAATTCCATCTAAAGGACGGTACAACAAAAGTGTATTTGAAATCCAAATAAAAACCAGTTCTCAACAATAACCTAAAATGCCCTATTGCCTCAACATCCACCGACTTTCCATCGCCCACAAAGATGTATATTTCAATATCATTTGGCTTTCGGTAGCTCAGACAACCTTGCATAGAAACACTTATGTGAGTGGTGGCACCAGAATCTAACCACCAAGTGCTTAGATACTTAAGCTAAATTAACCTCAGAACAGACCAAAGTAAAGAATGTACCTTTCTTGGCACGCCAAGCATGATATTGACTATATTCTTTCTTTATATGTCCTAGTGTTCCACAAAAGAAACATCTTTGATTTTCCTTAGGTTTCTTTTGCTCTGGATCCTTAGAAGCTTCATTTTTCTTTCTTTTCTTGCCCTTATCTTTAGAAGTATTTGCCAGATGAGTACTTTCAAATCTCTCTTGCTTCAACCTTTCCTCTTCTTGCACACAATATGAAATGAGCTCGTTAAGAGTCCATTTCTGCTTTTGACAGTTATAACTAACCTTAAACTGACTGAAATGCTCTCTCTTATGCTACCCTTGCAACAAAATTTCCAAAAAGTCTACTGTATGAGTCTATATTTTGACTCTCATTGGCAAAACACAAAAGGGCATGAGTTTTTGACACCACCAGATCCACTTTTGCACACCACTTCCAATTTTTTTAATATACTTTTGCACACCGCCACCCTCTCTTCTCATCTCTTCCATCACCACACCGTCCCGCTTGCAGGCCGCACCGCCCTTTCCCGCCCCGGCCTTCTTTCACTCCTCCCTTCTTTTTCCCTTTTTTCCTCTCTTTCTCTTCTCCTCTTCTCCTATCTTTTTCTTCTCTATTTCTCTTATTCTCCTATCTTCCTCTTCTTTATTTCTCTTATTATCGTATCTTCTTCTTATTTTCCTCTCTTCTCAAGAACAACAACGGGGACGGAGTAGCAGCAACCGCCCCTCCTCGCCCATTGCACCACCCTTCCCCTTTCTCTTTTTTTCTTCTCCCTTGCCCTCACATTAGCATCTACGAATGGGGAACCCATCTTCGCAGAGGACTCTGTGGGGACGGGTCCCATCCTCACGAAGGTGTGTGCGATCTCTATTGAAAATAGAGGAGAAGAAGAAGGTGAGATGAAAATAGAGATTTTTTGAATTTTTGGGTTTATATTGGTGGTATTAAAGAGATGGTGGTGGTGTTAGACAGAAAAATGGGGGTAGTGGTGTCAAAGAGGGGATTTCGAGGTGTCAAAATTTGGGGACAATACAAAAACATAACATGTTGGACTCTAGAAGCACAAGATAGAAATAGAAGATGATGAAAACACAAAGATATAGCGTGGCTCAATTATGTCTATTCCGCACAATCATGTGCTAATTCCATTATGCTCTACCAGTGACGGAGTCAGGATTTTTGTTGAAATGGGCAAAGTGATGAATCATAGTTAATTAATGAGAATATAGTAATAATTACTTAAGCATATTTTTTAAAATATAAATTTTCAATTTGAACAATACATAAATAACTATACAAAACACCATTTGTTAAATAAAACTCCAGGGGAATAAATGGGTCCAACAATCTACTTTGTAGGAGCACAAAAGATAAATATATGAGGGACAAATCAAATTGGTATATAAAGTTAAGGGAAAATTTTTAATTTAAAATGTAAAATTATATGTTAACAAAAAAAATTGGGTCATTTGCGATTTATCCCATATTGAAGATAACTAATTAGATGTTACCCCCAACATTAATCACTATTATTGTAACACCCGTACTTTTTCACTAACTTAATAAATATTTTTTGTACATAAAGTGATCCAATTTATTATTTTTGTATTCCTGTTAAAGTATATGGATATATATATGTAGCAGCCTCGTGTCTATCCATGTTTGTTGTGTGGTTTTGCATGATGTGAAAATTTTCTATGTGTATAAGATTTGAATAATTTCTTATTTGAAAATTTATTTCTAAAACATAATTTCATTTGCCAATTGTATTTTGTTAATTCAAAGTTTACATGACTCCTTTACCTTTACCTTCCTGAGGTGTGTATATTGTAATACCCGCCTAATTATTTTAACATATTATTTATTCTATTATTTGGTAATATATATGTTCATTTTTATATATAATTTATATATTTATTTTAACATATTATTTATTTTATATATCATTTTTATATTTATTTTAACATATTATTTATTTTATATATTCATTTTTATATATAAAAACTTTCTAAAATGAATTGAGATTTTGGTTTGTGGTGGATAAAAGAATAGCGGTGGTGGGCGTGTTTAGCGAATATTAGGAAAAATCTTAATTAAAACTCTTTTAAAAGAAAACATAGCCTTGTTCTTTCTTTTACACATAAAACAAAGTGAGGAACTTAAAGAATGCATAGCACCTGTGAGTTTTTCTTCATTCTCTTTTACTTTTTAGATTAATCAATGAATTAGGGTTGAAGTTTAATACGGATATAACTCTAAAATATGAAATTTTTTATATTTTTTTCGTAGGAATCGGTTGAGCTAAAAGAGGAAAACTCAAAATTAGGTTTTTTTATTTAAATCCCGTAATAAAGACAGTTATGTGCAGTCTTAGTGTTTCAAGTGGATCGAGATTTTCTAGTGGTCAAATTTATTTCAAATTAAATCTGTAATTTCATAACATCCATATGAAAATTATAGTGTTAGTTATGAGTCCATCCAATGGTTGAATTTCCCTCGAGGCAAGTAAAACTGTCAATGTCCAGATTGTACAAATCCTAAGATTCTTTATGGAATTTATTCTGCGGTGTACTTTGACTTACGCGTAAATTCAATCAAAATTGATATTATCCCGACCGATGATTTGTACTTCACATGACACAAATTTTTTTTTTTAAAGACGTAAGTTAGTATTTCTCACTCTTTACATTATCTTTTATTTTAAGTTTTTATTTGCGAATAAAAATCACATTTAAGTGAGTTTGAAAAATTATAATAATACTGTTAGAATATAATTATTGCTGAACTTTTATACATATGGAGTTGACTTTGAAACTAAATCATTAAAGTAATTTATTCTTTGTATGGGAATTAAGTGAATAGATTATGTGAAACTATTATGAATATGGTAATAAATACATTTTTACTAAAATTAGATGTCTACATTATAAACGATGATAATATTTGTGGATGTATAATTTGCTGCGTATTCACGTTTAGAGGATGAAATTCCAAAGTACGTTGAAATTAATTTTCGAGGGTTAATCCCTTGATGAGATGAATTTGAGTATTTGTATTGTTATGTAATTTTGTATGTGCATAGCATGACTTGAAGTTGATTGGTATGTAGATTATCTTCTAGTTTAATAGTGATCCTTGAAATGTTAAGGGTCGAAAAATATACATTAATGCATTAGGGTGAATTTGAGTATTTGATTGTGATGCACTTGATCTGCTAAGTTGCATTTGAGTTTTTGTAGATTTTGAGCTCTTTTCCACAACTCCGAAAAAAATGTGTTTTTGTATGACTTGTTTGTATGAGTGGTATATAATTTTGGTATGCGGACTTGCTTGCATATCGAGTACGTTGTTCCATGTGAAATCGATAGTACGTGTAATGTTTAGAAAATGTTTGTCATGGATCAAACTTCGGATGAGATGACATGTTCCTCAATGTGACACCCCACTTGGAACATGTACGCTCCGAGTGATTTCGAAGGCAAGGGAGACACATTTGGTTGAGGTGTGTTCGGCACAGAAGGAGAGTGCGATTGTGGAAAAGAAGCGAAATTTTTGTCTATATGCCTGATTGCCTTAAGGGAAGAAACTAAAAATGTTCATTCGAACATTGAATGAGAACTACATGTCTTTCTTAAAATAAAATTATTGTGTTGATACTTAAATAATGGTGTATTATGACTATATTTTGTATTTGATTGAAAATAAATTGTATTTATGTGGACCGATAAATTAGGAATTTTATTCATTTCTTTCTAACCGTTCCATGTAGGATGGTAAGTCTACTAACTTTTCTACAGGTCTGACTTACCATGTTGTTAGTGTTGGATAAGAAAATGTTTACTTGAAGATGGTAAACTTATGAGTATGACGTGTTTGCCTCACGGAGGAACTACTAGTCTGTGATGTGTTATTTATTGTGTGTGAATTTTTCATGTTAAAACGTCTAACTTATTTTATTTATAAGATATGAAGATTTCTCATACCAGCTACCTTGCTGACTAAGTTTATGCTCCTTGGTAGGGGTGGGCATCCCATCCCGCGATCCCGATCTCGTCCCGATCACGTCCCGTCCCATCTCGATTTTTTCGGGTCTTAATGGGATTGAATAATTTCATCCTGATCCCGTCCCGTCCCGATCTAGAATGGGATGGGATGGGATGGGATGAAGATTTTCAATCCCGCCAATCCCGTCCCATCCCGAGCTAATTTTGTAATATTTATTATTAATATTTTATTTATTTATTTATTTTTATTCATATAAACTTACATATGACTGACAGAAACTCATGGTGTTTGCAGTGGTAACAGAAATGTTACTTCAAGAAATAAATATTCATTAAGCAAGATAAAGATAGCAAACTCTTGCTTGGATTCCCAATAAAAGTGGCTCCCATTATTTAACTTCCAAAAATTGATAATACCCAGGTGAAGATGAAAAATAACAATTAAACTGAGTAATACATATTCAGAAGAGAACATTTAGGGGTGGAGCCAAGAATTTGAGATGGCCCGGGCTGTAAAAATAATTGTTTTTAATTACGATATATGTATTGATGGTAAACCATTATGAATATGTTAGAGCATCACCAATAGGTCTATATTTCTTCCCTAACAAAAGATGAAATGTCGTTTTGTCAAGGAACCATGAATTTTGTTTTCCATAGTAATGAAATTGTAAAATCAGTTGGGAGGCCATCACAGCGACACAATACTCTTAGTGGGTCCCATTTATCATGTCATTTTCTAAAAGTCAGCCACTCGACTACATTGTTAGGGGATTTAGTGGCTACCCTTATATTTGCATGCCACATCTATATCTAATTATAAGAAAATTATTTTTCACGCTCTTATATGATGATAATCTTCGCAGCAGTCACAGGCAGCACGTTGATCCCGTCCCGTCCCGATCCCGTATGAACGGGATGGGTATATCTCGTCCCATCCCGTCCCGTGCCCACCCCTACTCCTTGGGAACGTTCTTATTGGAACGTAACTATTTAGCTTTTCTCAGGTTATAGAGTTTTGGAGCGGCATCTTTGGCGGTTAATTTTATGGAGCGATCATCTCCAAAGAGTTACCTGGTTAGAATTTTTGTCTATTTTAATTTTTTGTTAAATTTTCACGTCCCGAGTTTTGAGGAAGTGGATCATCTTAATCCTACATGGATATAAGGATTTTTGTTTTCTTGAAAAATCGGGGCGTGACAATTGTAGTCTCATCTAGGACTAGCAGTCAACGTGTGTTGACTGTCAAAAGGCTCACATTGATTACCAAAATGTCATTCAAACAATAACACACGAATGAACCTGAGATACAAACATGTATGTTGAGGACAAATTAATGAGTCAAAATTTTCATGTATCCCCAAAAAATTCTATGAATAAAATGCAAAACTAGACCTCGATGTACAAATTCATATCAAGAAAATACTTTAAAAAAAACATTATTCTTCCTCAAAGCTGACAAGAAAGATTGGGGTTACTGGTGGCTGGTGGCGATGGTGGAAAGGGAAATAAATCAAGCAGGGTCAATCTCGCAGTAAACAGAGAGAGGGAGTAGAAAAGAAGAAAGGGACAGGTCGGGGTCGTCGATGTCAGAGAGAACAGAACGAGAGAGAAAGGGGCGGGGCGGGGCGGGATGGCGTCGCAAAATGAGTAAATCGCAAATATCCCCCAAAATTCCAGAAGTTAGTGGGGGCAAGTGCCCCCACGTAGATTTGTGTTTGTGTTCTGCTTCAGAAGATACACTACAAATCCCTATATATATAGACCATTTCTACTACACTTAGGTCATGTTTGGTTACTCAATGGAATGAGAATGGCAATGGAAATGAGAATGGGAATGGGAATGGAAATGGGAATATTGCATGTTGGCTAGATGAGGCAAGTTGAGCGCTCTATTGTTCGATGATGCTCACCAATTTTTTATTGAACTGGCTAGCTAAGGCAGTAGGGCATAGTGTTGGCTTGTTCGATGGTACGATAACCCTGTTACTTACTAGCTCAACTATTCAATGACGCTTACCAGTATTGGTCTTGCACGTTGGCTAAGCTGAGGAAGTTGAGCACTAGTGCAAAGTTGTGTTCAACTTTACGATGATGCTTGTCAATCATGTGCGCTGGCTAGATGAGGCAAGTTGAACGCTTTATTGTTTGTGGTGCTCACCAGTTCTTTGTCCGAATTGGTTAACTGAGGTAGTAGGGCACAATATCGCTTGCATTTGAACACGAGTGTTGGTATTCCAGCCCCAACATACCAGTGCTCAGGTGTTATTCCATTCATACTTGTATTTATGCTAGCTAGTTTTTGGGTGTGCTTGTGTGCCAATGTGGTGCATTAGTCCATGGAACGGTTTGTGGAATTATGCATGAACTGATGTAACGATCCATATAACGGTGTATGGACTGATGGAACGTTTAATGGAACGATACATGGAACGGTGCATTAACTGATGGAACGTTCCATGCAATGATACATGGAACGATTCATAGAACGGTGCATGGACTGATGGAACGTTTACTATGTGTTGGTGGTTACTCGATGGAATGAGAACGGGAATGAGAATGATTTGTGTCTTTACCATTATGCCCTCTGATGCATCCAAAAATCGTCCTCCTGTGAGTTTGACTTGCAAAACAATCGTTAGACTGCCAAAGACCACATTTTTGGTGACCGAAGACACTTCTATACTTAAGTCAGTAATTTTGTTGGAAGATGGAAGTAAATCTGGTCAAAACTCAGTTGATGTTGCATCGTGTTGATAGGATAGTCGAATCGAGTTGAGAGCCAATTGAGTCCCCTGTTCATACCTTTTTCTTTACGTTATATAATGAGTGAATTGATGGCTGCATTTAGTTGTGTGTGTGATTTAAGCTCGGTTGGCACAATGAAGGGGGTGTTTATTGTAACGGTTTCTTCTTTCATTGAGATGGGAGTGATTTCCTCCATCTCCTTCGTAACGGTCCATCAATATTTATGATGACTTAAGCCTTCGTAACGGCTCTTCAACATTTATGATAACTTGAGTCATGTGTATGGCCATGATCGTGTGATGAAATCATCACCCTCAATTATCAACCATAGATTTTGGTGGGTAAGTAGACATCTATATTAGATAAGGAGAGCAAATAAGACAAACGAAGTGTTGACCATTACAATGAGCAATGTAAGACATTCATAGGGCTTTGAGAATGAATACCCATTACAATAAAATTTATAATGATCATTTGTATTATTATACCCAACCAAACAAAAAAATAACTTAAACCATTGTAATGTTCGGTCAAGCCCATTCCATTGAGTAACCCTTTGGTTCCACTGCAGGGCTTAAAAAAAAAAAGAAAAAAAAAAAAAAGGACCCAAGCTGTAAACCCCTAAAAGAAGAATTAGAGAGAGAATAGGAACGGGGAAATCCATTCTTCTCCCTCTGGCTCCATCGCGGTGTGTTTGGATACCGAAAGTGAAAGCGAAGTAGCTCCTTGTGCAATTAAAGCTTTGGGCTCTCTCTTCAAACTCACTCAAGTCTGTCTATGGTAATCATCTCTCTCTCAATTCTTTTGCATCTACCCAGAATTTTATTTTTAATCTTCTATTCTCCAAATCTACTGTTGCCAAGTTTCACAGCTACCCTCCATTTGCCATTTGCCATTTGCAATTTGCAGCGATGATTTTTCTTTGGAGGCTTCTCATAATGATAATTTGTTAGACTCGATAGTAAGTTATTTCAACTTCCAGTAATTAGCAATTCTCTCTCATTCAACCTATTGTTAATCCTCCTCCTCCTTCAAACTATTGTATTTTATGCTGGAGAGTTCAATACTTTTGATGACTTAAATGTCCTACTTTCTCCGTTTTATGCAGAATTCTTGTAATCGTCCATTGCGTGTTAATTCAAGCTTAGATGTTTTGATCAATGGCAAGTTTTCTCTTCATTTACGTCGTTTGCATTTGCAATTTCTTTTTCAACTTAGGAACTTTACACTGGATATTATTTGAGCGTTATTGGGATACTAGGGTTTGTTTTGGGATTAAAACTTGGCATTTGAATAGATATATTATAAAGCTATCAAAATGACTATGGGGGATAGGGTGTTTGACAAATTTTGGATTAAGGAGAACTTGAGTTAATTATTTTACAAGTTTGGATTGCACCCAGTTAATGATGAAAACATAAGCATATATAACTAAACAAAAAAATAAATAAAAGAGAGGAAGAAGATTAAAAAAATAATAATAACATTTTAGTGAACGTTCTGATCCTACGTTCTAAAAAGATATAAAATTTGAGACATCAGTACACATGTATTGATGTTAACCACCGGCCCTAAGATCAACTCATTAAGTATGATTAGAAAAGAAAAAAGTATGAAGCTATACCAATGGTGTTCCACTAACAAAACAGGACCCAAACAACTTAAGCTCGGGGAAAGGGCATTCGTAACTTCTATGCTCTTGTGCTACGCTGAAATTATTTATTTATTACTTTATTTGTTTTTTTTTTAATATTCTGTGTCACATTCTCCTCTTGTTTCTCCACTAATAGCTTCTGGGTCTTTTTCACTTTCTCAGAGTGTACTCCTTCATTGGAGGATATAGAACTCAGCCAACAAATGAATGCTTTTGGCTTGCCTGTTTCCTTTAGCACAAGCAAGGTTTGTCCATAGAAGTTGGCTTTACTTTCCCATTAAATTTATTTGTGGAGCAAAGGATCAAGTCTACAACTGTGTTATATTGTCTTACTTTTCAGTATACATCATATGTTCCATGCACCCTGGCCGTACTTTACCAGTCACCTTCCTGTTTTATTTATGTTAATGATTCTGAATTGCAGAAGGGTGCTGTGGTGGGAAAGGTCAAAAGAAAGGGGAACATGGCCAAAACACAGTTTGGACATGAAAATGATGAAGGTGGAACTACAGGAGTCTCTAAATTGGAAAATGGAGAGGTTGTTTCTCCCATAAACTTTCATGATAAAATAAATGTTTCCTTATGTAACATACCAACAATGACCCAATGTGAAACATTGTATTCTGATAATGCAGAGGAAGTCAATGGACCTCTCTTAACTTCTAAAGGTGAAGGCTTGCTCGGCATGACTACTAGAAGCTGCAATGCAGCTGGTCAGGAAGAAGCATGTGAGGAAACAGGTGGTATTGTAGAAAATTGTGGTAATCATGTCGATATACCTGTCAGTACTTTGTCAAATGGTATTGAGGAAGCAGCTGCTAATCTAATCAATGAAGATTATGAATGCTCACCGGATACTTCTGTGCCAAGAGTTTTAGTGGATACTAAATTGGTTGGATCCAAAATTTCAACGGGTTCAGTGACAGAAAAGCTTTGTGTTGACAGCACATCGGAGCAGGCATGCATTCCTGACTCAGTTGTATCTTCTGCTGTGACAGATCATATCTTGATATATGAATCTGGAAATTATGAACAGTACGAAGATCTTTGGGATTGGAAGACATTTTGGGACGTTTATTATGAGAGAGTCTACTACTATAATACGAAAACAAATGAGTCAACGTGGTACCCACCACCTGGAGTTGATTACCTAGCCTTTTCTGACAGTAAAGGTGAACCCAGTGACATGGTTATTGATTCATCTAAAACAGATGACATTACTGGATTATTGTGTCTTGAGAACAAATTCCAGGATCTATGTGATGTGCATGGTCATGGAATCTCTATGTTAGAATGTTGTTATGAGCCTTTGGATCAGCTAGATGGGGTAATTGGTTGCTCCAAGGTGAAGAAGAAGAAGCTCCTTTCTGTTCTACTATTTCAGATAAACAAAATGACGGTGATAGGTATATCTCGTTAGTGTCTACGTTCTCTAAGTTTTCTAATTATTTTTATTTGTATATATGCATTTGTTCATTTCATATTAGATACTCATGCATTAGAAATTTTGATGCAGCTTATCAGCACAACTCAGTCAGTTAGGTTCTGAAGTTTGGAGAAGTAATCTGCCCTTGACGTCTGTAGAATCTAAAATGGATGCGGTGGATGCCCATGGTAGTTTTGATGGGTTGGAGGTGGTCATCTCTCATGAAGATGCCTATATTGAGGATTCCACCATTCAAGTTTCAGATGCTGACATGTATGCTTTTACAACATGATGTTTGTGCAATTTTGTTTTCATGTCTGAACCACCTCATTTCTGACTGTTATTTCTTCAAACATCATATGATATTGCAGGGTTTCTGGAGTGAATGGAAATGACATGCAGCTGGAAGATGTAATCTGCACAACAGATGAATTGGACAACAAACATGGTTTTGCCACTAGGAAAAAGAAGAAAAGGCCAGAAGGATGCGAAGGAAGGTGTTTTCCAATGAAAATGAAGGTGTGTATAATTAGGTGCTATTCTGAGTTTTCCCTTTGCATGATTTCATTTCTCACCTTTGTTGTTCTAATAAATGCGTGTCAACTAGGAGCATAAGATGTGGTCTAACAGAAGACTCTTAGATAGTCTGCTATAGTTTTCTGAATGATAAACTTGGGTCTTTTGATTTTAGTCTTGCTTTATTTAATAATAATAAAAAGTGTCAACATTTGAATGATATAACGACGGTTTTAGTGTTGTCCCTTGCTATAAACATTTTTGGATTGCATACCCAAGCAGACCCACTTAAATCAATCAGATATATATCTAATCTCTATGTAAATTGTGAGTTTCTCACTCGGTTTTTACCTTCTTAATGAAATCCATTCCTTGTTTTTTTGATAAAAAAAAAGAAGCATAATCATCATATAAAGAAATGAATAAACTGCTCCTTATTTATTAAACAAAAAATAAGCCCTACTCCCTGTGCAGTTATAACGTCATTATAACTCTGATATAACGTTTAAGGGATGTGAGCCGTTACGTTATGAGATTATCACGTTTTTGTATCATGGCTCCGATATAATGCCGTTATATGGTCGTTATTGAGATAACTTTTTTTTTTCAATAACGCCGTTTGAACTTTTTGTCCTACAAAAATCGAAGAAGAACAACCAAAGCTCGTCGTTGCCAATCAACAGAGAACTAGACCTTGCCGGTTGATAGAGAACGAGAGAAGAAAGGAAGAAGACGAAGAGTCCATCACACTCTCTACTGCGATCTCACTCTCATTACATACGAAGGGAAAATGTTTTTTATTAATGGTTTGATGTTTTTAAATTTAATGTTATGAACATGATTTACTTTTTAGTCTTTATAATACATCAATACTTTGTGGGCCTATTAAAAATATATTTAACAAAATATTCCGTTATAACCTATAACGCTCTTGGACCGTTACGGGTCTGTTATCCGTTTTAACTGCATAGCTGCTCCTAGTAAAGAATATATGAACATTTCCTAGTGATAACAATATAGATAGATATACCCAAAGAATTTAATATCTATTTATATTGGTTAATACGGGCATATAAGTCATGTTATATTGTTGAATAACAGCTCAACAATGACTCGTATACACTAAGACCGAAGTCTTAACCATTTATAGATGGGGCTTCAACAACAGCTAAATCTAGAGGGAAGTTGTGAGGATTACGTTCATGCATAACACGGCGATACATTTATACAAAACTTCTACCTCGAGCAAAACCGTCGGCAGTCAAGTGAAATCCAATCCACGAAATAATTTGATCTATGGACAGCGTCATTATGGTAAAGATCGTAATGCCAGAGGAATCATTACCGCAAGGCATAGAGGGGGAGGTCATAAGCGTCTATACCGTAAAATTGATTTTCGACTCCCAACTTTGCAAATACAGGGGAAATATGGACTGTAGAACATGACAACTGTGCCCTGAACAAAGCTCTTATCAGCAGAAACAGTACATTACTTCATGAGATAGTAAATAGTATCTTTGGAAAACAAATAATATAGCTTTAGCTGTTATTGAATTTTGACAGTGAAATTGTTTACTTTGATGCATCTCCTATCCATCTCACTAACTTCACATTGCATAAAACAAAGCTTCAGTCACTCAATATCTAATTAGTTGGCTATGAAAATTTTGATTCTCTAAGGTCAGCATTTGTCCATTTTTTCTAGGGCTTGAAGGTCAGAGAATGCCAGAAGAATTTTCTGATGATATTACCAAATATTGGTGTCAGAGATGCTCACTTTTCTCCAGATTTGATAATGGTATAAAAATGGATGAAGAAGGATGGTTCTCTGTCACTCCGGAGCTTATAGCAAGGCATCATGCAACACGCTGCAGTGGTGGTGTCATTATTGATCGTTTCACTGGAGTTGGTGGGAACGCTATCCAGTTGGCCAGGAGGTTTTTACTTTCTCTATATCATATTCTTTCTGTTCTTTTAATTATTCTTGTTAAGTTAAGCTGTTGTTGAATAATATTGTTAATAGCGTACAGTCTTGAACCATCCAAGTAAATCATCTGAACAAGAAATTGATGTGATTAAATCATGTTAACTAAATGACATGGTAATAATCTTAAACATTCACGTTTGTTTGATAATAGAAAAATAGATGAATGCATTTTTTAAATGACATAGCTGCTTTTGTGTTTTGAGTGTTGGGAGAGCTCTATAGATCTGATTTTGCAATGAGAAGTGACTGGATATTGCTGTGTTTTCAGTCTATCATCCCGCAAACGAGACTGGTGTACTAATCTTTAAATTTTCTAAAAGTCTTTTTGTGCTAAATACTAAGAATATCTTCTGGCATTGTGTAAAGGTCATTAATCTGTTTTTGCTGGTTTGCCAGGATAAAAGAAAAAAAAATGACATTTCGTGAAAAAGATGGTTTTGGAGAATTACGATCATACACAAAAAGTGAAAGAGAAACAAAGTTCTTTCCTTTCAAGTGCATCCTTCAGTGCTTATTCAAAAAGTAGCTTTTGAATTAAAAAAAAGGAAAAAGTAAATGTGTAAATAAGTAGCTGTAACAAGAATTTATAGCAATGTTTATTTTCTCTTAAGAGGGGAATCTAAGAAATTACACAAGTCTTGATTATTCTACTATTGACTTTGTACTGTTGGTTCATCCCACAATGGAAAATGGGGAGAATCTTTATTTTGTTGTCGTTGTTGTTAGTGTTACCGATAATAGTGATTTTAACTAACCCATACTTTATTTTTGTGTTTCTTTCTATCTCAGGAGCAATCATGTAATTGCAATTGACATTAATCCACAAAATATTGAGTATGCACAGCATAATGCAGCTATCTATGGAGTTGATGGGAGCATAGATTTCATAAATGGGGATTTCTTTCAACTGGCCCCTAAATTGAAGGTAATGCGACCACACACTTCTTATGGTCTTTATTTATCTTCATTAAAAAAAAAAAAGAGAAAAAAAAAAAGAAAATTTATCCCGTGTAAAGTGTTTAGCATTTTAATCTAACGCCAGCCATGTTGAACTCTAAGTTTACTCAGTAATTCTTTTTGTGTACTTCAGGCTGAAACAGTCTTCCTATCACCTCCATGGGGAGGACCTGATTATGCTAAAGTACATACCTATGACATCAACACCATGCATAAGCCCTGTGATGGGTAAGTCTTCTTATCTGTTTTATTGTTATCTAGTATCTCTTAGTTTAAACTGACATGTTTGCATTCATCAGGCACATTCTCTTCAATACTTCACGAGCAATTGCATCCAAAATCGTCATGTTCCTTTCAAGAAATGTGAACCTCAACCAACTGGCCGAGCTTTAGTTATCTGCTAATCCACCATGGGCACTAGAGGTAACATCTCATGATCTTTTAAGTTTTAACCATTAAAACTTGCCTTGTTAGAGCATCTATAGTGATTGGCAGTTACATGCCAATGTCACTCAAATTGTGCTGTAGTGGGGGTGGCAGTACTAGACATAGTCATGTAATATAAATTACAGGGAAATTCTAGCTGGCCTGGGTCAGCGCCTGGGTGGCCGCCTGGGAGGCTCCTTGGCATGTGCCAAGGAGGGTGTCTTGCACATGCCTAAAGTTTCAAAAAAAAAAAAAAAAAAAAAAAGCGGGAACTGAAATTTGAATTTCATCATCAGAGAGCTCAAATGGGTTGTTTCTAAATTTGATGTTTGGGTTTGAGCTAATTGATGATTTTGATTGAATTTGCAGACTGATCTGAGGTTCCAGAGCCATGCAGTCTTGGCACTTCAGCAGGCAGTTGAAGCCTACCTTGTGGGTCTGTTCGAGCACACCAATCTGTGCGCCAAGTGGGTCTGTTCGAGGACACCAATCTGTGCGCCATTCATGCCAAGAGAGTTGCAATCATGCCCAAGGACATTCAACTCGCAAGGAGGATTCGCGGCGAGCGCGCTTAAGGTTGCAGCATTAGTGGTGATGTTGGGTTATGGGGATTGATTGTTTTTGAGTTTTGTATATACAAACATGGTAGCAGAGTATTTGCATAACAATTAAACCTTTATGTGTTAGCTTGGTTGAAAGTGATATGTTCATGCTATGCTCTGCTTTTCATATGTGGTTTGTTCATGCTTTGCTTGGTTTCTACTTCTTCTTTGTGATAATGGTTTCTACTTCTTCTTTGTGATAAACTTAGCAACTGCTAGAATCGTTGTTATATAATGGTTTCTACTTCTTCTTTGTGATAAACTTAGCAACTGCTCTACTCTGCTCCGGATCTTCAATCTTCATAAAAACATCATTAATGGCTTCTCTGCGTCTTGGTCTGATCTTCTCTGTATTTGTTCAAGTCCTCTTGATCTTCTCTTCAACAGTCACTTGTGATGGTAAGTTGACCACCATTTTCCCATCATGTTCTGTTCTTTTTGTTTTGTTTATTTTGATCTCCTCTTTATGTATGCTTAAGGAGATATGGAGTTTCATGTGTGTTTGGAGACAAATTTTCTAGTATACTTGATGAAATATTGTGCATGTATGTATGTTTGTGCTGTAAAAATGGTTGGTAATTTGTAGCTTTTTGGTAGTGAGAGAAATTTTTAATCCATGGTTGATGGGCAAAAGTTGAGGAAATATTGGATCAGCAAAAGAGGCAAGCCATCCTCTTAAGGCTTGTTTCTGTCTATGTAATTTATGACCTATCAATTTGGAAACTACTTGTGTTCAAATAGTTTTTTATGACCTGTCAAATAGTTGTGTTCAAAATGAATATTGTTGTTGGGTATTTTCATTATTGATTTCGAGTTGATGTTTGCTTCTACTTGATGTTAGACTTTTAACTTTGTTGTTGCCTAGATGAGGACAAACTTCTGCAACGCATTAACAGCTACCGCGTTTCCCTAAAGCTACCACCCTTGGCTAAAAATGAAAATGCAGACTGCCTTGCAGATGAAATAGCTGACCAGCTCGAGGATGAACCCTGCCCCGCAGCCTCAATGGTACAAGCCCGGAATCTCAATTCACCACCTATCCCAAACCGCTTGATAAATGCCATCTTAGTCTCAACAACACCAGAGAAGGTGCCATACTACTTTCATGCACAAGTGGCCACGTCTCGAGCCTTGCAGCTTTCAATTTCACAGATCCAGTGCACACTCAGCATCTTAACAACAGCAAGTACATTGGTGCTGGGATTGGGACTGAACATGACTGGGTTGTTGTTGTTCTGAGCACAAATACGCCCGCTGGAAACTTTGTGGCTTCTGGTGCTGCTGATTTAGAAGCGAAACTTCATCTGAGTGTGTATGTGCTAGCTTTATTATGGGGTTGTTTCTGGGTTTTAGGGGGTGCTATGGTGTTTGCTTGAGTAGTAGTTTTAAGTGTCTCGACTGTAGATGGGTGTTAAATTGCACAGTAGTTGTGGTTTCATTGTGTAAGATGTTAACTTCACTGACTTTACTTAGTGTTGGGGTTGTTTGTTTCGGTTATGTGCCCTGTTTTCAGCCGAATCTCGTAGGTACTAGCCATTCCGGCACCACCAACACTTAGTCATTGTTTATCGACTAGTAGGAGATTCATGTAGGCTTTAATGTTAGTATGATAGGATTTTCAAGGCAACTTTGATGTATTAAGTAGCCAAGATTGCTTTGACAACAAACAATTGTCATCTCCTTTATAATTAAGACTTTTTTTTTTTTTTTTTTTTTTTTTTTTTTTTTTTTTTTTTTTTTTTTTTGAAAGGCAAGCCGGTTTTTTCAGATCAAGACCTATGAGTGCATACTATGGGTCTATGGGTTCACCTACAAATGGAATCAATGTCTTCCAAGTCTGCAGCCCGATGTTGCCATGGATGTACTAGGAATTCATTGAACAAAACAAAATCTTCTAGCACAATAAATGAAACCCGACATTTGTAATCCTCTTTATGTATGGGATGGATAAATGCCAGTGCTTGATGGTTACAAAAAGTTTGCATTGCAGTTGTCAAAAAATCCTGCATTCGGCTATGTTATTTTACTGATAACGGAAATAGAATGTAAACTTAACAATACTTTTGGAGATTTTATTTTCTTGAATACACTCTCACTTGACTACCAAAGGAAGATATTCATGGTAAGAATAGTATTAACACATGAAGGGAAGTTGGACCTTAGAAGTTAAAAAACCATCCCCAAACACTAAATCCAAGTTTTTCAACATCCAAAATTCTACGTCTATGCCCTTTCTTCCTACCTAACAACACCAATTGATTGGATACATCAACTCCTGGTAATTACAGGGCAGGGAGTTGATTTGTTTCGCTACAACAGAGTTGCTCTTTTGCTGTTTCATTGCAGCAGAACAGAGTCTTTTCATACTCTGCTTCGCAGCAACACATTGTCTTCAAGTTGTACCAATGCATGAGTCAGTGCTATGTTTGGTTTTAGCAAGTGTTCTCGGATGTGATTGGTGTAAACCTCTTGGTGTCAACAAATTTTATGAACGCATACTTCGAGAAGGAGGTAACCTTTAGAAGCACTACAATGTAGTGGAATCTACTTGAGTATCAGTGTTCTTGTAATTTGGTTCGTGAGTTCGTGATATGTTGAAACTGGTTCTATATGAAAACCAAGCAAAGCATGAACAAACCACATATGAAAAGCAGAGCATAGCATAGAATGTGTAAGTATACTAGAAAATTTGTCTCCAAACACACATGAAACTCCATATCTCCTTAAGCATACATAAAGAGGAGATCAAAATAAACAAAACAAAAAGAACAGAACATGATGGGAAAATGGTGGCCAACTTACCATCACAAGTGACTGTTGAAGAGAAGATCAAGAGGACTTGAACAAATACAGAGAAGATCAGACCAAGACGCAGAGAAGCCATTAATGATGTTTTTATGAAGATTGAAGATCCGGAGCAGAGTAGAGCAGTTGCTAAGTTTATCACAAAGAAGAAGTAGAAACCATTATATAACAACGATTCTAGCAGTTGCTAAGTTTATCACAAAGAAGAAGTAGAAACCATTATCACAAAGAAGAAGTAGAAACCAAGCAAAGCATGAACAAACCACATATGAAAAGCAGAGCATAGCATGAACATATCACTTTCAACCAAGCTAACACATAAAGGTTTAATTGTTATGCAAATACTCTGCTACCATGTTTGTATATACAAAACTCAAAAACAATCAATCCCCATAACCCAACATCACCACTAATGCTGCAACCTTAAGCGCGCTCGCCGCGAATCCTCCTTGCGAGTTGAATGTCCTTGGGCATGATTGCAACTCTCTTGGCATGAATGGCGCACAGATTGGTGTCCTCGAACAGACCCACTTGGCGCACAGATTGGTGTGCTCGAACAGACCCACAAGGTAGGCTTCAACTGCCTGCTGAAGTGCCAAGACTGCATGGCTCTGGAACCTCAGATCAGTCTGCAAATTCAATCAAAATTATCAATTAGCTCAAACCCAAACATCAAATTTAGAAACAACCCATTTGAGCTCTCTGATGATGATTTTTTCTGTGTTTTGAGCCCTCCCTCCCTCTTAAATTTCAGAAATGAAATTCAAATTTCAGTTCCCGCTTTTTTTTTTTTTTTTTTTTTTTGAAACTTTAGGCATGTGCAAGACCGCCTCCCAGGCGGCCACCCAGGCGCTGACCCAGGCCAGCTAGAATTTCCCTAAATTACAATATCTAAACTTGAAAAGCCATGGAAAGTGGATTTCTCATGTCAAATCTTGGCAGATTATCTGACAAAAGAGAAATATATAGTATTTCTTGTAATATTTTTTATTGGAAAGCCACATAAAATTGTTTATTTTCCTTTGACTTTTCATCCCAGACAAGAGCTACTTTCCTGTATATGCTTAGTATCCAAGTTTAGAAACTCACCATCATGAAATTGTTATGATACGAGTAGTGCCAACAACTGTGGATGTTTCAAGTACAAAATGACAATGACAATTGTTATGACTATTAGAGCTTTAACTGACAATTAGCAGTTTTCTCAACAAATGAATTGAAACCCATTAGCATCACCTCAAGATTGTTGATTTTATCGTCTTTTTCTTTAGTCACCAAATTCATTTCAGAGTTACTGAGTCACTGGTATATATTGACAGGTAGAGAAAAACTTCTTGAATGGAAAGTTGAAGGCAATCACCGCTTATTTTAGTGATACTCCATTGTAGCATGTTTGACATCTGGCAATTATCAAAGTTCAATTGCTTTGTGAGCTTGGTGGAAGAATGCAGGGTTGAAGCTGGTGCACTGGAGGCACACATACATGCCTGAATTAGACCAAGGAACTGGCATCCATCTCACCAATATACATGTATTTGTATCTATAGCATTAACTGTCATTGCTTTGGTGATTTATATGTGAAACTAAATATGTTTATACAAATTTGAATTGCACCCTGTTGTTTTGTAAATTAATGGTTACATGGTCCAACCATTAACGTAGAGCATTTAGTTGCATGATTTACAAAAATTACTAGTATCACTGGATCCGAGGACTTGTGACCGTAGTGTTGTACAAGCAAGTATGCAACCATAAGATAGCCAACTACTGAGTTTTGGCATATGTGCTTCACCACCATGCAACCTTACCATATGCAATGGCCCCTCAAATTGCAGTGACAATGAATGGATTTGGTATGTGAAGTCATTCACAATAGCACAAGTACTTCGTCTGGAAATCAAAGAAAAATATGTTGGAACCCACAAGGAAAAATGCAAAAAGATTCAACTGAAAGTCAAAACTGTTTGCTATTTTTGAGCAATTGAAAAATAAATAAATAAATAAAACCACATCCGGTGTATCAATATTTGATTTGGTAATTATGCTGATATGGATTACTTTGCTCCATCATGCCACGTGAAATTCTCATTGGCGAGGACATATAAGAGATAGTGATCCATACTTTATAGCAGTGTACATATTAAGCAACACGAGTAAATTATCTGGACACATTTCTACAAGATTTCTTCCACAAAATCCCCTGCAAATCAATACATCTCTTAAAGTACTCAAGTCTTCTGCTTTATATTTTAGTTTTATTTTTTCACATGAATTCATGGCCTGGTATTCCAAACGCAAATTTCCCTCATAACTGGCCAGAACTTGTGAACTTCCCTCCAAGACAATACCTAAATCGTCCTTCGCAATTGTCGTGCCTACAGAATAAAACCTGCTGTTGGCAAATTGACTTGTATCATCAGCATGGTTAAAACCAGTATGCTGGATCGCAATATTCATGAATGCTATCGCATACCATGTCCCTGACATCCGACTTCAGAAGCCCAAGCAGAAGATGCCTACTATTTAAAGGCTGCGTGTATTGGATGACTAGATGGCTGTACTTTTCAAGGCTTGCATCATCTTGAAAAATTTCTGTCCCCATGATCCACAAGCAGCATTGACTCCCAGCTGACTAGCTTTTTGGGTACTCAAAAACAAGGCCTTCAGCTACACTTCTTGCTCTTGGGTGACCAAACAACTTGTTCACGATAGCCAACCCAAAATCTGTTGCAGTTGCAAGGCCCCTGTTTGTGATCAGCTTACCATCAATTACAACAGCAGCACCATTATGGTTTGTGAGCTCGGTAATGATGGATGGATGACCTGTAGCTGTTCTTTCCTGTTATGCAGACAAGGCACCAGCGCCAATATTTCAATAACTGATATATGAGACATAAAAATCAGAAACCAATCAACTTAATAATGAACATTACCTTTAATAACCCCTGCTTCATAAAAACTGCAGGAGATGAGGAAATTGCTCCAAGTATCCTTCCAGATAATTCTTGTTGCTTGAGCATCTTCTTGAGAACCCTTGACTTGTTCAATCGCTCAGCTCCAACAGCTCCTCCCTAAGACATTCATACAACAAAAAGAAAACTTCAAGTAACAAAATGAAAATTGTTTTTTTCCGTAACAGCATGCCATTGTGACCCTAAGGTCATTATAGTTGAAATGCATTGCGTGAACCATCTGAACTATGGACTGATAAGCTAAAATCTAATGAATGTTCAGAAACAATTGAATAGCAAGATATATTGCAAATACAAGGGAAAACCTAGAATGCTGTACAGAAAACTTATTCATATATTTCAACCTTATTTATATCATTTATCCAAATTTTCTGGCTGAATGGGTTTGTCATGGAACCTAGCCCTCATTTTGATTCAGCCCACAAAATTATAACGGATAAGAAAATGAACAGAATTAGTACCAAAACTGTATGTCATCAAGTTTCGCGTTCATCTTACCGGAAGAATAATCAAGTCATAGATTGACTCAGCAGCATTACTGATAGACTTGTCGGCAACAATTTTTGTTGCCTGAGAAGCCACAATGTGCAAAGATCTTTCTACTGAAGCAACCACAACATCCACGTTTGCTCGCCTTAGAATATCCACCAGTGTTACCACTTCAATTTCTTCAGACCCATTTGCGATTGGAATAAGAACCTGATAACCAAGATGATAATAGTTAGATTCAATCATTTGAAAGACAACAGTTGTATTGAACTTTACTCGCATGAAATGAAGCTTTAGACTTGGACAAGTAGAGTCCAAGAGTCCAAGTCATTTCCATTCAACAACAGAAAATGGAAATGAAGCAAAACGAAAATAAACTCTATAAACCATCCCTAGAAAGACATAGACTAAAGGAAGGGGGGGAAACTTTCCGGAAATCAGAATATAAAATCATATTACATGAGTGAGCCATATTTCTTTCTAGGAAATTCAAATAGTATACACCATATTGAGCATACACAAGCCACTCACTTGAGGGATATGGTCGATAGACCACTCGACTTGGTTGAATTCCTCCTTTCTAGGATGCACATCCTCAATGGACATCAGCTGCAGTAAAAGAAGCAAACAGACCATTAACTCGAGGTTGTTGAATTTGTAATGTTAACAGATTAATAGACTACAAAAGATAAGTTCCATTTCAAATAGGCAGATTTCTAACCTTGAGAAGAAAATTCATCAAATCAGACGAAGCAAAGTTTGCAGTCCAAAAGAGCAAGGAGGATTAGGAATTCCAAGGTTGAATATTTGTAACAGGCTGTGAGTAGGCTTGCATGACATTGTGGGAAAGAACATCTATGTGAAGTGGGTATGGAGTAATCTAATTAGAAACAACTACTTGTGCACCATGGCAATGCCAGGAGGTTCATTCTCAATAGTAGATCCTTCGATAAGATTCATGCCATATGGGTTATAGCAAGTCATACAAAATCTACAGCCCTATGGTATGATCCCTAGCACCAGAATGATATTCTTCAATAGACAGCAGAGGCCCTAATGGGCAGTTGAAGCTAAGGGACAGCTAGAAAGTCAATGCTATAAATGAAAATGAAGCTAGGATTAACCTCCCAAACTCTTAGGGGATCAGTTATGGAATGAGCTAAGCAAACTTCAGGGTTCCACTATTCTTAGACTTGATAACCTGGTATGGACTCCTAATACATGGTGGAGACTTGTATGGCATGGTCCACGGCCACCATGAATGAAACAAATTTTCTCTTCAGTGTATGAACAATGCTCTTCTTACAAGAGATAGGCTGTTTGCACATGATTTAGGTCTCTCTTGGGTGCCAACCTAGTCGGAATATTAGAGGCCTATGATGCCCCTCTTAAACTTTCGCAAAAAACATAAGCTTTTTCTAATACCACCTTGTGATACACGTAACTTACTACAAGGCCCTTTTTCATTTCATATTTCTTGTGTGAAGAAGGGGAGGAAGATGTTAATCCTGTTTCGCCACTTAGCACTGATAATAGATAACAAGTCATATAGCTTCTGCAATTATGTCATAAATGTGATTGGAAGTGTATGTCAACAAGCACATATTTTACAATATACTCTTTCCCAGTCCCACAATCTCAGTTTATCCTTTTTCTTATATAAGTAGAAAATATATTGAGGGAGATTTATCAGGAACTTGCAGGCCAGCACAAGGTAAAAATAACAATAATCAAAAGATCAAACATGCAAATTGATTGAAAAATAAATACAATGAAACAGCACAACATCTAGAAACAATAAAAAGGGAATTGCTTTCAGAGGACTTACTAGTGTTCCAGCAACCTCAGCAGCCACAGACTCCCCAAAAAGTTGATCTACTAAGGACAGAGCAAACTGAAATGCCGTTCCCGGACCACGACTTGTAGTAAGCCCTCCTGATATCTGGATGTTGGACTTTACCGCCCAGAATGTCGGAAGAAGGTCCATGAAAGCGGGATGACAAGTTGTCTTGCAGGAGCAAACTGTAAAAGATCAGTCTAAGTTGCCAAAAATGCATTGATCTCTAAGAGTACAGCACTGGCAATTAGCCACGACAAACCAATAAGAAGATATTAATAAAGGAAACACAAATAAAACTTGAATACTCGTTTTCTCTTAAGAAGTCCCCATGGATGAAGTGTAACAGCAGGAGCAGCACATATAGCTCCATACAATCTTTTCTCTTCAGCTTGTTTGCTCGTAATTTCACGGAGAATTTTACAATCTCGTAACCTGGCTGAACCTGGCATTCCTCCCTGAAATCAACAAACCATCTCTATAAGAAAATCTGGGTATCTTTTTCTCCATTTCTCTCTGCCCCCATCAATTTTTCTCATTTTTTTCGAACCCCTACGTTGAAACACAAACTTAAACATTCCAAATTCTATTTTCGAAAATATTGTTAGGAATTAAGTGTAAGGGGGTGTAGAGAATACTCACAGGTAAGGCGATGAGATCGAAAATTTGGTCAGAGCACTTAGAGATTGAAGTGTCAGCAACCAATCTGGTCCCAGTGGATGCTTCAATCTCCAGCTGAGGCTCAACTGATGCCACCACAACATCTGCACCAGCTCGGCGCATTACATCGATCATTATCACAGCTTCCATTTCCTCTGTTCCATGTCCTATTGGAATCAAAACCTGCTCAATACATCATTACAAAACCTTGGGGTTTAGGGTTTTAGTATGAAAAAAATAACAAAGTGTTGGTGTGTTTTGTTAGAGAGAAAGGGGTACCTTCTTTTTGGGAGGAAGATTGACTGTGCTTGTAGTTGGTGTTGGTTCTATTGATGGTGTTGTTGTGGTTGGAAGCTTGGTTTGTTTTCTCTTGCGAGGCGAAGAGGAGGTTGTGGTGGATGGTTTTTTGAGTTGGTGGGTTGAGAGGGTGGAGCAAGAGATGGAGAACAATGGGGTCAAGGTTGAAATCCGATTTTTGTGAAGAAGAAGAGGGAAATTGGGGGAAGAGAAAAGAGGCGAAAACAGAGACTCCATTGATGAAAAGCTGAGTTATGGAATGAATGGATAATTATGAGTGATGAAACGGATTTTGAGACAGAGAACAGACTCAAAGGTGTGGTAGTCAAGTGTGAGTTGAAGGGGTTATGCACGTAAAATGCAGCTGTCAACTAGGGATGGCAGTGGGGCGGATTTTCACGGATATCCAAAAAATGGGTTTTCGGGTGGTTTCGTGTATCCAAAAAATATTCATTCACTATTCGGGCCGGATACGGATTTGGCCATATCCGCCCCGCAAGCCCCACGGATGTCCGTTTAATCAACAAATTTACAAAAGTGCCCTTCGCCTGTATAAAGTATAAACTTTTTTTTCACAAATCACAATCGCCCATACCCATTCGCTCCCTCACCCTCACCAAACTCTCCCTCTCACAGAGCACCAAGCTCTCCCTCTCACAGAGCAGCGATCTCCCTCCCTCCCTCACACCGCACACCGCACACCACCTCGCCCTCCCTCACGCCGCGAGATCCTCCCTGCTCCCCTCACGTTGCGAGACGCCGACATCCTCCCTGCTCCCCTCACGCCGCGAGTCGCCGAGCCCGAGATCCTCCCTGCTCCCTGCTCCCTGCTCCCCTCACGCCGCGAGACGCCGAGATCCTCCCTGCTCGCTGCTCCCCTCACGCCGCGATATGCCTCCCTACTCTCGAATGACAAAGGGTTTCCTCCTCTAGATCAAGATCAAGATCTGATTTGATCAAGATCAAGATCTGATCTGATCTGATCTGATTTGATCAAGATCAAGATCTGATCTGATCAAGATCAGACTTGATCTGATCTAATCTAATCTGATCTGATCAAGTTCAAGATCTGATATTGATCATGATCTGATCCAGATCTGATCTGAGATTTGATCTCAGAGATCGAATATTTTAGATCGATTTATTTGTAATATGTTGTAATTTTTTTTTTGAATTTGTTGTATTTTTTTTAGATCAGAGAACTCAGATCTGATCTTTAGATTGAATGTTATATTTTTTTTTTTGTAATTTGTTGAATTTTTTTTGTATGTATACGAAAGATCTGTTTTTTTTTCGGGTTAAATGGGCGGGGCGGATATCCGCCTATCTGTCCGGGTCGGGGATGGTTTTAAAAAAAATGATAAACGGATATGCGGGGCGGTTTCGGGGACCCGAAATCCTTCGCGGGGCGGGGATGGATTTGCTCAAATCCGCCCCAATCCGCCCCGTTGTCATCCCTACTGTCAACAGATTCATCTCATTTGTGAAGGTAACCATCAGAACCTGTTAAATAATACTAGGGTTGAAAAAAAATTCGATTAAATCGACCGAATCGATCAAAATCGAAGTGGTTGATTTGGTTTTTGGTTTTCGGTTTTTATGTGATTTTAACAGACAAAACTGAACCGATAATATGTTTAAAATAGTCAGTCGATTTAGTTTTTTTCTAATTTTAGTCGGTTCGTTTACGGTTTGCATAAATTAGAATAAATTCGGTTTTGGTTCAATTTTGTTAATGGTCGATTCTATTTCGGTTTGAAAATTTTAAAACTGACCAAAGTCGGTTCGGTTAATGGTTTAGGTGAAAAACCAAACCGACGGTCCGGTTTTCAACCCTAAATAATACCACTATTTCTATTGAATATATGCCTTATTTGCACTTTCCCCCTTATAATATATGCCTTATTCAATTTTGCATCCAATTATCATTCATATTGCACTTTCCCCCTAAGACTAGCAGTCAACGTGCTTTGACCGTCTGTTTTTTAAAGCAGATTATCAAAATACTCCTGAAAAATCAAAGACTTAGATTGAATCTTTTGTATCTCAAACACATCTCAAAGAAAATCCTAAAGCCCAACTGAAATTGTAATCGTATCTCGAGAAAAATCCAACAGTTGATTTAAAAAAATCATCTTAAACAACTCATCTCGAGAAAAATCTAAGGTCCAAATTTAATCGTACACATATCTCTATGTAAATCTAATGGTCCCAAACCTAATTATGCACGAATTTATAGGAAATTTTAATGATTCAACACGTATCTCGAGGAAATCTGAAACTCCAACACGCATCTTGAGAAATCTGACATCTCATATTTATTCGTGTATGCATCTCGAGAAAAATCTGACGTTTTGAATAAATGCATGTGTGGTAGTCAAGTGTGAGTTGAAACAGATAAAGTGCAAATAACCTGATAATTATGAATGATGAAACAAATTTTGAGACAGAGAACATACTCAACAGTGTGGTAGTCAAGTATGAGTTGAAAGGGTTATGCACGTAAAATGCAAGTGTCAACGGATTCATCTAATTTGTGAAGGTAACCATTATAACCCTGTTAAATAATACCACCATTTCTACTGAAGAACACCACCAACCTGCACCACCACCTGCTGAAGGATATCATCAATATAAACAAAAAATCTATAACTCATCTTCTCCATCAATCACCACCGCCACTTTTTCTCATCCTTCTCCCTTATTTTCTTCTTTTTCTTGTTATTCTTTTTATTCTTCAATCACCACCACCACTACGCCACATCCTCCTCCATTCTTATTTTCTTCTTTAATCACCATCACCACCATGCCACCGCCACTTCTCCTCCTCCTCCCCTCTTCTTATTCTTCTTCTTCATCAATCACCACCGCGACCTCTCATCCCACCTCCTCCCATTTTTTTTTTCCTTTTTTCTTCCTTTTTTCCTCATTCGCCCTCGCGAAGGGTCCTGCAAGTGGAGATTCCCCACTCCCCAGAACCTCTGCGAGGGCAAAAAAATTTGTCCCCCACGGAGGCTCCTACAAGTGGGGAACCCACACCCACAGAGATTTGGGCGAGTGTGGGTTCCCCACTTGCAGGAACCTCTGTGAGGGCAAAAGAGAGAGAAAAAAAACAGCAAGGAAAAAATGAGAGGAAAAAAAAAAACAGATAAGAAGAATAAGATGGGAGGAAGTGGGATGAGGATTGGCGGTGGTGATTGATGGAGAATAAGAATAATAATATGGGAAGAGGAGGTGGCGGTGGTAATTAAAAAATAAGAAGAGGAAGGGAGAAAGAGGAGGACAGGTGGTAGTGGCGAGGTGGTGGTGAAGGGGAGGAGGATGAGAGATGGCAGTGGTGATTGACGGAGAAGAAAGGGAGAGAGGATAAGATGGGGCCAATGGTGTGATGCTCAATGGTTGAACAGTGGTGAATGATACCACTAGGTCAAGGGTTCGAACCCAGCCGCCGACATCTGGGGTGGGAGGGTTGAGGGATAAAAATAAAATAAAATATGAGTTGGGGTATTTTGTTTTTTGTTATATAGTAGTGGTGTCCTTCAGTAGATTAAAAAAAAGGTGGTGGTGTCCCTCAGTGGAATTGGAGGTGTTATTTAGTAGGGGCCTAACCATTATCTATCTCCACAATTTTTATCCGATCTCACCAATACTTTACTATGTATCACCACCACTTCTTATCGTTTGGCACCATCACTTAATGATCATGCCTAAGGGTGGGCACGGGATGGGATGGACCTCATCCAAATCCCATCCCGTTCGTTCAGGATCGGAAAGGAATGGGATGAGCATATACTAAATAGTCATCCAATGAAGAATAACAAAATAATTTCTTCTCACATTGCCCACACCAATAATGTTAAATTTATTTACATATAATATTCAGGGTAAATTGTTATTTAACCCCTACAATAAATAGCTAATTGAGATTTGCACCCATCATTAATCACTATTGCATTTATCCCTCAAGTAGGGATGGCAATGGGGCGGATTTGAGCAAATCCATCCCCGCCCCCTGGGGATTTCGAGTCCGCAAAACCGCCCCGCATATCCGTTAATCATTTTTTTTTAAACCATCCCCGCCTCGGACGGATAGGCAGATATCCGCCCCACCCCATTTAACCCGAAAAAAAAAAAAATCTGAGATCTGAGAAAAAAGATGAAGAATGGAACCCCCGATCAATGGTGCATGCCATTTTCCTTTGTAAGCTGGGTTTGCCTTCACTGGCTTTTTCCACTCACCACAACCAGGTGCTTCCTCACACTTTGGAGAGCATTGATCGAGCAAGAAGCAGGATCGAACAGGATAAATCTAGATGAACGTCGATCGAGCATCGATCAAACAGGAAGCAGGATGTGGAATTCAGGTGGTGAGCATCGATCGAGCAGAAAGCAATGAATTCAGGAATTCAGGTGATGAGCATGAAACAATCGATCGATCGAGCAGGAATTCAGGTGGTGAGCATCAATCAAGAAGATCAATCAATGAACATCGACCTCATTTCAAAATCGTCACTCGCTCCATCACCAGATCCGCCGACGGTGCCACCACCGCCACCCGCCTCTTCTAATCTTCTTTCTGGCCGACTCTATGGCTCTCCGCCAATCTTCCTCGTTCTTCTTCATCTTCATTCTTCACATTTACCACAAAGTGAAAGTCTGATAGTGAGAAGAGATCAAATGGGTAAGGTTTTTTTTTTTTGACCTTTTAAAGGGACAGGGGTATTTATGTAAATTTAAATACTTAAACGGATATCCGTGGGGCAGATATGGCCAAATCCGTATCTGCCCTAAAACTCGTTTAGCCATATCCAAATCTGCCCCATACGGATTGGGTGGGGCGGGTATCCGTGAAAATCCGCCCTACTGCCATCCCTACCCTCAAGACTAATGGTCAACAAGTATTGACCGTGTATTTTCAAATTAAATGAACAAAATGCCCTTGATAAATCACATACTGAGATTTAATGTTTCATATCTCAAACATCTCATCTCGAGGAAAATCCTAAAGCCCAACTGAAATCGTAAATCGTATCTTAAGGAAATCCAATAGTTGATTTAAAAAATTTGTATCTCAAACATCTCATCTCAAGGAAATTTAACAAACCAAATTTATTCGTACACACATCTCGAGATAAATCTAAAAGTCCAGATTCATACATCTCGAGAAAATCTAACGGTTTAAATTTAATAGTGCATACATCTCGAGAAAAATCTAACGACTAAAAAAATGAGGAAGATGAGGGAGAAGGAGGAAGGAGGAAGAGGAGGTGGCGGCAGGGTTGTGAAACAAAAGAGGAAGAAGAAGAAGTGGAAAATTTTCAACCTATAGATTTTATCGAGATTCATGTACAATTAAATTTGGGTCATTAGATTTTCCTCAAGATGTGGGCACGAGTAAATTTGGACTGTTAGACTCCTCGAGATGCATGGACGAATAAATTTGGGCGTTAAATTCCTTAAGATGCGCATACAAGTAAATTTGGACTGTTAGATTCCTTGAGACATGTGCACGATAAAAATTGAACTCTTAGATCGGCCTCAAGACGCGGGTATGATCAAATCTAGAATGTTATATTTCCTTGAGATGCGCGTACGAGTAAATTTGGCTCGGTAGATTTTCTTCGAGACGCATGTACGATTAAAGTTTGACTGTTAGATTTTCCTTGAGATTCGTGTACGATTAAATTTGATTTGTTATATTTTTTCGAGATGCGTGTACGATTAAACTGTGCTCGTTAGATTTTCCTCAAGATGAGATGTTTTAGATACAAATTTTTTAGCAACTGTTAAATCTTTCTCGAGATACGATTAAGATTTCAGTTGGGCCTTAAGGTTTTCCTTAAGATGAGATGTTCGAGATACGAAAGATTCAATCTCAGCCTTTGATTTTTCAGGGGCATTTTGGTATTTTGTTTGAAAACTGAAGGTCAATGAACGTTGACTACTAGTCAAGAGGGGTAAGTGCAATAGTGAATAATGACGGGTGTACTTATCAATTAGCTATTTATTGTACGGGGGAAGTAGCAATAACCCTAACTTTTATCATAACGATATTAAATGTCATACAAATTTTGTGGAGGGTTACCTTACAATAGATTTAAGTTTGTCAAGTGAATGATGGCAGATGGAAGGAGTCCCACCATAGATCCGTGTTGCATATTTATGCAAAAGTTGAAATATCATTCATACAAGATACAATTAGGAGCAATGTTCTTAAGTGTTTTACTATAAGTTCAAAAATGAAAATTATTGCTCATTTACTAAATCTCCAACTACATAACTCATAGTGCAAAATAACCCAAACCATCATTCGCTTTTATTTTCTATAAGAATAATTGTCTTATTTGAACAAATAGTACCAAATCAAGGAAGTAATTTTCAAATAGTAGATGTATTGATTTCATACACCACATCCTAAACTTTTCTTTAGAAGAGTAGTTTGATTAAAATTAATAATAATAAATATTAAATAAATATGAGACAAGATGGGCGAGATTGAAAATCTTCATCTCAATCTCAATCTCATCTCACTCTAAATTGGGATGGGAGGGGACTGAGATGAGTTTGATCAATCCCAGAAGGACCCAAAAATCGGGATGGGACAAGATCAAGATTGCTGGATGGGATGCCCAGCCCTAATCATGCCATCTTTCAC
Organism: Berberis vulgaris; assembly: GCA_963556465.1. Taxonomy (NCBI): domain Eukaryota; kingdom Viridiplantae; phylum Streptophyta; class Magnoliopsida; order Ranunculales; family Berberidaceae; genus Berberis; species Berberis vulgaris. The sequence goes on along the minus strand of OY747134.1, from coordinate 65,424,373 downwards.
TCCCCTCTTCCTTCTTCTCAGTGTGATAGTGTGTGAGGGGATCTCAAGGAATAGTGAATAAAATCTTGATGAAAGTTTGACAAGTTATCAAGTTCTTCGGAGCATGTTGGAGAGTTTATGATTGACGTCTACGAATAGTTGACACAAGGGAAGAAACAAGTTTGGAGAGAGAGGGGAACGATAATGATTACTAGAGAGATCACAAAGGCAGTAGCGTGACAAAAATCAAGAGAATTTGATCTTTATTTTCTTTAAACCCTATATTTATAATCTATCTTACATATCATAATAGTGTTTTAAGAAATTTAAGATAAAAGATGGCTAGGATTGAAAGTTGGGAAATATATTGAGGGTTTTTTTAGTCGGAGTGGATCTTCTACTTAGCGATAGCCAAACCAATCCATAAGCGGATGAAGCGTACCCCCACCCATTCCAACCTATAATGGCATGTTTGTGAATATAACACAACTATAAGGCCAAAGAAAATGAAAAATGGTGAAAAAAATTAGTAAAATGTACATGTGGAGGGGAGAGAAAATTTTGTGTGTTTTTTCTCAAAATTAAAATTGTCATGACTATTTACTTGGTTGTCGAATTTTTGAAAACTTGATATTGTTGGAATGCATTTTTGAAAATCTTTCCAAGGAAACCTATGATCAATACAAACGCTAAAATTTTAAATATATATATATATATATTGCTAAATAACAAATAATGCATTTTATGTCGTTAGTATTTTTCAAATAAATGAGACGGGTCGATCATCCCATGAAAAAAAAAAAAAAAAAAAGATGAGACGAACATCTTAAAGAACACATTCAAACAAAAATCTTGAACTTCATGTTTTGGCGAACTCAAGGTTTAGGGGAGAACTCACTTTTGGTGTTTGAATTTTTTTCCCAACTGAATCTAATTTTGACCGAGTCTAACCATAAAGTTTATAATATATATTTTCCTTATAATAGGCTAGCACTTCAAAACTGATTGATGACGAAACTGGGGATGGTGGCGAAGGTGTTAAGTACATGATATTTAGAAGAAGAAAAAAAGTACGTGGAGCGCCAACGGTACGGGGAAAACCCTAGTCTATATTACAAATCAGAAGTGTGTTTGAGGTTGGAGATGGCTCAGTGATTGAGCAGTGACGGGTGATATCACTAGGTCACAGGGTCGAACCCAGCGGCGACATTAGGGTGGGAGGGGTTAAGGGATAAAAAAAAAGTTTGAGATAAAAGATGGTTGAGATTTACCCAAATATATGAATCTAACGGATAACATAGAACTTAAAACACCAAGAGATAAGTTTCATCTAATGGTTGAGACTTAAAGTTAGCATTTATGTCTTACCTTCAATCAATCCCCAATAAGAGTGTAAGGGTTCAATTCTCGTACCCAACATTTTGATTTTTATTTATTTTTCTTCAATTGTTTATGGTGGTGATTAGGCATCTAAATATGAAGGATAAAAAGTTAAGGGTGATCATGTTTTGACAAGTTTTTAAACTTTTATCATTACAAATCAGAAGTGTGTATGAGGTTGGAGATAAAATATGGTTGAAATTTACGCAAATATATGTATTAACGGGTCACATATAACTTAAAACACCAAGAGATAAGCTTCATCTGATGGTTGGGATTTGTTTTATCTAATGGTTTAAACTTAAAGTTAGCATTTATGTCTTACATTCAATCAATCCCTAATAAGAAAATAGATTCGATTCTCGTACCCAACATTTTGATATTTATTTATTTTTCTTCAATTGTTGATGGTAGTGATTTAGGGATGGCAACGGGGCGAATTTGGGCAAATCCATCGCCGCTCCGCTGGGGATAACGAATTTCCGAATCCGCCCCGAATATTTGTTTATACAATTGTGCAAAAACCATCCCCGCCCATGCCGGATTGGCAGATATCTGCCCCGCCCCGAATATCCGTTAAAAAAATAACAAAACAAAAAAATGTATTCTTCTCGACAAAACTTGTCTTCTCTGATCTCTATGGTGAATCCCTTGAGGATTGAACAAGCTTTGTGGGAATCAACGGATGGCAACTTTACCATCTCCATGAGAATTTGTTTCAAAATGCATAAAAGTTTCACTGGGAGCTGATATTTACATTTAGAATTTCAACAAAAATCAACTCATTTGATATTTTGTAGATAATAATGCTAAACAGATTCTCCTTTTTGTTAATTCTTTAAACAATCTAGGGTAAAGTTGATTGTTTTTAGCGTAAACTGAAATATGAAACAACCTGAGAATGTAACATTGTATGGTTACAGATTAAAAAAAAAAATCAAAGTGATTATTTAAAAAAACAATTAAAATCTGCGGCAACATCATCAAAATTAATGAAATGGAAAAAATTAATGACATAATGATATGTTGCTCTCACTGTTCTCTTGGTTCTCCCTCAATAAACGTGAGTTGATGCCATACAAACCATGAATCATACTCATTTCCATTGAAGAAACAAACTATCCTCTTCCACGAGCATCATGAAAGCAACTTGAATTTCTATTTGAGATAGGATCAGTTGATTTTGACCCTAAAACGATTGTGTGTATCTTGGCGCAAGAAGAAACCAAGGAAATAGTTCTGAATACTGCGACTACTATGAGGGAGAATTAGAGCTTTAGATGAGAGACACAGATCTTGGACTCTGCCTCTTACTCTGTGGCGACGGTCGAAAGAAGAGAGGGTCAGAAGGGTGGTTGAAGACAGTGATGGCTTTCAATTTCTCACTCCGTGCTTTGTTTTAGGTTTGTGTGTGTATGAAGACGAAGTGTGGTCTGATCTTGCATGGAGGAGGGCGGAGGGTGGATGAGGTGGTGGTGTGGTCCGATCTACCATGGAGGAAAGATAGGAGGGTGAAGGAAGTGGCGGAGTGATTTGATTTGCGTGGAGGAGGGAGGAGAGTCAAGGAGGTGGTAGTGGTCTGATTTTTCACAGAGAAGAAAGAGAGATAGATCGGGTAGGGTTAGGTTTTTTTTTTTAGGGTTAAGGATAGTTCAGTAAATTTCATATATAAACGGATATCCGCGGGGCGGATATGGCTAAATCCGTATTTGCTTTGAATATTTGACGGATATTGTTTGGATATCCATATCCGCCCCAAAATCCATTGAGGCACATCCAAAATCGCTCCATTCGGTGCGGGCGAATATCCGTGAAAATCCGCCCCACTGTCATCTCTATGGTGATTAGGCATGTAAGTATGAAGGATGAAAACTTAAGGGTGATCGTGTTTTGACAAGTTTTTAAACTTTTATCATCACAAATCAGAAGTGTGTTTGAGGTTGAAGATAAAAGACGGCTGAGATTTACCCAAATATATGAATCTAACGGATCACATTGAACTTAAAACACTGAGACATAAATTTCATTTAATGGTTGAGACTCATTTTATCTAATGGTTGAAACTTAAAGTTAGGCTTTATGTCTTACCTAGGAGTGGGCATTTAGGACCGAAAACTCGGATCGAACCGACAACCGGACCGATCGGGTCGGTTCGGATCGGTTTTTATTAATTATAAATGTTTCGTTTTAAAAGCCCGACCCGCCCCAGGTTAAATAGTTAAAAGGTAAAAACCCTAAATTACTGTTGATTAATTTACTGTTGCATAATATTAATTTATTGTTGATTAATTTACTGTTGATTAGTATGTTAATATGCAATCATACTTACTATTGATTAATGAAGTATGTCCTGAACAACTAATGTATTCCTTGAAAAGCTTCAAAAGATTTTGCGAAAATTTTTCTTTCCATAGTTTGGCTAGCTTGTGTGGGAGTGGTCAGTAGGGGTGGGATACTTTTCCCTTCCTCTTTGGTGCTTTTGATTTCTACTTCTCTGCAAGAAGGAAGGGAAGACTGATTGACCAATCTCTTCCCAAACATCACATTGGATCCTCATTCTTTATTAAACAAAGTCTGCTTCATTTCCAATTCAGGGCCTGTTTCACTTTGGGCTTTATCAAATTAATCAACAGTAAGGGCTGAACTTTGGGCTTTATAAAATTCAGCAATTCAGGGCCTGTTTCAATTTGGACTTTGCGCTTAGGACCGAGACCGGCCCGAAATTCGGTTAACCGGTCACCTCGGTCCGGTTTTGGGCCTCATATTTACGGGCTTAAATTTTTCGGGCAGGTTTTCGATTTTTACTGTTCGGGTCGGTTATCTGGACCTGCCCAGCCCTAGTCTTACCTTCAATCAATCCTAATAAGTGTGTATGAGTTTGATTCTCGTACCCAATATTTTGATATTTATTTATTTTTCTTCAATTACTGATGATGGTGATTAGACATGTAAGTATGAATGATGAAAACTTAAGGGTTATCATGTTTAGATAAATTTTAAAATTTTATCGTGTCAATGACATGAGAAATACCATAATAAACCAATATAAAGAAACTGGTTTGGGCAATTACAAATAATGTGAGGGTTAGGGATGCTAACCAAGAGTGTTATAGGACTTTGCTATTTTATTCTCTTTGCTGCCCTTCAAATCTAAATCCATATGATCACAAGATGTAAAATAATAGCTATTTCATGATATTTTCATGCCAGAGACAACACTCAGAATGGCCAAAGTGTAGTTGCACTTAAAAGTTTACTCGTCCACCTCAACCTACCAAAACCCAAGACCGTGGGATGATTTTCTGGGAGAGGCAAAATTGGAGTACCTTATGTGGAGAGATAACTGTCCAAAATCCATCTTCTCAAACAACGAGTTTTCTAATTGTCGAGGGAGCCTCCCTCGCACGCGCACGAGTTTTGTAAAAAAAAAAAAAAAAAAGGAGGGAAATCGAATTTGGGGGAAAGTTAAAAGGGAGGGAAGTCTCCCTCTCCCCAAACCAGACTCGACACAGAGAAGATAAGAGAAGCTTGAAATCACCCAGGAACAGTCTCCATCTCCCCAAACGAAACTCGACACAGAGAAGAGAAGCTCGAAGCTCCATCGCCACCCTCTCCCCATCATCGACTCAACCGACCGAAGAAGGAGAAGAAGAAAAGAAGCTCCCTCGCGCAACCGTCATCCCCATTCAAAGAAAAGCTCTCCCCATCAGAAAAACTCAACTGAATGTAAGTCTCTCCTTGATTTCTGGGTGATTTGTTGTGGTGGGTTTCTAGATCTAGAAACCCTATATCTAGAAACCGGCCACCTGAAATCAACCCGAAATGAAAGTAGAAACCCTAGATCTAGTAGAAACCCTAGATCTAGAAACCCACCACAAGAAATCACCCATAAATCAAGGAGAGACTTACCTTCGGTTGAGTTTTTCTGATGGGGAGAGTTTTTCTTCGAATGGGGACGACTGTTGCGCGAGGGTGTTTCTTCTCTTCTCCTTCTTCGGTCGGTTGAGTCGATGATGGGGAGAGGGTGACGGTTGCGCAAATTTGAGACTGTTACTGGGTGATTTCGAGTTTTTCTTCTCTTCCTAGGTGACTTCATGTGGTGATTTCGAGCTTCTCTTCTCTTCCTGGGTGATTTCGAGCTTCTCTTCTCTTCTCTGTGTCGAGTCTGGTTTGGAGAGAAGGAGACTTCCCTCCCTCTTAACTTTCCTCCAAATTTGATTTCCCTCTTTTTTTTTTTACTAACCTCGTGCACGTGCGAGGATGCTCCCTCGCTAGTTTCCTCGACAATTAGAAAAACTACTCAAACAATAGATATGCACAGGAGTGATTCTAGATGTCGAGGAAATGGGCGAGGGAGGGTGGGGCGCACGTGCAGGAGGTGACGTGGTAAAAAAAGAAAAAAAAGAAGGGGGAAATTGAAAATTTGGGGAAGAAGAAGGAGGGAATGGGCGAGCTTTCTCCCCATTTTCAATCGACAGATAAGCTCTCCTCCCCATTTTCTCCCTCTCCCTCTCCCTATTTTCCATCTCGACAGAGATAGAGAAGGTCCTCCTTCTCCCCAAACGAAGCTCTCCCTCTCCACCTTCTCCCCATCATCGACTCAAACGAAGCTAGAGAAGAAAAAGGAGAAGAGAAGAAGCTCAAACGAAGCCAGAGAAGAAGAAGGAGAAGAGAAGAAGCTCTCCCTCGTCCCTTTCCTCTCGCAAAAGGTAAACCAGGCGCTACCTACCTTTTACTTGATTTTCCCTCTCATTTTAGGGGTTCTCTGAGAAAGTGATGCTTTGGCTGTTTTAGGTTTTTGGTTTCGAACAACAATTTCTTTGCAGCTCTCGAGATCTGGTTTTCATCGCTCGGTCGCAGAGGTAAGATTTCGATGTCCCTCTGTTCTTCTCTTCGTTTCGTCTTTAGAGCTTCAAATTTTATTTTATTTTATTTTAATTTCAGTTTTCATATCTGATTACCTCTGATTGAATTGTGTTTGGGTTTCAGAGCTTCAAATTCTTTTTTTTTAAATTCCAGTTTTCATATCTGATCGAATTGTGGGTTTTTTTTTTAAGATGAATTGTATTTGGTTTTTTTCTCAATGATGGGGTAAATAAATTCTTAAACGTCAAGCTGCAAGTTAATCATAATGTCACATTCTTCAACTTTTGTAGTAATAGAATGATATTTGTGTATGCTCAAAGTTCATCTTCAAAATCATTGAAGAAATCTGAATTGGCATGATCTTGCTCTTTGTCAGGTTCACGATGGTTGATGGACATTTTGTAGAATATTTGCAATTTTGTCTGTGATTAATTTGTTGAAGGTTTTTTGGTTTTTTTCTCAGTGATGGGGTAAATAAAATTTTGATGAAATTGTATGTAAGTTTGTTGTTGTGATATTGATCAAGTTTTTGAGTTTCAAATAGGATTGGGGTTTTGAAGTAGATAGATCTAAAGAATTGGCAAAGAGAATGAGATATTTGAGTAGTTTAGGAATTGGGTTGAGTTTGGTGTTTGGATATCTCCTATTAGCACTTGTTGTGGTCTTTGATCTATCTTGCTTCCTTAGGGTACCATTTTTTTTTTTTGAAAAGTTACTTGGAACTCAATCAATTTTGAAGTTCAGAGTACATTTCTTAGACCACATTAGGGTTGAAGTTCAGAGTAAATTTCCTAGCTGCATACATGGCTCTCACATAATGCAAATGAGAAGATTAGGTTAATGATCTGACCCACTAATAAGCTTTTTTTTTAAAGACCACATTTTTTGTTGCTTTTCTTTTTCTGAATTTTAAAAAAAAAAATCCTTATTTGTTGCATTGCATTGCTTTTATGATTTATTTTTTTAAATGCAGGAATGGCATTCAGAGCGTACGTTGTGTATCGAGGTCGTCAACCTGGAGTATACCTAAACTGACTTGCATGTTTATACGCGGTATCAGGGTGACAGGGTATAGGGGTGCTTCTTACAAGGGGTTTATGTCAGTCGACGAAGCTGATGAATCATACGAGTTGTGGGTTCGCTCAGAAGCGGCGAGAAGAGATTCAGAGGAATCCAACAACAATGAAGATGTCAAAGTTAACGATGTAGTTTTTGACGATCAAGTCGGTCCATCGAATGATCAAAGAAATGACACCCATGGGAACAATGATCATTGGGCTTTTATGAGGGACTTAATCAATACTTTGATAATTGTAATTATTATCTTAGGTGTAATATTTATTCTTAAGCTCTTGGGCGAATGATGCAATTATATGTAATGTAATATGTTTGATTATATGATGAAATTTGTGTTTCATATTGTTCTTGTTTTTCTTCCATATGGCTTATTGCTTCTTTTTTTCATTATTTTCCATTGCAATATATACAGCAGAATGTAAGCAAGCCATTCTATCAGTCACTTTATTCACCTTCAATGCATCCCAAATGTATCTAAATCAACTCCTATCATGATATGCAGAACAAAGTTGAAGCAGACTGAAGTAGACTGCGAGCTATTGAAGAAGTGTTGTGAAACACTAACAGAGGAAAACAGAAGACTACATCAGGAGCTACAAGATCTTCCTTTCCTTTTGTTATGTTTTTTTTCTTTGTTTTAATTTCTTTTTTTTCCCAAGTTAGATTGAGATGGTGTTGGGCATCATTTGTTTTATGTTTGGACTCGTTCTTCGCCTTTACAGTCGGGTGGTTTGTGCTTCAGACCTGAATGTATATGATGAATTGCTTACTGAATGTATATGATGAATTGCTTACTGAATGTATCTGCTGAATATATCTGCTTACTGAATGTATATGAATTGCTTACTGAATTGTTGTCAGGTATGAATTTGAACATTTCAAACATTTCTGCTTACTGAATGTATATGATGAATTGTTGTCAGGTATGAATTACTGAATATACTGAATGTATTATTAAACTAACAAACTGAAGGACTGAATAAATAAAACCTAAATGAACAGATGAACATAACTTAATCGACTTTCCAACTTACTAGCTAGCAACATCAATATACAAAACCTAGCAACATCAAACATTAATTTGCAAAACCTTAAGTGAACATTTCAAACAACAACATTTCAAACAGGGTCATAAGAGAAGAAGCTTTTAACTCTTTACAGCATCAGCTTGTCAAGCTTCCTAAACATTCAATCAAACAACTTTTCATATCTCTTGATCAGCTTCAGCTTGACAAGCTTTCTAAACACCAACATTTCAAAATGACATTTTCAGCAGAGCCACTCCTCCAAAATGACATTTTCAGCATTTGCAGCAGAGCAGAGCATTTTCAGCATTTTCACCAAATCACATTCTAGCAGAGCCACTCCTCCAAAATTCCAGACAAGAGTACCACTAGATACTAAATGTTATTGGTACAATATACCCTTTACAAACAAGTATACACACCATCTGCAAATCACAAACCCCATACCCAAAAAAAATGAATGAATTGTTTGTAGTGAATAGTGATGAATAATAAATGTCTCATGTACTCAGTAATGTACCTATAATGGGTGTCACATATACTTCACACTTGAACAAAAATGACAAAATACAAATCCAAATGTAATAGAGAGTGTTTTGGATCAAGAACCCCACAATTAAGACTAAACTCTATTTGCTTTACAAAGATGTCTCATTTCTTCTTCAACTTTGGTCAGAAAAGAAGAGAAAGCAAATCAAACATTCAAACTAGAACCAACAAAGTTGGAAAAGACTTTCACATTGATACTAGAAAACATAGATGGCAAAAGAGCATTCCTTTTATATCCCATATGAATCATGTCAGTGTTGTTACAAAAGAGAAAGCAAAAATAAAGCAAGAAAAGGAACATAACAAGTACTTAAATCTCAGTTAGTCTGTCAACACTGTTTCTGTGAATTACAATGTCAGTCTCTTCTTTTCATTTTGGTGAAGATGATAATGCATAATGTACCACCATTGACATTCAAAACAGAAAGATTGCAAAACAGATTCAGATTGAAAACACATAGACCACCTAATTGCAAAGTAGAACCTCTGGGAGCAAACATTGACATTAATTCTACAGTCCATCATTGGTTTTGCATCATAATTCCCAACTTAAAGAGAAATGTTGTCATCAAACATGAAAAGCATGAACAGGAGTAATAAACATGAAAGACATGAACAAGCTTAACCAACCTGATCATAACCTATAATTTGTATAGTCCATTCCGTGGCTTGAACCTGGCGGCTGCAAAAATAAATAATAATGATTAAAAATAAATAATTGGAGGCATACAAAACACATAACAAACAAACAAACCGTACAAAGAGAAACATACAAAATACAAAATATGTACCTGTGAGAGGAGCGAGTAGAATTGATCAACGCTTCCAGGTTGTAAATCGCGTGACCCCGTATTATCATCCTTAACGATAACAAACATACAAATCATAAATGGGCAAACATACTTACTAATTCATATAAATATAACAAACAAACTTGTGTATTGCTTTGACTAGGCATCGTATTGCTTTCACGAGGCATAACATAAAGCATACACTGTAAACCCTACAAATGACATTTGTAAATAAAACTCACTATTCTTAACTTAAAAAAATATACATTCATAAAACACATTGCAAAACATACCAGATTAATCTCAATGGCCTGATTCGTTTGTGTGTCTTTCTTTTTTTTTCCTTTGTATCCTTTTACATATCTTCTCGACGGTTGATTTCATCATTGAATTAGACCGTCGTCATTTGCTACGAACCGCTAATGGACTATGAATCTGGATGGCAGAACTAGAAGTAGTGGTGCCCACTTCCAAATACCTCTGTGAATCAACATGCTCATCACCACCGACAATTTTAAGTTGCTCCATCTTCAAAGTGATCCATTCTTGAACTTGGCATGTCTTCTTTTCATCCTCAGCGGCGAATTCAGCCATTTCATAGAAGGCGTGCATTGCACATCTTTTCAAATTGCACATTTTCAGGCTTCATTCCCCAATCTAAATAAACTATTTTAACCTTCGTATGAGCCCTCCTAACATCTTTCCTCCACCTCCGAAGAACATAGTTATCAGGTATAACATGAATCTCTTTTTCAAACAAGACTTTCAATATATGTTTGCATAAAATTCCCCTGAACTCAAACAATTGACAATTACACTTGATGGCAAAGTCGTCAACATTTAAAGAGACTACAAAATGGACCGATCGTTGCCTATCATTTATCACCAAGTCTTGTTTAATAGTGTACAACTCACAGCAACCCCCATCCATAACTTCACCGAGCATTCTACAACATAGATTCCCTGCTATCTCTTGTTGGAGCTCCTTAAATTTTTTTGTAGTGTAGGCATCTCGAAATTTTTTCTCTATTGCATAAGGAGTAATGCAAGGAATCCTTCGGCTAAAAGATTTAAAGTCTTGTTCAGCTTCCTTTTGGACTTTACTTCATAGTGCATTCTCATACTGTTCTACGAATTGCTTCAATGTGGTCTTCGAATTCACATAACCATAAAAAAAAACATTCATGCTTTCACTCCTTTGAGTTGAAGACATCCCTACCCAAAAACTATTTCTTTGAAATATTGGCACCCAACGCATCCTTTCATAGTATAATCCACTCAACCAGTCATTTTCATGCAGACTATATTTATCAATAAAACCATGCCAATTTTCTTCAAACTCATCATGAGACAGGGAATCATAAACTGCTCTTTGCATTGCAAACTTGATCGCCTCATATTCATTGCAACCAGACAGCTTTTCGGGCAACTTCTTCATGATATGCCACAAGCACCATCTGTGTCGTGTGCTGGGAAATACAATGTCAATGGCCATCTTCATTGCCCTATCTTGATCAGTGATTATAGCAGACGGAGCATTGTCATTCATACACACGAGCCATGTTTGAAAAAGCCAAACAAATTCTTCAATCGTCTCACCACATATCAATCCACATCCCAAAAGAATTAACTGACCGTGATGATTCACCCCAACAAAAGGAGCAAATGGCATCTCATACTTATTTGTCAAGTATGTAGTGTCAAATGTAACAACATCCCCAAACTCCTTGTAAGCTGCCCTGCTCCATGCGTCAGCCCAAAAAACATTTCTCAACCTACCTTCATCATCCAAATCCATCATATAAAAGAAATCAGCATTATTAGCTTGCATTGTTTGGAAGTAGTTATGAAGAGCCATCGCATCCCCCTCACCAAGTCTCAACTTCCTCATTTTGTCCAAATAATTGTAACAGTCTTTTTGGGAAAATGGCAAAATTTCATGCCCACCAACTTCAACCACACATGACAAATAACTCTTATTTGGTCTAATACCTGCCCTATCATTAAATTCAAGCTTCTTCTTGATATACGAGCTCATAGATCTATTCTTTCGATAAAATTTCGATTTACTAGGGCTTAACGCGTGATTGTGATCAAGTGTAACTCTTTTCACTAAAATTGTTCCATCAACCCATATATGACCTCTAATCTTAGCCTGACAACCACATTTGGTCGACGCACGCAATCCCAAAACATTTTTTCCATCACCTTTTTGCTTCCCAGCTCGACCACATGAAAACTGAATGAACATAGGTTTTCCATCACTATCTTTTTCAGTAGTCATTATTTTCACTGGAAATCCATTTCTATTACCATATTCATGATAATAACGTTGGAACTCGTCAAGGTTGACGAATTCCATCCCATCTATAGGTTCCCTCATCTCTTCTACATTTTCTTCCACCAACATACATTCATTATCTTCTACACTATCCATTCCTATAATGTTTGTTTATAAATTATCAACCAATGAAGTGCATAACAAGGTCATAAAAGAAGGTGATCTAGAACACACACATAAACAAAGGATGTGATCTCACGATAAAATTTTTCATTTCATCAGAAGGGAGAACCTAATTAACATCAAAAATTTATTTACCCCATCATTGAGAAAAAAACCAAAAAACCTTCAACAAATTAATCACAGACAAAATTGCAAGTATTCTACAAAATGTCCATCAACCATCGTGAACCTGACAAAGAGCAAGATCATGCCAATTCAGATTTCTTCAATGATTTTGAAGATGAACTTTGAGCATACACAGATATCATTCTATTACTACAAAAGTTGAAGAATGTGACATTATGATTAACTTGCAGCTTGACGTTTAAGAATTTATTTACCCCATCATTGAGAAAAAAACAAACACAATTAATCTTAAAAAAAAACCCACAATTCGATCAGATATGAAAACGTAAATTTAAAAAAAAAATGTGAAGCTCTGAAACCCAAACACAATTCAATCAGGGGTAATCAGATATGAAAACTGAAATTAAAAAAAAAAATTGAAGCTCTGAAGACGAAACGAAGAGAAGAACATAGGGACATCGAAATCTTACCTCTGCGACCGAGCGATGAAAACCAGATCTCGAGAGCCGCAAAGAAATTGTTGTCCGAAACCAAAAACCTAAAACAGCCAAAGCATCACTTTCTCAGAGAAACCCTAAAATGAAAGGGAAAATCAAGTAAAAAGTAGGTAGCGCCGGGTTTACCTTTTGCGAGAGGAAAGGGACGAGGGAGAGCTTCTTCTCTGGCTTCGTTTGAGTCGATGATGGGGAGAGGGTGGAGAGGGAGAGCTTCGTTTAGGGAGAGGGAGGGCCTTCTCTATCTCTGTCGAAATGGAAAATGGGGAGAGGGAGAAAATGGGGAGGAGAGCTTCTCTGTCGATTGAAAATGGGGAGAAAGCTCGCCCATTCCCTCCTTCTTCTCCTCCAAATTTTCGATTTCCCCCCCCCCTTTTTTTTTTTTTTTACCACGTCACCTCCTGCACGTGCGCCCCACCCTCCCTCGCCCATTTCCTCGACATCTATGCACAGAGTGACTGAGCCATTAAATAACAACAAATAATTTTACCAAAAATAAAAAATAAAGTACAAAAAGCTCAGATGCCCCGTTAAAGCTTTCAACTTGATCCATCCATCAAGCAAAAAGAGAAAATAAATGCTTAGGGTTTTAGTTAAGCAAGCGAAATCATTACAGTCATCCATGACCCAATGGAGGAACCCTATTACGATATTATTGTGACTAAAATAGGAGAGTTTATTGTGCATATCTTTTGAGTAATATTTTTCCTCAAGATAGTCTTTGTATTTTAGGTAAATATATCTTTGTGATTAAGAGGATTTTTAGGAGATCATATATTTGTGATTAGGAGGATTTTTAGGAGATCAGCCAAGCCTTGGAGAGCAAGGTTCTTGGCAATGTTTTGTACTATATATACTTCATTATTGTGAATGAGAAAGGAAGAGTAATGGGGTGGAGAATTTTTCAAAAAGAGAAAGAGATTCCTCCATCCTAACAATTTTTCTTTCTTTAAAAAAAAAAAAAAAAAATTGTGTTTGCCCTAGGATCTCCCTACGCTCTTGATACCATGACAAATTCTCCACCCCATTCCTCTTCCTTTCTCATTCACAATAATGAAGTATATATAGTACAAAACATTGCCAAGAACCTTGCTCTCCAAGGCTTGGTTGATCTCCTAAAAATCCTCCTAATCACAAAGATATGATCTCCTAAAAATCCTCCTAATCACAAAGATATATTTACCTAAAATACAAAGACTATCTCGAGGAAAAATATTCCTCAAAAGATATGCACAATAAACTCTCATATTTTTGTCACAATAAACTCGTAATACCCCCCCTCAAGTTGGAGCGTGTAGATCTCGAACGCCCAACTTGTGAAGTAGAAACTCAAATTTCGCTTTCCCCAACGCTTTTGTAAAGATGTCTGCCAATTGAACACTAGTGGAAACATAAGATGGATAAATCATCCCTTCAGTTACTGCATCTCGAACAAAATGACAATCTGCCTCTATATGCTTTGTTCTTTCGTGAAAAACTGGATTTTGAGCAATGTACAATGCCGACTGACTATCACAATACAACTTCATACCTTTCGGATGTCGCACACCCAAGTCACCCAAAAGTTGTTTAAGCCACTTTAACTCACACACTGTTGCCGCCATTGATCTATACTCAGCCTCCGCAGACGACTAGACATTATTTGTTGCTTCTTGGTCTTCCACGACACAGGAGAAAAACCAAGTAACACGAACCATCCTGTTAAGGAACGCCGCGTAAGTGGACAACAAGCCCAATCTGAGTCACACCACCCTTCTAGACTTAGGTCACTGTCAGCACGAAGCAAAATCCCTTGCCCCGGACTCGTCTTCAAATATCTCACGACCCTGAGAGCCGCCTCCCAATGATCCTCACGAGGTTGTTGCATAAATTGTGACAAAATATGAACTGAATATGCAAGATCAGGTCTCGTCACAGACAAGTAAATCAATCTTCCTACAAGTCGCCTATACGGCGCCGGATCCGCAAGAAATTCACCCTTTGCAAGGGCCAAATTGTGATTTTGTTCCATAGGGAATGCCGCAGGCTTTGCTCCCAATAAACCCGTTTCAGAAATTATCTCGAGTGTGTATTTTCTTTGGCAAAGAAAGATTCCTTCTGGATTACGGGCTACCTCTAGCCCTAAGAAATATTTCAAAACTCCCAAATCCTTCATATGAAAGCACATGCCAAGGTAATCTTTAAAAGTTGTCAATGCAACCTTATCATTCCCTGCAATAATCAAGTCATCAACATAAACTAACACGTTGATCTGAGTTCTTCCCTTGCACAACCCAAATAATGAATAATCGGAATAGGATTGCACAAATCCATAATTCTTCAACGCTGTTGACAGTTTTGCAAACCAACATCGGGGAGCTTGTTTCAGACCATACAACGATTTTTTCAACCTGCAAACCATGTTAGGATTTGTATACTTGAAACCTGGAGGAACCTTCATATAAACCTCCTCACTTAAGTCACCGTGAAGGAAAGCATTATGCACATCCATTTGATGTACCTCCCAATTTTTAATAGCAGCAATTGCAAGAAAAATACGAACCGTCACCATTTTTGCCACAGGAGCAAATGTCTCGTTATAGTCAATTCCTTCCACCTGATGATTGCCATAGATCACAAGTCGCTCTATGCTGCCATCAGACTTATACTTAATTTTATATATCCACTGGCTCCCTAGTGCTTTTTTGCCGGGTGGAAGAGTCTCCATTACCCAAGTCTTATTGTCTTCAAGTGCTCGTATCTCCTTACCCATCGCATCTCGCCATCCCGGGTCTTTCATGGCTTCTTTAAAATGCTTTGGCTCATGTCCCACTGTCACTGCTGCAAGAAAATTCCTATGTCTCACAGAAAAACGTTCACAATTCACAAATTATGTTATAGGATAGGGCGTACCTGAGGAAGATGAAGGAGCAGATGAATTCTCAGATGGACTTATTTTCCATATAGTATGAGTAACAAAATCACGATACCGTGTTGAAGGAGTTTTGGCTCGTTTTCCTCGCCCTAGCTCACCGTCAACTTGCACACCTTGCTCCCCCATCGTATTCTCCAGCCCCTCATCATGCACGTCCTCCTGTGCGGGCTGCTACACAGGCTGCACCGCAGCACCCGTCTCCCCCTCGAGGGTGGACGCGGCCTCCAACCCCCCCTCAACATACACATCACACTCATCGGCACCCTCATCCTCACTCCATGCCCCATCCTCATTGTTAGCCAGCATAGGAGTCACCACAGTCCGTGGTTGGTTTGTCGCAAAAGGAAATTTGTTCTCAAAGAACTTCACATCCCTCGATACAAAGTACTCATGTGTTTATAAATCATACAATTTCCAACCTTTCTTCCCAAATGGATAGTCAACAAAGATACATTTACGGCTCCTACTTGCGAATTTATCACCTTTGTGTCGTTGATTATGAGCATAGCAAAGGCACCCAAATACACGAATAGCATCATAAGAAGGCACTTTCCCAAACATTCTCCCCAATTTTTAAGTAAAGTAGAGGGTGTTCTATTAATCAAATGACAAGCTGCCAACACACATTCTCCCCAAATTTTGATTGGTAAGTTTCCTTGAAATCTTAATGCTCTAGCCACATTTAAAATATGTTGGTGTTTTCTCTCAACCCTCCCATTTTGTTGTGGAGTCCCAACACAAGAAGTCTAAAAAATAATTCCATTATTTTGAAAATAATCATGCAAACAATTAAACTCGGTCTCATTGTCACTTCTCACACGTTTTATTACTTGTTCAAATTGTCGTTCAACCATGACAACAAAATTAAGAAACATAGATTCAACTTCCATTTTATTGCACAATAAATATACCCAAACTCGTCTTGAAAAATCATCTACTATTGTCAAAAAATAGGTAGCCCCACAAGAAGAACGAGCCTTGTAAGGCCCCCACAAATCCAAATGAACAAGTTCAAAAATCCTACCAGCTTTATTCGTACTAATGGAAAAACGAGACCGAGGTTGCTTTGCACGTGGACATACCTCACAAGCTTTATTATGTTTCCTACAAGAATGGCTCACAGCCGGTAACATCTTCAATATTTTCTCCGACGGATGCCCCATTCGTTGATGCCATAACTCGAACGACCAATCACCATCCACTGTCAAGACCTTCACTTGAGGAACACCACGGAAAAAATAAAGTCCATCCAATCTTTCACCCGCTCCAATCACCTGCATCGTCGGTTGGTCCTGTATAACACAAATGTTATTAGTGAATTGGACAACGCAATTTGATTCATCGATTAATTGAGTCACAGAAATTAAATTGCATGTTAATTGTGGGACATAAAGCACATTATCAAGCTTCAATCCTCCTGGCAACACGACACTCCCCTCGTGGTTTGCTTCTGTTGTGTTTCCATCCGGCAATCCCACCGGGCAGTGTTTCACCTTTCTCACATTTCTCAAAATAGATAAGTCACACGTCACATGGTTCGACGCTCATGTGTCGATAATCCAACTAAAATTATTGTTCTTACCATACAGTCGATCTTTTGTTTTGGCCAAGTTCAAAAGATCAAGAAGTTGCTGCAGTTGCGTTGCTGAAACACCCGCAAGACCCGCTGTCATATCCACCTTCCTGTCACCATACGTCATATCCACCTTCTTGTCACCATCTCCTTTCTTTTCTCCCTCTCCGACAGCCATGATCTCTCGTGGAGGCTATAGTACTGAGAGAAGGAAAAAAAATTTTGTGTTTGCCCTAGGATCTCCCTACGCTCTTGATACCATGGCAAATTCTCCACCCCATTACTCTTCCTTTCTCATTCACAATAATGAAGTATATATAGTACAAAACATTGCCAAGAACCTTGCTCTCCAAGGCTTGGTTGATCTCCTAAAAATCCTCCTAATCACAAATATATGATCTCCTAATCACAAAGATATATTTACCTAAAATACAAAGACTATCTTGAGGAAAAATATTCCTCAAAAGATATGCACAATAAACTCTCCTATTTTGGTCACAGTAATATCGTAATAAACCCCCCTCCATTTCCTTTGCAAACAAGAGGATTTTGTTTGGGGGTCTTACCGATTTTGTTTGGGGGTCTTACCAGACACCTTAGACAGGACTTCCGATTCATTCGTTCGCAATTCGAAAGCCATGGAACAATTGATGCCCCGTCTCCAAACCCACATCAACAAGGTTGCAATTTTCTCTTCGTTTGAATTTTCTAGTAAATAAAATTTTGATCTTGATAGTGGGGGTTCTTTTGTTACAGGTTTTTGGTGGTGGTGGTGATGAAGCTGTAAGAAGGAATAGGAGTCGGAATAAGCTTCTACCCAGAGAACGTATTGATCGGTTTGATTGATCCAGGCTCATCTTTCCTCGAGCTCTCTCAGGTTCGCATTACTCAATTTTGTGATAACTTCACTGAGAACATGTTCAGTATAAAGGAAAAAAATGATCTTGAGTAGATTGTTTAGTGCATACGAGTAATTTCCTTACCATCGAAATGTATGGATTGAAATACTTTTTGTTGTAGCGAACTGTTGATCCAAGTCTTAAGAAGGAGAATTTGAGTTGGTTTCTACTATATTTATACGGTGTACCTCCTAAACATGGAGATTGAACTCAAATGAACAAAAATGAAGAAAAAAGAAACTGCATTTTTTAAGCTGCACTACAATTTCAATGAGTAGTGCAACGGAAATGTATAAGGTGTACTGGAGGAGTATCATTATATGCAGATGGATGGTGCTTGGTCCTTCTTCATTTTTGTGATTGTCAAGAAGTGTTTCCAACACTTCTAATTTGTTGAAGGCGATTGCACATGTGCTTGAGAAAGAAATTTGTGATAAATCATAAATGGTGTGGCAAAGAAATTTGTGATAAATCATAATTGGTGTGGCACAACTAGTCTTAGGGGGCGTATTCAATTAAGGATTTTAATGGATAGTGAAGAATTTTAAAATTTATGGATTTTAAAGGGTTTCAAAGGATTTTAATGGATTTTACGAAATCCACATGGATTTTAAACTATTGAATTTTGATGAATTTTAAAGGATTTTTTGGATTATTATGAATTTGCTATTAGTCATAGGAAACCATGAATGAACACCGCCTACTGAAATCATTGCTTGGGACATGCCTGCTGAAATCCTCACCCAATTCATCCAATTTTCAATAGATCTCTACAGCCTTTGGATGAGATCCATCTCTACAGAGAAAAACATAGACTATTACATCAACCTCTACCCAACTCCACTCAACCCCTTTTTATACCTTTATTAGACATTATTGTCATGACCTTAGCAACTTCTTCTCACATCCCTTTGGCAACATAAATATTGGATAGCAATATATAAGTCGATTCCATTTGGGGTTCAAGCTTGAAGAGTTTCCTTGCAGGCCTTTCTCCCATTT
This sequence comes from Berberis vulgaris, assembly GCA_963556465.1. NCBI lineage: Eukaryota > Viridiplantae > Streptophyta > Magnoliopsida > Ranunculales > Berberidaceae > Berberis > Berberis vulgaris. The sequence goes on along the minus strand of OY747134.1, from coordinate 65,405,234 downwards.
CCACATTTCCATGCTCGCAAGTCATTCAACCCTGTCCCAATTTCGATTACAAGATAATGAATCTCCTTGTAATCTTTTTTCCTTCTAATAGGAATGTTAGGAATCTGATGGATTTGAAGCAAAAAATGATACAACATTTTCTCGAAAAGCTTTAGTATTATTCGTATACTTCATTATTGCAGTAATGCATAAAATGCTTAAGTATGAAAATTCCTTATTATCGAAACCAAAAACCTGAGAAGCTAATTGAAGACAATGATATTTATAGTAAGAATCAACCAAAGTGTTGTAAATGGCAAGTATTGATCCATCACTCAATTTAACAATATGAGCATCTATCTAAATGACAATATTCTTCTTAGTGGTATTTACATCATAACCAAAAATCAGTGTGTTGATAGAAACAATATTTTTGTGAGGCATTTCATCAAATAAATGGCGTGTTTTAACTACACCATAGCAAAAGAACACGGATAAAAGAAGAAAGGGCACCAAAATTCATAAATTTGAAAGTCTCATTGAAATGTTAAATGTTATGTGTTCTGCAGTAGTAGTTGTATGCCTGTATGGATGTTAATGAGTCCGACTATGAGGGGGATGCATGGTAGAAATAGTGGGTGCACTATTTGTTCCTCTTTTCGCCTTTAATCAAAAGAGTACATGTATGCAAAAAGAAACTTTTACTCCTTCCCTTCCTAGTCTTCTTCTTTGCTTGTGTACCTTTTGCTTGCAATCAGTTCAAAGCTATTGGGCACTAACATTGGGTTTGGTATGAGGGTAGATTCGTATAAAATGGATGATATTGGGCACTAACATTGGGTTTGGTATGAGGGTAGATTCGTATAAAATGGATGATAGCTTCAATTGAGATTGAGATGGATGAGTTTGTTAATCTTCATCATAAAAACAAGAACCCTAGAAGAAGAGAGAGGAATGAGAGAGAGAGAATACAAATCCGTTGAAATATGAGGGGGAAGGTTGGATTTGAAATGACTCTTGTTATTTATACTTTTCACTCACAAATCCTTCAAAATCTATAACTTTAGCAAATCCATTTTATTTTTTTAATACCCCCGATTTTTGTGGACTTTTGAAAAGCATGGATTGAATACCCCTGATTTTGATGGATTTTAAAACAATCCTTTTAAATCCATATTGAATACCCCTAGATTTAGATGAATTCTTTCAAATACTTAATTGAATACCCCTGAATTTTAAAATCCTTGACAATCCTTAATTGAATACACCCCCCTTAAATTGAGGTTTATTATTCTTTACATTATGGCATATGCTTGCAAATGGAAGCTGTGGTTAAAGATTTTCTGGTAAAGGGTGAAGGTGGTGTGGAAGAAAACACTAATCAAGAGGAGATTGGGCAGGTGGGTGACTTCATGGAGCTTGAACTCGGTGGCACTTTCATATAGGGAAGATGATTGGAGGTGGATTTGGTGGATCACTGGATGATTTGAATTGGGTTTGGTTCAAAGAAGGGGTTGTTACTTCTTATTATGGAAAGCTGGTAGAGAGGCTTCCTTTGAGCATAATGAGAAATTTCCCTTTCATGATGTTTTACAAAACTTTTATTGATGAATGCCCTCCTTGGGTAATGTCAGTCTGAAGATTTTCTCTTCGGAGTTATGATCTGATCCATTTATTGAATTAAATTATATTTGAATGCTCAAAAGGGAACATGAAAATGAGTGAACATGCTAAAGAAATGTAACTCATCAAGGTTTAAGGTATTTATTCTTGTATCAGTTAAGGGGTTTGCATATTTAAAAGTCGTCATTGTGGTGGATAATGAAAATAAATGAACTTCTTATGTCGGGTCTCTCAACTTGAAACACTTTATGTTTCCTTATTTGCATCCATGAAAGAATTTAGGTGGTCATGGAAATACGAAGCGTAATTGTACTCATGGTAGTTACGACCAGATCTAAGATGAATCAATGCACGACTTTCAAAACTTCAGTGAAGTCAATATGTTGATTACCTATGTACCTTAGCAACAAAATCAATCATCACATGGAAAATTTTCAATCCTATCAATGTGACAGACAGATAAATGGATTGCCGATAACAGTTTGATTTGTAGACCTATTTCCATTAATAAATGGCGATTTTATGGTATTTGGGCACATGGCGCCATAGGTTCAAAGGGTTAAATTTGAGGAAGTTACTGTAGAGTGGGATTCTTACATATTGAACGAATAATGTCGTGTTAGTCACCTACGCTTTGTACTACTACTGTCATTATAATTTCTCAATAAAAGCAGTTTTGAACATTTCATCAACAGTGTACGAAGTGGCTACTGTCATAATTTTCTCAATGAAAGTGGTTTTGAACATTTCATCAACAGTGTCCAAAGTGGCTAAACTTGTACAAAAACATATATTTGCCGATGCGGAGTCATCATCATAACACTGGTTTCCAGGCATAACTGCCTTCATGAATAAAACACACTTCAGCATGTTAAGGACTTTATGCTCATTTCATGCAGCTGGCAGGCTTCGAGCTTTATGAGGATTCCTTACCTTCAGGGGATATAATCACTGGAATAGGACCAGTGCATGGACGTCTTTGCATGTTTGTGGCTAATGACCAGTGCATTTCACTGCAATCTGCCATGCTTATATCTAGTTGACAGTGAAGGTGCTAACCTTCCAAGGCAGGCTGATGTCTTCCCTGACAGGGATAACTTTGGAAGAATATTTTATAACCAAGCCCAATGTCTGCGGAGGGTATTCCTCAGATTGCTCTTGTTTTGGGTTCTTGTACTGCCGGAGGTGCTTATATACCTGCTATGGCTGATGAAAGTGTCATAGTCAAAGGCAATGGCTCTATATTTCTAGCTGGGCCTCCTCTTGTGAAGGTTAGTTCTGATATGGACAAATCTTTCCATTATAATTGTGGTTATGTTGCTTAGGTTTTCTGTTGTGATCAATATGAAACATATTCGGTTTGGGGATCCTAAATAACCCCCGCTCGCTTTCCAAAAAAAAAATGAAACATATTCCTAATAATCTAAGTTATCTGAACTCTGAAGGAGCAATTGTGATAGGCTGCTACAGGAGAGGAGGTATCAGCAGAAGATTTAGGTGGTGCTTCCATGCATTGTAAAATATCAGGAGTTCAGATCATTTAGCCGAAGGTATCCTTTCTAATAGTTATCTTCTTTTTACTATTACCCAATAGTTTGCATATGAATTGGTTATGGCACAAGCCACAATCAAACCTTCCCAATTTGAATTACTGGGTTAGTTGTGCCCTATGACATCTATCACTCTCAAAATACTTCATAGAGCCTAGAAAATGACTCCAATCTTGACTTGCATTGGCTCTATCTTCACGATTTTGAATTGGTTCTCCCTAGTTGTGGAAGGACTCAGAATTAGATGTGAAAATAGATGATATTCTTTTTCTTCACAATTCAATGAGAAAGCTATGCATGCCATTATATTCACTACTATTTTTTGCAGATGAACTGCACGGGCTAGCTATTGGGAGGAATATTGTTAAGAATTTGCACATGGCTGGGAGACAGAGAATGATGGATGAATTGCTAGATGGCGCTTCTAATTATAAAGATCCACTTTATGATGTGAATGAGCTTCGTTCTATTGCACCAACAGACCAGAAACAACCTTTTAGACATCCCATCAGTTATTGCTCGTATTGTTGATGAAAGTGAATTTGACGAGTTCAAAAAGTTGTATGGCACTGTGAGAGCATTTAATTGACTTCAACTTCAAGCTGCACTTATCCTAGTTTATCATCAAATAGAAGTCCCAAGTCCCTACAACTTTTGTGCACTCTTGTAACAGGTTTTGCAAGGATCTGTGGACGACTTGTAGGAGTACTCGGGAACAATGGCATATTATTTACTGAATCTGCTTTAAAAGGGGCTCACTTCATTGAGCTATGTGCTCAACGCAACATCCCATTAATATTTCTTCAGAATATAACTGGATTTATGGTATGCCTTCTTTAACTTTCGCTTTTTTCTTCTTTAATCCCATCTTTTTCTGTCACGGATTCAATTAGCACTTGTCTTTAGTCCCAAGGATACGTAACTTGTTGATCTTCTCACACCATTGTATTTCTTTTTCAGTTAATTGCTAACGTCCTAGAGATGAACTCCCCTCTCATCGGTATACACCGAGTGATAATAATAGTGTATTAACTGAATGAGGTCATTGATTAATCAGGTTGGCTCAAGGTCTGAGGCAGGTGGTATTGCAAAAGCTGGAGCCAAAATGGTCATGGCAGTTTCATGTGCAAAGGTATCCCCTGTCTTATTCGTATTTGGTCTTTCTTGTTCTCTTGCATTCTTAGTGAACACCTAGGTTTTCCATGGACGTCTGCTTCTCAATCAAGATGATCTTGCATTCTAGAGTAAGCTGTCTGAAGCCCAGATTTGAACTTTCATGGTCAAATTGCTTCACAGTCTCAGTGAAATTGCTTACCGTTTCCTTTATTGCCATCAAATGGAAAGCCAAAATTCGGGGAAAATGCAAAGAAATAAAATAAACTTAAGCAAGGAATGCATGTAATGCTCATGTGAACCATTTTGATTTTTTTTTTTGAAGGGTGAACAGGATTTTTGTTGGATCCATGAACCATTTTGATTTTGATCATGCCTAAATTATAAAGACTGGAATCTTTGTAACGTTCACCTAGGTGCTCTGGTGTTTTAATGAGCTTGATACCTACAAATTACTTGGTGTATTGGGAAAGTGTTGGTTTGAATAGTCTCACATCATGGTGTTTTAATGAGCTTGATATCTACAAATTACTTGGTGTGTTGGGAAAGTGTTGGTTTGATAGTCTCACATCAAGTAAGAATGAATTGTCATAAAAATTTATAAGTGGATGGTCACACCACCTATCAGGCCTTCCATCCAGGCCTAGCACGATATTGTCCCCAACTTAAACACCACCTATCGGGCCTTCCATCCGGGTCTAGGTGGTGTGGAGCCTCATTGCTATCAGGGAGTGGACCATGCACTTGTAAAATTTTGTGACAACTCTTCCTTACTTGACGTGGGACTATTCAAGCCAACACTTTTCCAACAACGTTTGTGACAACTCATCCTTACTTGATGTGGGACTATTGGACAACTCATCCTTACTTGATGTGAGACTATTCAAGCTAACACTTTCCCAACATTTGCCACCTTGGCACAAATCGTCACACATCCTACAATCCATCCACTGGTCTGGGCTTGACTATTAGCAAGAATCTGAAGCCTAATCTGGATCATTCAGGATCACTGGTCAGCAACGATATTGTCTTCAACTTAAACACCATCATATTGGGCCTTCCATCTGGGCTAGGTGGTATGAGATTTTCTCCAAAAGGCTTCGTTGCTATTAGGGAGTGAACTATTTTCTTATAAACATTTGTGACAACTCTTCCTTACTTGATGTGGGACTTTTCAAGCCAACACTTTTCCAACATGCTGTTCAATCTAGCTACCCTGTTTTGTAGGAAAAGAGAAGTTTTAACTTCAAACACGAAACAAAGATGGCGTGTGGTAAACACACTTTTTGTCTGATCGATCAATCTGAAACTTCTTACATAGATTGCTTTTATTTCTTGATGAGATTCTCTTTTTCATTCACCATTTATTGACACCACATCACCATTATTTAATTAGGTAAAGCTGATGAATGCTTACAGCTTCTCTATGGATTTTTACTTAATGGCTGTAATCGGACAGGTACCCAAAATAACAATAATGGTTGGTGGAAGCTTTGGTGCTGGGAATTATGGAATGTGTGGACGTGCATATAGCCCAGATTTCTTGTTCATCTGGCCAAATTCCAGAATATCAGTGATGGGAGGACCCCAGGTAGCTTCTTAACCTGCTCTGGGACATCCTTGTGTGAGATGAGCTATCAACCAAAATTCTTGCAGTTCTTTAAATCAACACCTGTCTAGTATATTTACTTGTCAAACTGTCCCCAAGTTACAGAGGGAAATAGAATTGATGATCAGTCTTAGATCATGGAGGTTTTCACAACTCTAAAAGTTCGTTAACTTTAGCTTTCAGAGGGGTTGGTTGCTTTCTGTTGCACATGATTACACCGTTGTCTCATTCAAGATTTTGTTTTTCCTGATTTCTGCATTCTAAAGGCTGCAGGTGTGCTGGCTCAGATAGAAAGAAACGAGAAGAAAAGGCAAGGAGTTGAGGTATGCTTTTTTGCTCTACCCTTTTTAGAAAATTTATAGTTTCCAAAAGTCCAAGTATGAAACCTGAAGTCCCGACTGATGTTTGCCTGTTGGACAGTGGAGCGAAGAAGAAGAGGAAACATTCAAGAATAAGGTTGTCGAAGCATATGAGAGAGAAGGGAAGTCCATACTACTCAGCGGCAAGGCTATGGGATGATGACATCATAGACCCAGCTGACACAAGGAAAGTAATAGGTCTCTACCTAGCTGCTTCGGTAAAGCCTCCAGAAGAAACCAAGTTCGGTGTGTTCAGAATGTAAAACACTGTTGCCCAAAATAACAATGATAAGCAAGCAAACATTAACATTATTGATAACTGCCAGATGATTGAAGTTTGCCAGTCTTTTCGTTCAAAATGTTGCGTTGCAATGTTACAATGAGTAGGTTTTTAAAGAATTTTAGGAAGTTGTTATGGGTCATTTGTATCTTGCCCTCTATCATTAATGGCATATTGAGTTTTATCTCTTATAATTAATTGTATTGCATTTACCCCCAAAATTAGCCGTCAACATGCATTGACTGTTAAACGCCTCACGTGTCATCATTTTGCTCATTTTGATTGATGAAAATACCCCTTAGTGCTTATCATGCATGGTGTGAGAACTTGTTGATCCCAACCGTCCATTACTTGAACCACACACGTGGACGGTTAAGGATTACATCTGGCTGATCATACCTTGTAGAGATGGAGAGTGGAGGTATTCAATATGGGAAAGATGAAAGTGGTTGGCTTGAGCAAATGTATTCAAATTCAAAGCTTCCCATGAAATTCGAGTTCCTTTCAAGTTATTTTGTTGTAGATCAAAGGTATTTGAAGTGAAAAAGCTTTAGCAAATCCAAGTTTTGAAGTTAGGATTTTATTAGGGTTTCAATACATAAAGGTAACACAAACCTTAGATCTGAGTTATTTCATCTATAGATTTTATTTTAGAACACCATCATAGAGGTGAGTCAAGTCAGCTATTTTCATTTCATCATTTCAGTGGACATTTATTGAGAGTTGCAGTTCGTATTCAACCTTTCGCAGACTATGTTCTGTTTTAGGGGGCATTCTTAAATTCAAATTTATTATATGGGGTTAAGTTACTGCCAGTAATTTATTATAAGGGGGGCAATAATTTATTATAAGGGGAAAATAAAATATAAAAAATTTGTGTTTTCCTTACAGATCTCATGCTTGCATTGTCATCCGCACAATCAAATAAGTGAATATGAGGTTTTAAGAATGCAAGATTTTGAAGGAGTATGCTAGACTTTGAAATCCAAAACCAATCGAGACCAATCACAGAGATGAGGCTGTTTGGAGGTAAGCCATCTAAGAAGTCCAAGGGACTTAGGTTCAGGAGGGCTAGAAACAACAAGCCAATGGGTGGAAAATAGTAGTGGAATGGAAAAGGAAGAAATAAACCTCCCAACTCAGCCCTTTGCACAAGGAGCTAGACCTCCACCAATCAAGCCACCAGTTAATCCAGTGTTCCAGACTGGGAATGGTAGGGGTAGGAGGGGACAAACTCAATTTACAAGGGGACAAAGCACTTGGAGTAACAGACTTAAGGGGCCTTAAGGGGCCATGGAGATGACCTGCATATAAGTTAGTGGAAGACTGTTTTTTTTGTTTGTTTATGACTTTCTCATTTTGTGTTGTCTAATGGAATGTTATGTCATACTTATGTGAGACTTATTGGTATGGTACAATAAATGATACAGTTGTGTTATGTCAGACTTATTGGTATAGTATGTTAATGATACATTTGTTGGTTGTTACATTAAATGGATTGCATTTCAGGTTGGTATGGTATAATATTGAATGCTTGTAACTTCATGTTGTTAGGTACTTAATGATATTGAATGCTTGTAAATTCAGATTAGTTTTGTGTTATGTTAGTATGCATGGATTTTAATGCATTTGAAAATGGCATTGCTATGTCAGGTTTTGTAAGGATGTTGTGTCATTTGAATTGCATTGTGTTATATTAGGTTTTTGCAAAGATGTTAATGCATTTGATTACAATATGCTATGTCAAACTTTGTTGCAAGAACATCAAATGATTACATTGTGTTTTACATGCACTGCTTCAAAATCTTGCTTATTTCAAACCTCATATTCACTTGTTTGATTGTGTTTGTGACACTATGGGATCTGCAAGAAAATCAATAAAGTGTTGTTAATCGCCCCCATATAATAAATTACTGACAGTAACTTAACCCCAAATAATGAATTTAAATTTAATGTTGCCCCCTGAAACAGAACAAACCTGAGAAAGGATGAAGATGACCTGCAACTGAAGCTTAATTTAAAAACTTGGGTTTGCACAAGCTATTCCACTTCAAATATTTAATCTACAGTGAAATAACATGTAGATGGCAGAGGCAAATGTTATTGGTGGTGAAGGAAGAGGGGATGAATTATCCTAACGACTAATGGAAAGTTTGAATCTCAACCCTCATATTTTAATTGGATCTGACTACTTCAACTTTTAATCTCAGCTTTCATATCATTAAAAAGTATTTTGGACAGTAAAATGTGACCATTTTGAAACTAGCACGTGCCTTGACAGTCAAGGCATGTTGCCTGCTAATCTTAAAGGTAAACGCAATTCAATTAATTATGGGAGTAAAGCTCAATAAGCCATTAATAATATAGGGGAAAATGCAAATGATCCGGTTGTTGCTTAAGAAATTTAAATAAATTGTTATTTTGTGGTTACGTTCCCTCGTCCACTAGTTCACTATCAAAAAAATCAAATTCATTTGTATTCAACTGTTTGTGACAATTTAATAGACCAATCTCATGGTTACATGCCTGTTGCGCCCATTTTGCATCAATATTCAAAAATGAATATTGACAAGCGACTTTTCTATAGCAGTTCAGAGAAGATGAACAGTTGAGTTGATTTTCGGGTTTTGCAGTTAATAGCATGTGTCACTTTACATCAACTTTGATTACCTTGTATCAGTTCAATATTACCTAGATTTGCAGCTTTGGCTGGAAAGTCGCAATTATGCATTGAAGATAACATAACTTTTAACAAATCATATAAATTACTGACTGCATCATCAAAGCTTTGGAGTAATTCTCCCATCACAGGTACAAAAATGTTGATTAAACTATTTTTGTGCAGTAATAAAAGAAATGTCAAGTTGTTTCTAAATTAAGTTTCGGCGGTTTACGAGCAACACATGAAACCCTACAAATTTAATAAGATCCAACTCTTGCGGATCAAGGACAACCACTGTGCACATCTAGTATGGCCTGTACCTCCAATCCATTCTTGATGGCCTAGAGCTACTGCTACTACCATAGCCACCCCACTGCACCAAGAAAGAAAAAAGTCATCAGTATTCCACAGATCGCACAAGAAGATTTCCCAAAATGATTGACATCACTAAAAGCTTCATTTGGCTCACAATCACGTTAAAACGTAATAACAATCCCTGCTCTGAAAGTCAGGAAACCCTTGTCAAAAACTCGCCCTCCTGTGGGAGATCAGGGCACTATTGTCTTACGGTTGGACGTGATGCAGAGTCTCAATAGCATGAGAACTTCGAAGACTTGACGAGTCTCATAATTTCATTTCTTTAATACAAAGATTTCTGTTGTATACACGCATGACGCACTTTCAATGATATTTCCATTTCCCTAGTAATGTCTTCAAATGTTCTGTACTAACATGAGTGAAACAGCTACATATTATTCTCACATTTTTCATTTCTTTATTTGAAGGAAAGATTAAACCTATTAGAACAAGAGGGAAAATATAAGTAGAAAATAGGTTAGATAGGTCATATATACTCACATCATCAAAATCCAAACTTCCATACATCCTGTTATAAGCACGCATTGGGCCACCATAAGCTCCATATGGCTCGGGAGGCATCATGTAGTCTGAGCTTGTTCCAGCATCATCAAGTGGTGCAGCTGAATCTATGGCAACCTGAAAAAAGTAATTAAAAAAAGCATGAACAATCACAATTAATTACATATTTTAACTCTCTTCTAAGAGCAGAACATACAAAATATGTTGGGAACAAAAAGGCATGGCCAATACACAATTACTCTATGTCTCTATTCATTCTGTCATTCCATCTTCTCAAATAATCAAGTTTTTGGAGCAGAATAAATACAATGTATAGACAATAAGGTACGGTTAATGCACAGTTACTCTGCATTCTGTCATTCCATCGTTTCAGATAACTTGTCAAGTGTTTGGAGAATATTACTAAGGCGATCACATCTCAGAAATTTTCTGATCAGCAAAGAAAAGAACTATCTATAGACAGCATTGGAAGAATCTAAATGACAATTTAGCATCCATTGCATACCTGCTGTCCACAAATCTCGTGAGACCTACGGGAGACGCGCTCAGCAACACCATCCTCAGCAAAGGTTACAAACCCAAAACCTCGATGCCCAGTTCTCTTGGGATCCTGCATATCCATCCAGAAGTTCAAATACGAAAGCACCAAACATTGGTATAATCATCGGCTTGTAACGCAACATCTTAAATTACCTTGGGAACATAAACATCAATTATGCGGCCAAATCTGCCAAAATACTGGCGAAGATCTTCAGCGCTTGCCTCTTGTGGCAACCTGCCAACAAATATCTTTTTGCCCATTCCTCGCATTGGAGCAGGTACCCCTCCTGCAACATTAAAACATCTTAACTAAATGCAAACAGAGAAATACCACCCAAAATTCACAAAGAAAATACTGCAGTTGGACTTACTTCCATAACCCGAGGCTGGGTGGTCATATAATGTTGGAGTACCTAGTGCTGCATATCTCGTTGCTGCTGTAATATATGCATTGTAAGCTCCATATCCACCATGAGCCACCCTGCTAGGTGCTGGCCTAGCATCCTCTTCCTGAAATTTCACAAACAGGGCTTGAGCACTTGGACATCTCACCACAATTAAAATTTTCCACAATGTCATGGATATACACGATGATAACTTATTGTTGAATACTTGAATAAATGAACAAGAGAATCATGTAGAATAGATCACCAATATTTGAAACATATGAATGCAATGGTTAAAGTAAGATATACCTTAGGTGTTGCTCGGTCAACAACTATAGAAGAACCATCCAATTCATGAGCTTCTCCCATTAATGTGTCCACAGATTCTGAGAACATTGGAAAGCAAAATTTTAAAACAATGTGCAACTAAACCAATTGAATTTAAAAATCTAGAGCAGAATCAAAGATGTCAAGGAAGTTAATAAATGGATCATAATGCAAAATGGTGGAATAAGAAGCTACATTTGTAACTTCCTAACCATGGGGTTGTTCATAACATGATTATAGTGAACCGGACAAATTCCATTGTCAACCTAAATAAAAAAAATAGTTTTTAAGTTTCAATATTACTATTAGGGCAGAGGAAACATACTGTTTTACAAGAGAATCAAACTTACAAGGGAATACAAATTTACATATAGAGAACACAAAGACTCAACCGATCCTAGGGCTTGGTGCAGCCCAATGCCAAAGGATGTCGAAGAAATCAAACTCCCAGTCCCACCGTTCATGAACTTGTTGAAGATATGGTTGTTCATTTTCTCCACATTCTCAACAAATAGTGTATAGGCAATCTTCCACAAAACTTTTCCAATAGAAGTGAAATGATGCAATGCCACCAACATCTCAAATTTATATGGCCAATTTGCAGTTGCAACTATACCTCATTTAATTAAAGTAGATTTTATATAAACCAAAATTCAGCTGATCCTCATCTATTTTCTGCCCTAATTAGGGAAAGGATTTGTTAATAATATTTGAGCGGTGTGGAAATAGATACACTAACCAGTATCTTCAAATGTGATAAAGCCAATCCCACGATGCCCTTTTGAGCTTTGATCCTGCAAAACGTTACATTACACAAATTTTTATTTTTTGATTTTTATACATTAGTTTTCCTCCAACTACTTCTTACAAGAGATGGAGAATTTCAAAATTCAAAGTCAAAAAAAAAACCTTAATTCTAGTCCTACAAGTGAGGTCACCAAGGAGGATCTCAAAATGAGGTTATAAAAATGAATATTTGAAATCTCTCTCTCTTCAAACACTTTTGGAGAACCTTAATGAAAATGAGGAAAGTTAATGGAACCTCACCTTTGGCATGTAAAGATCTGTTATCTCTCCATAGGTCTCAAAGTAACTGCAGACAAATCAAATCTTAGCACATTGGTTTCACCTCAGACAAAATATCATTTCAAAAACACACACAAAATATATATTATATTACTGCAGTCCTTTGATTAATCCCATGAATTGATTTTAAAAGCCTAGAAAACGTACAACATTGAACTCTCAAGGATGAGCTTAGCTAAAAGTTTGAACAAAGAGCAATTATTCATTTCTACATTCCAAAAACTATACATACCTTCAGTTCCACAAGCTGCTAGGTAGGTATAGACAGAGGATATTATCAGGTCTATGGGTCCTTTCTGGCCCCTATAACTTGTAACTCAAAAGATGAAGCAAGGAGTAGATATTTTTTACTCAATTTTAAAGAACATATATTTTACTAGGCCTAAAGTTTTTTTTTAACATATATAGAGATTTTTTGACTCTCTCTATTTGTTACCATCCCTGCATTTATTTTTTATAAGATGTTTTATGCAATTATATGAATACATTAAAAAACATGTATATTTTAATAAAGACTCGTTTGTTCACAATCAATGAAACCCAACCAAAAAACAATGTTACAAAATAAAACCCACAAAAAAATATGAAATTAAAATATAAGATAACAATCTATAGAACTTAATGAAAATATATACCATTATTCAACTCATCTAAAATTTGGGGTTGAATGGCTGTAAAAAGTAAAAACCCCTTTTTTTCTATAAATTTGTAGTTAGGATGTTATTATGTTCGCATGTTTCAGATTTTTCCAATTAAAATTACATACTTATCTTTATTTAATCATGTATGCTAGTTATTAGGCTTGTTTGACTTTGCTAATACACACAATACTTCTAAGCATAGTCTCAGTTCTTGGGTACACGAAAGACCTACAAGCACAGAACTCCAAAATGTGCAAGTGTGTATGCAATTCAATGCTCGATTGAAAAGCATTCCAGGCAGACCACAGAACTAATAAATGTAGTAGCATTTTTTTCCTCTATTTTACCAAGCTAGGTTTCTGAAGCCATTGATCTTTCATGTAGATTTTAAAAAAATATAAATGAATAAATAAATAGAAGGTTAAACGAACGGATGTGGGCTTCCAGTTGTTTGCAAATACATGACCCTAGTCATCCATATCAGGATTAGGATTTAACAAACATAATTAGATTAGGAAATATGAAACATCATTACCTCCGAAATGCTGCTTCCGTGACTGATTGTGGGATCTTAGCCACAAAGATCCGAGTTGCTTTCTTTGAAGATGATCTCATCTCTTCCTGTCAACAAATAGAAATGAATACCATTCAATGAAAAAAAAAAGTCTAAAGGAAATTGAAGGAAAATAAGATAAATGTAGTACTGGTAATTTCTGTTTTACAACCTTTGGCGTTGCTACTTTGACTTCCAGCATTCTGTTTCCAAGGAAGTGCTCACTTGCAAGTGCAGACTGTAACACAACATGAAAATCAGTAACATAAAAGATGAAATGACATTAAAGAAGTAAATTAAAGTGAAAATGTCACAGAAGAAGAATATGTACTGTTACACGTTTATTGATGTCTATGAATATAATCCTCAAGGTTACTGCATATCAAGCTCCACATTTTGCGTCTTTGTATCACCAATTGTGTTTCAAATATATAGCTTCTTGGCACTTTTAAGTGGTTCAAGTGCAAGTGGCAGTAGCTCCAAAATATGTTTGTTTATACTAAGAAGTTGGTACATCTGACTATAAGTGACACATGTCATGGCTTATTAAAACAATTGTAAGTAGCAAATTTACAACCATACTAGTCAACAAAAAATATCCCGCTGTAAGTAGCATGTTTTGTACTAAAAAAAATTAGAGGATCGAATACCAATCTAGATTTCGAAATCAAGAAATGAGAGAACTTTTGGTGATCGAAAATGTCTGGAAATGTAACGCGAGGAAAGGAAGGAGCAAATCATCATTGCGAGGTGCTTCAAGATAACATTAACGGAATCACAGAACCTGTAATCAAAAGATTGGCCAGAAGAGGAGGTGTGAAGTGTATCAGTGGGTGATCTATGAGGAGAATCTTGGAGAACGTCATTCGTGATGTCATAACCTACAATGAACATGCTCTTCGCAAGACTGTGACAGCCATGGACGTTTTGTATGTTTTGAAGAGGAAGGGAACAACTTTGTATGGATTTCGGGATTAGGTTTTATAGAAGAAAGGTTATCACTTTGAAGGAATTTAGTTCAGAGCTTCTGTTTCTCTAATCTCTAGACTTTCAGGGTGTTATAACTTGATAAGTATTCTTTTTTCCAAGAACTAGCCTTCAATCATCCAGTACCAACCACCTCCGTCAGTGTTGCTTGACTGAAGACGAGTGACTAAACCAAATCTCGCGCTTAAATGCCAAAAAGGCAAATAAAAATAAATACTTATACAAGAGACTCGAATTCTAAATTGGTGTTCTCATCTCACTGCAAAGAATACATCGTACAGAAAAACGTAATAAAATTACCTAGCGACGAGACCATCAAGTAATTGACTTTCAGCGGTCATTGCCCAGACCCAAGAAGCCCCTGGCAATGCATGGAATTTTCACCTCGGATCTGGGATCAACCTTTAGCTTTCATTTACCGAAAATGACCTACAAATCCTATTTTTTAGGCTTCTAGGCATTCCAGACCTTACTTTTCTTTCAACTACCATTTAAGTCCTAAATTGACTAAGACCATAATACAACTTTAATACCGCTTCACCTTGCCATACCTATTTATAACTTTATCGTTCATTTGTATTTCAAGGTATTGTTTGCGATTTTTTTTATATAAAACGCATTAATTACAAATTATCATTACTTTGCACTACATGTATATTTAAAACTTAGCATTGGTCCGCGTTACATGTACATAATAAGGTCATTCTTAACCGAATTTGACCGATGATGTCTTGCCCTACATTAAATATTAATTTTTTGCACCCTTGTCATCAAAAAAATTAATAATACCCTTTTGTCATCGGGAGAATAATGATAAAAGGTCAATGTCTAATGGTATCGAAACTAAATAGTGATATGGTCCACCTTTTAGACAAAAAAAAAAAATATATATATATATATATATATATATAATTAATTGTTAATTCTTTCAAACTATAGAAAATTCTTCCACCGCTAGAGAAGGGGGGCCAAGTTGACCAATTACTCTATCCCGCTTGATTCCATCTCGGATGGAGGGGGCGGTTTGACAAAAAAAATATATAATTAATTGTTAATCCTTTCAAACTAAGGAATACATAATAATCACATGACCCGGTGAAATCTAGAAAAATGTCAATGCCTCATCATAGACTGGAAAAAAAATCATAATTCATAATAAACAATTTAACTTTTAAACATTATCCGGAGTCCGGACCATGAGATAAAATCATAAATACTCCAATTTTTCACCAAAAAATACCCATCAAATTTGATTAAGAATGGCATAATTAAATTTGACATTGACGTATTTTTTATGAAAATCGCAAGTAATACCCTAAAATACAAATGAATAAATAAAGTTGTAAATAATGT